>JAVCKU010000004.1:11839510-11854418 GCA_032273985.1 Hypsolebias coamazonicus
TCCTCTGCTGGTGTCTCCTCCCCCACCTGAGTGAATTACACAGTAAAGATATACAAACGGAATTACAAAACAGTTGGGACACTAAACAAATTGTGAATAAAAACTGAATTAAACACCCACCTGAGATGTGTGTGTAGATGTGTGTGCTGATGTTGGTGTAGATGTAGATGGCCCTTCGCCGGCGGATTCGTTCCTCTTTTTTGCTTTAAGTGCTGCGTAGATGACTCTTGCTTTTTCCTGGATGACCGACTGGCTTAACGGGACATGGCGTTGGTGCTGGTCCGCGATCCACATAATCAAAAGCTGCTCCATGTGAATCACCTCCGCGCTTCGCTGTTTTGTTATAACTTTTGATTTCATTGGGACAGAACTACGGACATGGTCCAAAATGCGCTGCTTGTCCCCCACAATCGTGCACACGGTGGTACGCGGTAGCCCGAGTTTCTCGGCAATGTCCTTCTGCATCACCCCCTGCTCGGCCAACTTTATTATCTGCACCTTCGTCTCCATCGAAACAGACTTGCGCTGTCTCTTACCTCCAGCTGCAGCCGCGCTCCCACTAGACTCTGAAGCTCTCTTTGGGGCCATATTTAAGGATTTTAAAATCGTTAGCTAGCTAAATTCACCACTCGCTGAAACACAACTCTCTCGCTCGATCGCCAAAACTCACCACGCGGGAAAGCTCGCGCCGACACTTTAAATACCTTCATAATGTGTATCACTCCGCCAGTTACATTACGCCTTACTGTACGCTTCCGCTGGCGACCCCTCCGGCCATAGCGGGAATTTCTCATAGTACTGTACAGTATCCGCCAAGTGCGCATGTCTCTGCCAAGTGCGCACGTGAAAAACGTAATGACGTACAGACCGTAATGACGTATTGGTGCATTTTAGCCCGTATACCGATACAATGACTTTCAACGGGGTTAAGTTGTATACGCGAATATCCGGGAACCGAGCGGGTCGAAAACCGAGGTATACCTGTACTGTATTTTAGGCTGCCTTCAGGCCCAGGCCTCTCTTGCAAAAGAGATCTGTGACCTCATTGGGATTTGCCTGGTTAAAGAAAGGTTAATAAAATAAAAATAAAATAATCAGCCAATTGTGCATCATTCCAATCTTATTTTGAAAAACTGTGATAGAGCAAGTCCATGATTAATGAACCGCGAAATAGCGAGGGACTACTGTACAAGTATCTAAGATATATACCATACCATACCACACCATACCACTTTATTTATAAAGCACTTTAAACAGTGACAATGCACACCAAAGTGCTGTACAGGGACAGACAGACCAAGCACACAGCAAACAAACTACATAACGGAAAACTGAATATAGAAACAACAAAATAACCATGAATAACAACAACAGCAATATGACCAACACAGTGTGATGCACACAGGCTCAGCACAGATCACTCAGTGGCGAAAGCCAGGGAATAATAGTGTGTTTTTAAGTGAGATTTAAAAACTGTGAGGGAGGGGGCCTGTCTGACAAGCAGAGTAACTCGTTCCACAGTCTTGGGCTTGCTACAGAGAAGGCCCTGTCACCTCTGTGCTTGAGACGGGTTCCTGGAACTGTGAGGAGCAACTGGTCTGCTGATCTGAGAGAATGTGGTGGGACATCTGGCTGGAGCAGATCAGTAAGATAGGAGGGGGCAGAGCTGTTTAGTGATTTATAGACATACAAAAGCATTTTGAACTGGATTTGAAGGTGAACCGGTAGCCAGTGCAGGGAGGCCAAATCGGGTCTAATGTGCTCTCTTTTGCTTGTGCTGGTTAAAAATCGGACTGCTGCATTTTGGACCAGTTCTTAGCTTCCACATCAAATAAATTCTGTTAAACATACTGGCAGCAAGCTCGAGATGATGCAACAGAGGTATCCATCCATCTATCCATTCCATATCTTTATGTGCTATTTCCTTTTTGAGTTATGAGGAAGCTGGTGCCCATCTCCAGCAGTCATTGTGCATGAGATGAAGTACACCCTGGACTGGTCGCAAGTCCATCATACATGTACATCAGACAAACGAGACTAACAACCATTCACTCTCTCACTCACACCTAGGAACAATTTAGTACGACCAACCAACTCAACATGCAGGTTGTTATGTTTGTAGAGGGAAAACGAAGTGCTTGGAAATTATATACTGTACATGCAAACACGTGTGGGGGTGGGGTGGATGCAAAACCTACACTGGGATGCGAACCTGCAGTCTTCTTGCTGTGAGGCGACTGGGCCAACCACTGTTTTGTTATGACATCTGGAACAGCATAAAGGGATGTAGTGTATTTAAAGCAAAAAATTAACTCAAAAATTACTGAACTGTGTGCTTTTCATACATTTTTGTTTAAGCATTAACATTTAAATCACTATATGAGTTTGTTTGCAATTTTTTTAATGTATTTTTATTTTTTTATTTTTTGTTTTGGTTGGTGGAGCAGATTTCAACTGCTTTAGCCATTGTGATAATACTGGTACATACCAGCAGTCAAATCAGAAGGCAGATTCAGGACTTAAGCAAACTTTAATGAGTAAACTGACACTTAAGAAATCAAAAACAAAGCCTGATGAGGAAATTTAGAAACAAACTGAGGTAAGTAGATCTGATTGGACTGTGGATTGAGGAAAAAATAGAAGTAAATGTACTGTAAGTGTGAAAAGTGAATGGTAACAAGTCGGTAAATCAAAAGTATGGAAGATGTACTAAACAAGAAGCTCGAAACCAAAAAAAAAAAAAAAAAGAAATTGAGATGGTATCTAAAAAAATAAGCGACTGCATTTACTTATCTGGAAAAAAACAAAAGAAATAAAAAAAGAACCAAGCTAATAATTAACACAAGAAAACGTTGAGTAATTCTAAAGACAAACACCAAAGCCATGACAAACTTATTTTGTCTAACTTATGGAAAAACTTAAAGAAATGGCATGTACTGTAAATATATGAAAAGTTTTATTACATTAGAACCAACCTCAAGTTTTAAATTTTTTTTCAGTCCAGACAACAATTTTAACTTTTATTGTCATTTATGCCTGCAGTCTTCCCCATCTTTGCCTAATTTACCCATATCTCACCACTTGCCTAGTTAGATATGCATAAAGAATGCAAATTAGCCACTTAGTAACCACATCAATTACCCACCTGGCTTCTTATCAGCCCCGCTGTGTTGTTTGCAAAACACTCGTTACGGTCCTGTGGTGATGAAGGCGGACAGTCGTTGGTAGAATCTGTTTTATGGTTCGCTTTGGAGCCAATTAGCAGTCGATGCCCACTGCCCTCCGAGACTCATAAAACAAAGCAGGAGGCCAAAGCTTAAAACAATAATGTACCATCAGGCCACGCCTATACAATATGTCTATGTGTATTATTATTGTTGGTTCTACTGGACTTCATCACAAAGTCAACAACATTTAACAGTTTAATGGTACCTATAGGCGCACAGGAACAAGCAATAAAAACAAAGACAAAAACTGAAGAGGCGATTGCAAAGCATAAACCATATTTCAAATCTATGTTTTAAAGATCTGTCATCTTTCCACTTCCACCCCCCTGTGTTACCTTCTTTTAATAAGGCGATGTTAGCGGAAGTCATTTTATGACCCTTCTCTATTTCTAGAAGGAAGATTGTCCAGTCCTCATCCGGTTGAACACTGGGTATAAGTCCCATATCTCCGGATAGCAGAGTAGAGAGACGGGAAGACTTAGCTTAGGGAGGAGGAAGGAAAGTAGATGGAGGTGAAACTGATCTGTCTCTTATTTTGTCCTTTGTCTTTGTCAGATAACCCAGGAAACATCTCAGACTCATCTGCAGCTTTTAAAAGCTTGATTTAGATCCACTCTGCTCCACAAACTTGCACAATGAAACAAAAGATTTATGGTGGTATTGGAAGACAAACTTTGTTTCCAAAGTGTATGAGTAAAAATAAAAAGGAGCCACCTCTCTCCTACACATGTGCTGGTCATACAAAAGTGGTCGGGTGGTTTGCCTTGTGCTCTCTTTGTGTATTTCTTACATTTTTTAGTCTTTCTTTCTGTCTTTCCTTTCTTTCTATCCTATAATTAAAAAAAATCATAATAATGGTGTGAAGAGGATGGCTGTAAGTAGAGAAGGGAGGCCATCGAAAAAGGAAAAAAAAAAAGATTGAGGAGGTGGCGATATCAACAATTCCTATATGTGACAACAGAGAGGTGGACTAAAGGGGTGCACAGAAGCACTAATCATGGCAGCACAATAGCAGTTCCTCAGCAAAAGAACAATATAGACATCCAGACAAGACCCAAGATCCAATCTGTGCAACGATGCCTCTGTGGCAGTCCATACCATAATAGCAGGATCTAAAATGAATGCATGCAAAGCATGCATGACATAAAGTACTGTACATGAAAATCCATGCAGAGTATGAACTGGGGGCCCCACAGTCAATGTGGGAAACTCCAGTACGGGTGGTGAAGAATGGCAGGACTTAGTTACTGTGGGACTTCCAGATCCACACTGCAAATCAGGTGATAGCTACCCAACCAGACATTGTGCTAGTCAACAAGCTGCAGAATACAGTGGTGATGGATGCAGTAACCTTAAGGGACTGTAACATCAAGAAGAAGGAGCACACGAAGCTCCAGAAATATCAAAGACTGAAAGAGGAAACTGAGACATTATAGTCAAGAAAATGGCAGTGCCAGATGTCATCAGAGCACTTGGTGCTGTGATCCCCAAAAACTGGAAGAGCAGCTCCATTTGATCCCAGAATGCAGGGACAGCTAAGATTATAAACAAGTTTATGGCTCATAATAAAAACTTTGAAATATATTTTCTCTTTTTTTTTTATTTAAAATGTAGACAGTGTTGTCCACCTTCTGTATACATCTCCTTTCTTATACCACAACTTCATCAGTTCTATCTGCACTTTGGAAGTCATTCTCTCTGAGCTTACTTTTCCTTCCACTTATGCTTAGATTAAAACACAGCTTCAAAGAGCAGGCCATATGTGTTTCTTCCACACTTTGGAATATGTAATATATTTAGTTTGGTCGTAATCACTCACGCTCTGGGACAGTAGAAGCAAAAGTACCGAGTAAGAGAACAGACGAGAAGAGTTGCTGATGTTTAAAAACATGTATGGATGATTAATTACCTGGAGGTGCTGGAGGAAAATACTGGTTTTAAAGAACACGGAGAAAGTTTGCCACCAAATGGGCATGTTTGTTCCTCTTCTCTGGAATAATTTAAATTTGATTAAAAGAGTGAGGAGATCCTTCTTCTGCCCGGTAAGCAGAATATCTTTAGTAAAACACAAAAGTATTCTTTCCTCCTTCATTATGTAAAAGTGACAGTTTTTACTGGGTCATTTGCCAAAGGACAAGAAGGGAAGTCATTACTGCCCCTCCCTTTACCTATAACCTTTAACAAATGCATTTTGTATAAAGCAAGGTGCAGTCAGTTAATTGTGACCATACATTTGCTATCTATCAACAAGGCTGTCAGGTTGAGCAGATCCCCAGTCTGGAGCATGCAATGATGAGTTCAAACACTTGAAACATGGCTTTCATGTTTCCTGTGTAGTTACGAGAGAGACTGAATGTGTGTGTGCGCATGCACATGCGCGTGTGTGTGTCTTTGTTATGAGGTTTTGTAAGGCCCATTTTTCCAACTTATAGTATATTGTGAGGACCAACTGATCCTATGGTGCCCAAAGCCCAGGTCCCATAAAAAAGAAGTGTCATTGGTGAGTTAGTTGTTAGGTTTAAGACTAAGGTGAATTGAGGATGGGTTAGATTTAGGGTTAGGTATGTACTGGGAATGGTTAGGTTTAGGATAAGGGTCAGGGTTAGGCTATAGAAATGAATGAAACATGAATGGAATTAAATGCATAGTCCCGGTATAGAGTGAGAGATAATTTTGTGTTTGTGTGTGTGTGTGTGTGTGTGTGTGTGTGTGTGTGTGTGTGTGTGTGTGTGTGTCACTAGCATCTGAGTCATTTTCACATCAACAGATCAAACACAACTTTTTAAATTGTATTATCCACTCATTTTTGTAAATTGTGATGTACAAAGTATATGAATTATAAAACAAAGATTGTTCATGTTAAAATCTTCAAATAAAGTTTGTATATAAAAGGTAAAGGGTGGAGATAGTCTCTAGCAAATGGTTCCTTGGGGATCCCTAGTTGACATTTTAGTGATGGCTTAGCATTTCTTGGAATGTCTGAATGTGGATCTAAAGACGTATTTACTATTTCAGATGAATTAGTAGGCAGCATGTGGGCAGAAGTTCTCTCAACTGTAACCATCTTCACATGGCCTTAATGAATGGAGCTCTTTGATCACTATATCAAATCACTGGACTCCACCTATGGAATAAATGGGGTGTGGAGGAAACCACAGGAATGTTCACAGTTTACCAAAAGAACAAAAAATGTCAAAGTTCACAAACAAATAATACATCAATGTAGTCTGAAAAATCATAGTAAAAATGACACAGTTTACCTTTTCATTTGAACTCAATCTTTTTGCTTTAACAGCTTTTATTTGTCAGTTTTTTTTTATATTGCCTCAGTTTTCTAATTGCTTTACTATGTTGTATGTATGTACATATCATTGCATGAGTACATCTTCAGCGTACGCTATCACAACATTATTACATACAGTGTTTCCTCATTGCGGACTGAATTGGTAAAATGGCCTTCTCCTGCACTGCTCTTGTTTCCTGGAATATCTTGCAAAAACAATCTGAAGCTTTTGATCTTGACCTCTCTAAGTGGCTTCAAACAACTGTTAAGTTCCTGGAAAAAAACAATGCAGACATTTTCCTGTTTTTAGTTTTCTACATCGCCTTACAACCTAGCTATTTTTTTGTTACATTTCTTTTAAATACCATTTTATTTTCACTTGTTATTCTCAAAGTGTATGCATCCTTTTTGATTGTCTGTTGTTGACTTTGTTGTCCACTGTTGTCATCACTCTTTGTTAAAACCAGGTCTCGCTTGTAAATGAGTCCGCAAGGATCAATGGAATTAACCTGTATAAATAAAGGTTGAATGAATAGGGAACTAATCAGACGATTAGGTTGATAAGATTGGCGTAATCACAGCTTAGATGTATCTTTTAGGCGTTTACATAGTTGATATTTTAAGGACCTGCAGATACAGTGAAATCCTCAAAAACACATTTTCCAATAAAAAAAAATTATTGTGAATACGATATAAAGCTGTAGTTTTTACTAAAACAAATGAGTATATGTAAATATGTTGATCCAGATTTTTTTTTTTTTTTTTGTATTTTAACGTTAGATCCAGTCCTTAAAAGCTTGGAGTCTTAAATGTTGGTGTGCGAACCTCAGTGTTGGTTGCAAAACAATAAGTGTGACATTTTAAGATTATTTCCAGTCAACTCAATACATTTTGAAATTTTGCTATAAGTGTAAAATATGAAAATAGCAAATACAATACTTCAATAGTTTTTAGGCTATTACTGTATTCCTGTTTTTTTGGCTGTTTGCTACTGAGCCTAAAAGGTTTGGAACCACTGCTTTAAATAGGAAGGTTTAAAAATAGAGAATGAAAAGTAGCTTTAGTTCATGGATTACAACATAACTTTTAATAAAAATAATGCTGGAATTTGTCCAACAGATGTGTTTGACTTGAGACTTACATGAAAATCGTTGGCTTTGTTGTAGTGCATGTTCAGCGCCCGGAAGAGTTCTGAGTCTCTGCTGACCGCGATGTCTTTGACATCGGTGATGCCGTCAACGATGGCCTGGCGGGCAAACTTCTCCATCTGGATGTAATAGAACTCCCTGAAGTTACTGAACCACTTGATCAGCTGAGAGGTGATGCAGCGGTTGAACTGGAAAAGAGGATAAAACGGTTGTGATTTTGCACAGATTTCATCCAACAATCCTTCCAGCTTAGTTTTTCTGGATTGAAACTATAAAATCGGCTACACCACACATAGAATAAAAAAAAAAAAAACTTGAGTAGTTTTTAAAATAAAACTTGAATTTTCAGAATGACCGCTGAGAGCTCATTGAGGACCCATTAGCATTTAATGACTGCACATCTGGATTTAGAAAGTCAAAACGATCCCTGGATGCAACATTAATTTCACTAATCTTTTCCCACCGATGCCTGAGATGCAAAAAAACACCTGTCAGAAGTCTGTGTTTTTAAAGATGGTCTTGACATTAGTCTTGTTATTCTATCTTCTCACCCAGAAAGACAGAAAAAAGTGCCTAAGGGCAGGGCAGGCATCAAAGACGCCTCTCCTCTCTGGTGTGGCGGGTGAGAAAGCGGCAGCATAAGGACAGAAGGAAGCTTCCCTCTCATTGACTCGGGCTGATAGGATGGAATCAGACACTGGGATTATGTGTTCCTTTGTCCGGTGCCACTTCCCACCACAGGAGTGTAAGCAAGGAGGAGACGTTCCGCAGGGCTGCAGCGACAGCATCCTCCCCCAACCCCCCCGGCCCTGGGGGTCATGGCAAACTGAGAGTCAGGGGCCAGCACAAGCTCAGAGATCCAGGACACAAGATAGTGAAAAAGAAAGCTCAGCAATGTATGGAGGAACTTGGAAGGCAGGGAGACTTGATCCAGGTAAATACAGAAAGGATTCACAGCAGCGAAGGAGACAGAAAGACAGAAAAAGGATGACAAGGCCAAAACACGGGATGTTTTGTTTAGGATCGCCTGGTTGCAACCAAAAGTCTCTAATACCAACTCTCTGTTGACACTCAATAGCAATGCCTTGCCTACAGAGTCTTTTGTCACTCCATTTGCTGACTGGAGAGGCTTTTTTTAAAGAGAGAATGCCCCTGTATCTCCCTCTACCCCCAGGACATACTAGCAGCTCAGTGGCTTTGTTATTTAAACCCTCTGCGTTTTTGTTTCTCTCCTCCGCCACACTGCTGATTTTTTTTTCCATCCCAAACACACAGTGACAAGTAGAAACGGCACAAGCACTTCTGTCTGTGTTCGACACGTGCTGTCAGTCCATAAACACATACCTTGACATCAGGGAAGAAGGTTTTCAGCACGTTGGAGCTGGGGTAGCGTGTGTAGAAGAACATGAGCTTGGCCTTCTTCAGATGACTCGGAGTGAGACCCTCCTGGATGTTTTGCGCTTAAGTTAAGGAAAATTTAACAATTAAATCAAAAGCCGCACAACGCCCCGGGCAACGTGATAGTGGAACCAGAGTATTGCGTTGCCTCATCTTTGGCCCAAATTAAATTTCACTAAAGAACAGCTTGGCATTAACTTGGAAGTCTATAATGATCCTAACATGCGCTTATTGGCAAAACAGAATTACGAATTAGATTAGGGATTTTTAATTAGCGAGCAGAGCACTTCATGCCTGGGAGTTAAGGCAGCTTGTTTGAAAATGTTTTGAAACAAGACACTGATTGACATATAGGAGTGTAACGATTTGAAGACGGCATATGTTGCGTTCCCTCCAAAGTTCTTGCAATTATGGCTTCTGTGTTTTTAATGTACCTGTGTAACAAATTACGCTCTCGTTTGTCAAACGTTTGAATATAAATTACAAAACATTTTGCAATATATGGGACCCTTTCATATGACTTTGAAGGCGCCCACGGCCATTTCTTGTGTAGTCCACCGCCTTGGGTCATAATACCTTCCTATCAGGTCACCTCACCACACATTTATGAGTGAGCCCCTTTGAAATACGGAAGTATGAATGAAAGATTTATATTGCATTGTTCAAAGAGAAGCATGCTCTTTGCACTGTAAAGATAAAGTGAATCCTGAGGATGACCACAAAATGCACCTCTCTAAAACCTTGCAACAAGTCTTGAATTAAATCTGTGATCATTTACAGCATAACGAGCAACATTGTTTTTAGGATGCATTTGTCTTTCCAATTATTTTAAAGATGCAAATCTACAAGAAATAAGACGCTCATACTTGTTTCTTCTGAATCAAACAAGCTGATTTGCATGTAGTTCTGTTATTTGGTTGCTTTATTTCCATCATGTACCTTCTGACAAAAAGCTGCAACAACAAATGCTCAAGACAAGAGCTCAAGTGTTATGGTTGGGAGGCACTTGTGGTTTCCACCAGCACTCAGAGCTGACCTTTTAGATGCACCCCTATCACTGATGATGGAGAAATAGATCCTGCACCTTTTCAAGTCTGAAAAAAAGAAAAGAAATGGGAAAAAAAAAAGATTCTTCCTGAAACGGACCGAAGCTTTCTCTGCCTTTGAAAATTTGGCTTTTGTTCCTGGCAATTCTTATCAAAGCCTTGTATTCCTTTTTATTTGTCTTTGTCTAGACTTAAAGTCATTACTCGGCTCAGATTAAAGAAGATGCTGTAATTTTCCGTGGGGTTGGCCAGATCAAAGGCAAAATTCTCCTTGAAGTTTGTTGCTGTAACTGCCCACGTCGAAGCGAACCTCAACCAGCCATTGTTCAAATGGATGAACTAAAAATAAAAGAAGTTTGGACAGGATAAAAGGTAAATAATGTCTATGTGAATGTTTACTAATGCTCTGAGACACACTGGATAAAATAAATAGTATTATCAGAGATATTAAGAATTGTGAATGCCAGTCTAATGTACAATATTCTTGGTCTTCATACAAATAGAGCTTGAGACTATACGAGTGGATTGGAATGAACGGTTTTGTTGTCAGATTTCTTTCAAGACCAACAAAAACTGGTCAAACAGTTTAGAATCAAAGGATATATTGAGAGACATGTAGGGGTTTCGCTCAGCCATGCTCTGCAGTTCAGCGCTCTCCATCTTGACATGAGGGAGACATAGGTTATCAACAGCCAGTGCCCCCATGGAGGAGGAACGAGGGTGGTGGCCGAAGTGGCTGGACGTCACCTTGGACCTCATGGTGACGGTGTCCCAGGACAGGTTCATCGAGTCCGGGGAGGTCCTGTCCATCGATGGCGGGATGCAAGGGAGCGCTCCAAAGTTGGAATGGGGCCCGTACTTGAGAAGGTGCTCCAGGATGTGGCTCTCGTGCAGCGGCGTGGCGTAATTGAACTGAAAAGGTGTGTGGTGCACGGGGTAAGGCCTTTTCACAGCTGGAGTGGCTGAGCTCACAGGGGTCGCTGCTGGCTTGCGGACCACGAGTGAAAGTGCCTCTGTCTGGTCCTCCGGGCTTTGATCCTCTGAGCTTTCATAGTACTCTGATGACTGGGACTTCACGACGGCCTCCTCAACCTGGCACTCGTCAAGGCTGGAACTGGTCATCTGGCTCTTTGTGTCTGCACCCACTCTGATCTGCATCTCAGATGATGAGCACACACGCTGCTGAGGGGACATGGCCAGCCCTGTGGAAGACACTTTCTTGAACACCCTGTCCACACAATCATTGATGGCGCTGGAGAGCTCCTGCTTTAGGGTTTCCTGCAGGTTCTGATTTTCTCCCCCTTGAACCAGATAACCAACAGCTTTGATTTTATCCTTACAGTCTACAGCCGCCATGCTGTTGTTCCTCTCACAATCCCATTCATTGCTTATGTACGACTCCATGTCTTCTCCCAGGAAATCGTGCTCGGGTTCAACTTCTTTTGCGTCTCCGTTTTCGTATTTGAGATTTTTCTGGCTGTACACTTGCAAAAACCTTTCTTGTAGCTGATGCAGCAGCTTTTGCATGCTGTGCAGCTGCTCTTTTAGCTTGTGACATTCCTCTTCCTTGTTGTTGCTGCTATCACTGCTGCTGCTGCTGCCGCCAGGTTTTCTGTTCATCTGTCCTTCTGCGGCACTGTGCTCCTGATGCTGAGGCAACCGTTGCTTACGCTTGTTCTCTCTCAAGGATTCTCTGGCCTCCTTCGAGTCTCTGACATCTGTGTCAGACCTCTCACTGTCTCCATGCTGCCTGCTATTAGGGGAACCAGCCATGACCCTGATGATGTTTTCCACTCTGGCTCTTTTGGCCTGCAGATGATCAGTCATAGGATGCTCTACTTCTGGACTGGCTACTGTGGACACATGATTGCTGGGGGAAACAGCCTCTGGGATGCTGTCTTTTGAGGAGACACTGCTTTGGTCCTCTTGGCCAGAGTCGGCAGCATTCGAGCTGGGGAGGTAAAAGTGGCTTTCATCTAAGGTCCTTCTGTTGTGGATTGTCTTACGGAGGAGCTGCGAGATGATGGAGCCATTTGAGTATGAGGCCAGAGGCTCGTCGTACATGCTTCTGCGAAAGCAGGGCAATAGGACCTCAGGTTTGTCATCTTCTAGACCTTCGGTTGAGTTGTGCATGCTCTGTTCAGGGAGATTCAGGTTCATTCTCACTGTGGGTCCTCTCACTATGTTAAAGAATTTAAAATCATATGACAACAAACTCACAACACAGTAATTCCGAGGTTTCACCATTTAAAAATGGTTGCATATATTCATATGTCTGTAAGTACGTAACACATTTAGTACATTTCCCAATTTCCCATCATGTTTGTTTGCTAAGTTGTGGCACATTGGATATACATACAATGATATAACAAAATCATGACAATTGTATTGTTTCTTTAAGGTTTTAACAATATAAGTTTTCTAACAAGATTGAGACAGGTCCGGCTGGATTCTTCAAAATGTTTAATCTTTTATCCAAAATATGTTTTCAGTCACTTCAGACACTTCTTCAAACTGAAGAAGTCTTTTGATTAAAATACAAAATGTTTCATTAAAGAAGAATCGGTACAGAGGTTCACCTGGAATATGCATCAGAACAAGACTAGGTTTTATGATTTTGTTTAAAATCATTCAATATGACTTTTACTGCAGTGTAGAAATATTCACAATAATGTAAGTTAATTGAAAGATTATTAAATACTAATCTTAAATTAAAAAAACGTTTCTGGACGTTCATTTTTAGATTTTAGCAGTGTTGAACACAGACATTAAAAAAATGTGACGTAAAAATAAAAAGGATTTTTAGCTCATGAAGGACCGTAGATCACATAATACACACAGCACTGACTATAAATTATTCAGAAAATAAACTATCATAGGAAGAAAAAAAAACTTTTTGTTACTTTTAATTTTTAGGAATAAATCTGCTAATTACTAAAATATAAAATAAAAACGATAAAATACTTTTTAAAAAGCTGTGTTTCCTCAGTCTGTGGAGACTGGATATATTATCTACAAATGTGAGTTCACCCTGTTCGTTTGAATTTAAATTTAAAACTTGATCACTCAAATAAATATTCAAATAAGTAGAATTATTTGAGAGGACACTAGCTTTCATGTGCATGTTTTGTAACTATAAAATGTTCTTTTTTTTAATAAAAACTTGTTTTATGTAAGAGACTTAATTTACACAGCTTAAGAAGTGTTTTGAAATAAATAAAAACATTTAAATTTAGCATGCATTTTCAGACCAATGTAAAACAATCTGGCTCAGCCACACATAAGAATAAGTGAAGACTAACTAAAGTTTTCCATTAAATAAACGTGTTCATTCATTCATTGTTGTAATGTGTCAATTTTAGTAATATTTTTCTGCATTATTTTTACCCTGTAGTGAAGCAAAATGACAATCAACTTTACAAAACATATCCTCACAAAAACTGACATTATTATTTAGCTACTTAACGTAACTTTACTGAGCTTTATAGATTAATTTGTACTTTATTTTGAAATAGTGTATTAAAAAAAGCCTTTTGAATAATAAATATCAAGAAACGGTCCCTAAAAGTAAAGAAACATCTCATTACTCCAATAAAAAACAGCTGTTAATACAGTTAGTTTGTATTCCAGAAACACAGTAAAAAGTGAAAATGTTTTTCTTAAATAAAAACCAACCTGGTGATGAGTTTAATTGTGAAGGGAGCAGCATGCACACCGCTCTGCTGGTTCAGCTCAGTTGGGATGGAGTGAGTGATGGGACCTTACCTGTTGCGCTGGGTCGTGTCTCCGAGCTGGCGGCCTGCACAGACTGTCAGTTCTCTGCTGGGGAGGCAGGAGAGTCGACGCTTCAAAGGCAGGGAGGAGCCATGAGGAGGGACTGAAGCTCAGAAATACTCCTCAAAATCTGACAGGAGGTACATGTGATGAGTGCCTGTTCTGCAAAAGACGTGGACTGAGCAGATTTATTTTACCGTCTCGTTTTAAGATTAGATTTATATCCTGTTTGATAAGTCCAATAGTTAGAGTTGGCTTGGGTTTCCTGAGTTATCCCTTAGTTAGTATGGCTCAGACTGCTGGAGGACAAATTGACCACATTTCCTCACTCTGCTGCTGTCTTCTCTATACCTGTTCGGATTTGTAATTTTTCCTATCAACATGCTTTTTTTTTGTCTTTCTTCCAATAGAAAGTACACCTTGGCCTGTCATTCTATGTTTGTTTGTTTCTCCTTTCATCGAGACAGATGTCCGCTCGTCCTGAGCCTTGTTCTGCTGGAGGTTTCTTCATGTTAAAAGGGAGTTTTTCCTTTCCTCTGTTGCCTTTGTGCTTGCTCAGGATGGGAGACTATGATGAAGATTCACAACACGATCTCCTCCTTAGATAAATAACTTTTACTAATTAGCTTTTATGTGACAGTCCCCTGAGACCACTTCTGTTGTGAATTGGCGCTTACATATGGTAAATAAACTGAATTGAATTATTCTTGTCCAAGTCAAAGACAAAAACTATTACTCTGAGGAGGAAGACACAATATTAGTTCAGAGACCTGACAGAGCAGACTCTCCTTGTAAAACAGAATTGAGTCAGTCAGTGTTTGCACCTGAATGTTACACATATTTTTTTTATTATTAATTTCTTTGTTTGCAGGCAGCCATGTATTTAGACAGCATCAGAGCCTTGGAACCCCTACAGAAAAAGATGAATGTTGCACCAACTTGAACAACTGTGCAAACCATCTGCACAAACCACTGTCAAACCAACAACGTGTCTTCACTTTGTTGTCAGAGACTTGTGCAGCTCTGATGCAA
>JAVCKU010000004.1:11961795-11975383 GCA_032273985.1 Hypsolebias coamazonicus
ATCATTTTGTTTGCAAAAACGAACATAGTTGAATGATACAAGATATATATGTTGTGCCATTTTATGTAAAGTTCAAACATCATGTCACACGGCCTTTAAAGCTTGGCAATAAAAGTCCAGACAATTGCAGAGCAGCTATAAAGCTCACTAATACCAGGCTGTTTTGAAGGCAATATGCTTGTCCTTTAACAAAAAAATGGTAAATAAATAAATGATGCAACTCAGTTCGATTGTGTCTCTCATGATGGTTTGTAGTGACTTTGCTCCTAACACCAAACATGTAACCACTCGTATGAAGAAAGCTTGTAAACATTAAAGTTTCCACCTTTTTATCACACAAGACCAGATTTAAAGGCTCAGCAGTGTCGTGCTCTGGAACAGCTGCAGACGCCAGGCTATTTTTAGCAAATTAACAAAGACATGACTCAGTGGAAGTCCACAGCCTGCACAATCCATCACCCTTACCCAAACAGAGATGGTTATTATCAGTAAAAGATCTAGGACACCAAGTAATCTCATTTAATTAAAAAAAAAAGGAAATACATGTATTTGCTACTTGATTTTGCTACTTTTCATTGTTTTAGCTGAAACTGTTGACTAGTCAATAGATGCAAATTTAAGTTTCTTGTTTTGTCACATCAAGTGATTCACTTTGACAAAATTATGCACAGATTTAAGTTTGGGACTTCTGATAAAGTCTCTTCCTTTTTTTTTTTTTTTTTTTTAACTTGGACTTTGCTGTCTGTAAGTTTATGATTTATGAGATTGGGTTGGGATTCTGGGAAATAACCCTGGCGCTCCCTAAAGATGGATACTTTCCCTCTGTCAGAGAGACAAAAGAGCTCATTCTAGACATTGCTAAATCTTTTCGGCTCTACAGTAAACTAGTTTCTGGTGTTTAAATAGAATTTAAATTATAAAAAAAAAAATCCCAAACTTTTGCTGCCGGGAATTGCCTAGATCACAAAAATTGGGGATGAAGCATGTGTTTATTGAACAAATCTGTTAGATGTTATGCAAAAGCTCGAAAATTGTATTTTGTAAACCCAGCTTTTATCTTTTGAATGCTGATGCGTCCAGTCACAAAACAACCAGTTTCAAACTCTAAACTATTTTCCACATTTTATATAAACTCTGGATCTTTTCCTCTCTCAAGTGTCTCTCCACCCATCTTTGGTGAACGTCCACATTAAGCACCCGCCAGAGGCTGAGGTCCAGGTCCACCAAGTAGCTCGAGTCCAACCTGGTCAGAGACCAGCCACTACAGAGGGGGCTCACTCTGTCCAGCAGCGCTCCCAGCCAGGAAATGGTCATGAACACACCAGCGAACATAACAGCAGAAACCCCCAAAGGAACAACCAGTGGAATGGTCACACTACAACTCCTTTTCGGCAGAATGGACATGTTGGAAGATGCTTTCAGGAAACAGTCGATGGACAGGTATTATGTTAGGTCCTTGAAAACACAGTGTTTAAACTGTCATCACTTTTTGATTTAAACCATGTGAGGAGTTTCGGTAAAAGGGGTTTACCTCAAGTGCCATTATCTTCACATTCCTCCTCTTAAAGCTGCTGTCTCGAACAAGGTCGACTTGTGAGAATGATTTATTTGATGTCCAAGATTTATGTGCTCATGGCGCACTGGGTATCTCATGTTCCACCAATTACCTGACAAAAAACACCTTATGAATCATTATGCATGTAGAGGTCAAAGGTCAAGCTTGATGTTCTGCACATATGTTTCTGTGTCTAAAATGGGAAAAATCATTGTACATTTTATGCACTCACTTACTGCTAATGAGGCTCTTCATATAAGAATATTGCAACAGTCTTAGCCAGAAACAAGTTATGGATGATTTAATTTGCTGTCCAAGAGCTAGGCTGATCTGAGGCCTGGTACAGAACCTGCTTCTTTAAATGCTGTTAGACTTCAGCAATGCTTTTGCATCAAAGAGCTGGTCCTAAATGAAGTTGTTTATGTCAGCACTAGTTTCATTTTATTTATTTTTTTACACTATGATTCGATTGGGAAATTGAAGTTGAACTGCATGATCACCAGGTCAACGAAGAGCAGAACGTGTGCACAACAGGAACCCAAAATACTTCAGATTTAAGTTTCTATATCTAAACTAGCAAAAATAAAAACTAGTAAATGTTTTTTCTCTTCATAATTCACCAACTTTTTTGTAAGGCATGCCAAGAAGATTGTATTTGGTCTCAGTCCTCGGTGTTTTGTTCTCCTCTGTCTAAAAAAAATCTCAAGTATGTCTGGATGATTTTGTCCTAGGAGACAGATTTGTACACACACAGTGACATAAGCAGCATTACACCCTTGCCAGCACACAAACGTTTGCACGTAAACAAGCATGCATGCACAAACCTGTGATTCTAGAGAACTTGCTCCCCAGATTTGACGCAGCTGTGTGTTGTTGCAGTGTGGCAAACCTCTGCCAGGCCTAACCAAACAGGATGACTGCTGTGGAAGCGTTGGTGCCTCCTGGGGTCTAAACAAGTGCCAAAAGTGTCCCACCAAACCAGGTAAGTCTTCACCTCCAAAACTATTAGATTTAAAGTTTTTTTTTTTTGGTTAAGCTTAAATTATCTGTATTCCCAATCTTGTTTAGCTTTATTTTGGTGCAGATTTGTTTCCCATTATTAGAGTTTCCACTCTGTTTGTTGCAGTGTCTGCCTGGTAGAATGGCTGTACTTACCACAGCCATTAACTAATGACGGCTACTGATGATGATGGCGTAGCCACCCTCCTTAGACAGCTTTGTGACCCGCCCCTGCACCCTGTGATTTAAATGAAGTGGTCTTCACTTTCAATAAACCAAACCCAGGATGCAAATAAAAATGCATTTAGCATTCAGAGGAGTTCCTGACGGGCGTGCCACCCACCCTGTGGGCAAAGAGAACCAGTGAGTGAGGAAATGAACAGCTTTCCGACCGGAGCTGTGGTCGGTTTAAGGGAAACCAGCAGAGTGGTTGTAGGCTGGCGTGCAGGGTGGGTGGTAATATTCTTCACTTTACATGTAAGCTGCTCATCCTGACACTCTGGAGTCAGAATTTTTTCCTATTTTAAACCTCATGGGAAGCTACTTCCCCTAGGAGATAAATTGATGTCTTTGGTTTATTTATTATATAATAGCCATGCCCACAGATTGACATTCAGACTGCCTGAACCATGTTTGACTGGACCTTAATCAGAAGCAGACACGAGCCCTCTCCTCCATCAATGATAGATGTTGATTCATTCCTTTCCCGCTTACTTCTTGTCTCCTCTTGGCCTGCCAGATTCACGCACTGTCATAGTCTCCAGCAAGATTCTTTTGGCTCCCAGATGTTTTCTCCCCCTCCCTCCTTTGAAGTTTGACAGTTAAAAAAAAAAAAAATACACACAAAAAGAATGAATACCCAATTGCTTATTTCTGTGGCTGCTTTTGGGAGGCAGCGTGCTGCAGGGACGTGCAGGACGACATGAAAAAGGCTCAGAAAGTGATAAAGAGGAAAAATTGAAGTCAAAATGAAGTCATGTAAGATGTCCCTAAAGATTTTGAGGGAATCATAATAAGACAAATACTTCAAATTCCCTTCAAATTCCCTATGAGTGTTATAGTTCATACTTTAGACGTTGGATTTATCCCTAATCTACAGCACATTCTTCTCTGGCCGGGCTCATTAGGTGTGTGCTTTCTTATGGGCTCGGCAGGCTTTACATGCAGCCTTGAGGCAACAGCCTCTGAAAAACGATGCTGCTCTTCGTTTTTGAGATGAGGAATCAGCTGTTAGCTTGCAGAGTTGTGAGCGCTTGATGCAAGTCTCCCGCGTTTCCTCTTGAGTATGTGATAATTAAGTCATAAAAGCTCACTTTGTGTGTAAGCATGCAAAGCTACCATTGGTCAGTTTATAGCCTGTTGCAAAATGTGCTGTTGACTGAAGCCCAGGTTCACTACTTCATCTTTTTAGACCATAAACTGCCAATATGAGCAGAATTTAATGGGGTTCTGCTGCACACAAGACTTCTAGCGTTTCTTTTTTGTCGCTACATTTCTTTCAGACTGGGTGTGCCTGTGAAGTCTTTCAAGGTACATATAAGCATTCTGAGGCGGTTGATGACATATTACTGCGTGTTATTTTTCATTACAAACTAAGGATATTATGTAACGCTTGTGGCAACGAGTAGGAAAGTTTCCTAAGCCTGTACCTGTTTATGTGAAAGAAGGTTGGAGGCAAGAATGCCAGTGTGTCCCTCTTAGTGGGAGATGAAGCCTTCAGGAGCCAGGGCCTTTAAAAGTCACATGCTGAGGATTCCTGGAATAATGTGATCCAGATCAACCAGAACAAACTGTAGTCAAATTCATCTTTCTGGCTCGAACAATGAGGTGGAGTAACGAAACGGTCTCGTACTTGGTTTTAAATACAGTTCAGTCCAGAGGTGAGCAATTACTATTCACTGCAGTGAGTGGATCCATTAGGATTATAAGAATCCAGTCATTAACATATAAGAAGTCAAATTAAATATTATTTTTCCAGTTAGCCATCTTGAAATCTGTTAAATAAGCTGTTCTGACCCCAGTTTGATCCAGCATGACTTCCACGTGCTTCACCAGTGCTCTCAGCTCCTCCCACATAATTAGTAAAATGTCACTGGCTGTTTGTTTTCCCAACTGACACTGGTGGCAGCATCCTCCCTGACTCTTCATGCCAGTGATGCTGGAAGGCTTCCCAAGGAGAGAGAACAGAAGTCTCCAAGGCATACAATAACCAGCACACCCACAGGAGCCCTGGCTATGTCTTACTACACATCCCTGGGTTATGGAGGTCACATCTCACTTCATTTTCCATTAATTTCTTGCAGTAACTATTCGTACTGAGGTTCCAATCAAGCCCGTAGAGCTCCAACTTTTATATATCAGCCCACCCCCACATGAACTCATCCCTCAAAAGTATTCCATCTGTTCCAAAGATTTTTAACCAGACCAAAATATTTACTTTGACATCGACAAAGGGGCCAGAGCTTGTATTTCTTAATTTTGTTAACTCTGATCAAAGACGAATACTTGTTAACAGCCACATTGAACAAAAGGGGATTACTTAGCCTCAGAAACACGCAACAAAAGAACGCATGCAGTGGAATTACACCACAGCAGCTCCTCGCTGTAATTAGATAGAGACGTCACATCTCTGACAGCAACTGATTCACTGATGTTGACGTAGCATTATTCCCTCACAACCGGAATGATGAAGCCATTAACAAGGCGGCTAATCAGGGCACAGCACCACCGGGAGAAATTAATCCCAGTTGGAGGATGAAATTTGCAATGCTTTTCTTAATTGGAGCCAAACTAAGTTAGGAACCAGGAATGTACTGTGGCATGCTTTTCACTGGAACAAGCCCAGATGGTTGATATTCCACAGTGAGATGGAGATTATAGAGGAATGTGGGTCTGTTTCGAATGTGTTTGATGTGGGTTACACTGTCATCAATATCTCTGAGGAGGGCGTTAATATACATTGTTAAACTATCTACACAGTGACAGTGAATACTTTAGTGAATTAGGTTGCTTTGCATAAGGATTTATTGCAGGGTCTGCGGTAGCTTGGTGAGCAGTGCTGGGTTCTTCTAATCCTGAGGCTGCAGGTTCGAGCCCAGGTTGCAGCCGGCTTGAAGCAGTTACCAAATCTTTCGTGCAAGTTCTCTCAAGGAAGCAGCCAAAAGAAAAGCAACAACTTGAAGGTCTGATGCAGCTAAAATGTGATGAACTGAGTCATTAAAGTCTTTGTGTTGTGCATTGAATGTTTTAAGGCAACATTGTATATGCTCATAGGTAAGAATCCAAGTGATCAGTGCTGTAGCCTTTAAAATTGTGGATGTCAGATTGGTAAATGTTGCCTTTGCCAAGAATTTATTTTGTCCTGAGAGAAGTTTTTTTTATCAGCTTTTGTTTTCCAAATAAAACATTATCTAAAAATCAAATCAGAAAAGCCTTCCACTATGATTACAAGCTCTATTTAATTTATTTTTTTGGCAGCACCAGTCTTTCCAGTTTCAGCTAATCATTAATATCATTTTTGGAAGGATCCTGAGGTTTGTTTTTGGAGTTTAGTGTTTTCCTATAGAGTGATTCCCAATGGAAGACAAATATCTGTTAGTCTCGGTGCACGGCATGCGTCCCTTCATCTTTTCTCTTCCACATGTACTCAGGTTTGTTCCAGTCAGTTAAGTGAGGCGGTCCAACCTTGTGATTACAAAACTTTCTAGGCAAGTTTCTAGAGATTCTGGCGAAGAGCCTCAGGGTCATGGAGCAGACTACTGGTACTCAGCCTTTAGAAGACTACCCCGAAAGCTGGAAGGTTTGCAGTGAGAATGCATCATATTTAACTGACTCTGAATTCTCTTCATTTTTTATTTGTATAAGTTTACTACTGAGTATTCAGCAGTGTGTAATTTTACTGCCATAGCAAGAAAGAGATGAAAAGACATATTCAGATTCAACTCAAAACAACACAGGAAACCATATAAACCTTAAAGAATTGGAATCACACTTTCAGCGGGGAGAATTTTAGCAAGTATTACTCAACAGTATCCAGTTGAATGTACATCACAACTGAATGAAGATGGACAGGAAATTAGTGAAGGTTGGCTTAATGTTTTGTTGGACAAGGCTAAATGGATAGATGACTAGTACCGGTAGATGGTTTTGTTGGATCCTGACAAGTCTGGGTCGACAGCCTCTGTAACCAAAGGTAACACTATGATGTGCAGCTTGAGCTCAGTCTTGCAAACCCCTGCCTGTGTTACTCCATATTATCTACACAAATTATTTTAGACTCTAGCAATACTATTATTCTTTGCTTTTTTGTATGATGGGAGCATTTCACAGTCGACTTGTCTCTGGTTTAGAAAACAGGACCTGGCCACAGACAACTAAACTTTATATCTTTAATAAACCAAAGACGACCAGTTTAAAGTCAGGCCATTGCCCACATCTGTGTGCAGAGTTTCACCAGCTGGTTTTGAACGCGCGGCAAACAAAGTGTCCCCAGGGAGCACTAAACATCAACCAACTGAACTCCAGTAACAACCCTTTCTGAGTGCACATGGAAGCATTAAACTTTGTTTGCCAACATGTGCAAATGAAGCAAAACAAAAAAACATTTTTTTGAAAATCCATCTGGTACGTGTTGAAACTTAATAGATTTATGTTTTAAAGCAGTTTGAGACATTTGTAGTTAGTTCATGTTCCCTTCGTAACCATTTCAACCCTTTGACAAACAAATGTTTGAAACTTTTGCTGAAGATCTCACTGTCTGCAGAGATCTTCTTCTCCTTGCTAATACACTTTGGAGATAATACTGGACCTTCCCTACCGGGCTTGCTTTGGCACTTATGGGCTGCATTCACTCAGGCCAGACATTCCCTGATTCCTTCACTGTAGGAAAGCTGTGCCCATCGCCTTTCCACAACAACTAATTACTCGGAGTCTTTGGAGAAGGATTAGGAGGGTGTGGAGGACGACAAGCAACAGAAGCATTGCTTTGACACAGTTCCCCTCATTTTCTGGCTACCTCCTTCATGCTGACCCACTTCTGCTCTGTCAACCCTCAGGTACACTGACCCTGCCTGGTCCACTGGGTCACAGCAGGACTATAACACGAGTCAGCTTTCAGAAGCTTGTTCCCAGAAAACCTGCATGTGCCAGGCATTCCAGTCAGTCTTGGGAAAATGACACTAACCTGCGATAGATTGTTGGGTATTACTTTGTGGGAAGATATTTAGGACAAAATCTAGTTAGCTTTTCATTGTGGAGTAATCAAATAAAACAGTTTGCTGTACAGTAAGTGCCTTGATTTTAATGTCGGTGTTATGGGAACAGGTGTTTTCCTGTCTGAACCAGCTTTTCCAGATGGCCCTTTATATCATTTTACCACAAACAGTCAAAACTTTGGTTTGCTTGAGCCATGGTCACAAACATTGTGCTACTTTTCCCTTCCTCCTCAACCACTAGAGAGTTTTCTTTGCTGACAAGGCACCGATGCTGTGAGTTCTAGCATGTATCACTTTTGTTTACAATCTGTTGTTGCCACGGCAACAGATTAAACGCTGTGGTCCAGTCAGTCATAACTGGGTGTGGTGGAGGAACCAAATCTGAACTCCCAAGCAGGAGGCAGGATAGTGAGAGCCAAAACTAAACCATAAAAGGGAAACAAATATCGGAAAGAGAAATCTAAAGCACCATATCGCCAAAATAGAGTGAATTTTAATATGTGGCTTAAAGTTAATCGTTCTCACTCATAAATCGGTGAAAACGTTGTCAAGCTGTATGAAACACTGCTTATTTCAAGTTTCACATCTACTTTGAAAAGAAGGAGACGTCATTTATACTGGGACAGAATCCGAATCAGCTACAGAAAACAATCATCTGGTTTAAACACTGCAAACTTGTTTGTTGGAAAAGTGTTTAGAAGTATTTAATGTTTTCCAGTGGATTTGGCCCAGTAAAAATATTTATTGTAAATTTTGGATAACTGCTAATTCTCAAAATTATCCAAAAAGAACTGGCATTTTCAAAAACATGAAATAGTCAAAGTTTAAACAAAGTTGTGAGATCTGTTAGTCCTTAGAGCTTGTGCTAGGGAGGACTCTAGGTCTCAACAATGTTCGGTACAATATCTGTAAAAATAACTGCGTTATAGTTGGGTTTTTTTTGTTTGCTAAATGATATTAACTATGGGGGATATCATGATCCTGTTGACCTCAAAATCAGTTGTTGATGTACATCGGTGGTTACTTTCAAATCTGTTCACTGCTTTTTGAGATATTTTACGAACAAACAAACAGACAGGGCAGCAGGAACTTGGTGCAGTCTCATAATCCTGATGCTACAGGGCTGACCCCAGGTGCCACCAGGATGTAGAGCTGCAATTTCTAACCAGGGCCGGGTCGGGCCAAAATAATGTGCTTGATGTGCGGGCCATGTCGGTCTCGGGCTTTTGATACAGTGTTACGAATGCACTAAGAAAACTAAATAAGAATGCATAATATAAAACTGTGTTAATCTACTTGTAGAGGAGGAGGCAGGTCTGACCGACCGGTTGAAAGAGGTAAAATAAATGTCCAGTTAAGCTTCAGATGGATCACCTGATCACCGGCCACGTGCATCTCGGCACCCTGCTGTCATCTGCGGTGAAGGAAGTATCAGCATCTACAAAAGCCGAATCGATCAGCGTATTCAATTAAAATAGACTTGTTCTACATTTTTACAAACAATGTTGCTCTAAAAATGTTTTTGCTCTTCTGTATAATAGCCTGTCTTTAAAGTACTGTAGATGTTTTTAGGCTATTTGTTTTGTATGTTAATACCCATTTGGTGACTTGTTAATAAGCAATAATTCTTGTGTCTTCCTTTCTTTGAAATACATTTTTTTAAATATTATGTCGAACTGATTCGGGTTTGGGCCTTTAATTACAGTTAAATGGTCGGGTCGGGTCAGGCTTGGAAAAAATGGCTTCAGGCTGGGGCCGGGTTGGGCTGGATTTTTTTAGGCCCGAATGCAACTCTACTAGGACGGGCACCCAGCATACAACAATTGAGAAATGTTTTATGGGAGATTTCTCACTGTGGCATCCCCTGAAAAAGGGAGCATCTGAAATAAAACCAATAAGACCAAAAGAATGTACACAAGAAGAAAACTAACAACTAAAATCATATGGATAAGATGAAAAGATACTGAGTTAAATCTAAACCTTGGATAGGAGCATGGCTGTCATAATTAAGACCCTATTAAACACGAGGGTCTGTTTTAGGTTGTCAAATTTAGTGACTGGAATGTGAAAAAACAAAGGGAAACAGTTGCTGACAAAGATGTCATCAATGTTTACAGCTCTCCTCAACCAAAAGCACCTAGTTGGATATTTTTACAAGAAAAATATTCCATTTCAGTTTATGTCACAAAAGATTCTGTTACCAATGTTCACCCATTTTCTGTGCAGAAACAATAAAACCTCGCACACATCAACTCCGTCAGTCAAATGTAGCTGCAGACACACTCAACGAAACATAAATAGACTCAGTTTTCACCATA
This sequence comes from Hypsolebias coamazonicus, assembly GCA_032273985.1. Lineage (NCBI taxonomy): Eukaryota > Metazoa > Chordata > Actinopteri > Cyprinodontiformes > Rivulidae > Hypsolebias > Hypsolebias coamazonicus. The sequence goes on from JAVCKU010000004.1 coordinate 11,971,881, forward strand.
TGATCATCACACAGAGCTGTCTGTGTCTTTAATGGAGCGCGCTGAGGCTTGACCTCCTGCCAGTTGAATAATGACACCAAGTTTACAGGCCTCTGGCATTGACAGTCTTTGTCTGCACTGGGACTATAACAAACAGTTAAATTTACTGTGACATTTCTGTGACCACTTTTTTTTATTGTTCTGGCTAAATAAGCAAAACAGGATTTGGACAGTGGTTTTACCACAAGATGTGTGTTATTCCTCATTCCTTGTATGCAGTTAAATGTCTTAATTCCCTTAAATTCATTCTAGAGTCCCACAAGGCCCAATTGTCGGTCCCCTTATTATTTTCTCCGGCATGTTTAAGCAACAACTTTTACGTTTAAAATCCTTCTGTGACAGAGAAAACTTTGTTTTCTTGTCCTGTTTGCAGTGTATGCAGTAATTGCAAATGGACAAGTGGAATGTCCCAAAGGTTTTAAAAGGATGAATATCACTCATTGTCAAGGTAAGGCATAACAGTGTTGAAAATTGTGCTATTTGAATGTGTGATTTTATTCTCTTCATAAAGAATACCCTTTAAAATAATGTCTCATTATACTTTTTGTTTAGTCTAGTTTACAGTGGGGCTGTGTTGAGTGTTTTTTTTTTTTTACCTATAATAAGCAACAGAGTACAATCACTTTGGGGAATCGGGAAGAAATTTCATAAGGGGGTCAAAGTTGTAACCTCTGTTCAAAAGAGTAATGGCTCAAAATAACTTGCTGCTAATGAGTCAACTCTATGTCCTCTTATCATCCCAGGAAACAAAATGCTCATTGCCTTTTCCTTTTTAATCACTATTTATTTTAGTGTTGTAGTTTCTGTTTTGAGACTTGGTTGGTGAAACTATACACTCATGTGTAGTGATTCAGTGATTGCCCCAAGTAGAGGAATTTAAGTATCTTGGGAGTCTTGTTCATGAATGAGGGAAAAATGGAGCAATAGACCAATAGGTGGATAGGTGCAGCATCAGCAGTGAAGCAGGCGCTGTACCGGTCTGCCATGGTGAACAGAGAGCTGAGTCAAAAGGCGAAGCTCTCAATTTGCCAGTCGATCTATGTTAATACTCTCATCTATGGTCATGAGCTTTGGGTTGTGACCGAAAGAACGAGATCTTGGATACAAGCGGCTGAAATTAGTTTTCTTGACAGGGTGTCTGGACTCTCCCTTAGATAAATGGTGAGAAGCTCGGTCATCCAGTAGGGACTCAAAGTAGAGCCGCTGCTTCTCCACATCAAGAGGAGACAGTTAAGGTGGCTCGAGCATCTGGTTAGGATGCCTCCTGGACGCCTCCCCGGTGAGGTGTTTCAGACATGTCCCACCAGGAGGAGACCCAGAGGAAGACCCAGGACATGCTGGAGGGACCATGTCTATCGGCTGGCCCTGAAAATGCCTCGGGATTCCCCTGGAGGAGCTGGCCCAAGTGTCTGGGGAGAGAGAAGTCTGGGCATTCCTACTTAAGCTGCTACCCCCTGCGACCCAACCCAGGATAAGTGGAAGAAAATGGATGGGTGGTAGTGGTTCAGTTGTCTCCTGTGTGAAAAATTCTCCCTGATTCTTCAAACTGACATCTCTCTGATGACTGTCTATTGTGTGTGAGACTCACTGTTGATATACTCTATACTAGTCCACTTGACAATGAGCTATCCCTTTAACACCACTGCTGTTGATCTGACACCTATGGAAACCAGGTCAAAACCACAGACTTAGGGTCAGAGAACAGCAGCTAATAAGTACCTGGGGCTCCTGTTTTGATTAGACTTAGGGTTCTGGAGCAAAGGCAAATATGGGAAATATGGTGCTCTGTGTAAATTTTATGGAAGTGTTTACAGTAGCTAGTTGCTTTATCCTTAATAAATGTTTCAACAGATGGAAATCTGCTCAGCAGCCAGCAGATCCCTGCATTATTATGTGGCATAATTTCAAAGATCCATCCCGAACATGGATTGCTTTCTTGCTCTGCAGCATTAGGGGGAAAGCGTTTTAGCTGGCTTTCATGGTCTAAGAAGCAATAACCACCCACAGTGTCAACTTTGACAGTCTCCAGCTAAAGAAATTAGAGAATGTATATGTGTTGGTTGTTTTTGTACACAACACCGTTATTAGAAAATAGGGCAAATAAATAAGCAATGGCTGGAAGTTATGGGAAAAATACTCAGCTCGGTGTAAGATCCAGCTCTGACAGCTAATGTTGACACTTAAAATAACAAAAACAGGCTACTTAAAACGGTGCAACTGACTTAATTAACAGTGTCATAATCCAAAGGGTGGTGCTTACTGAAGCCTATAGGGCAAAATAACATAATGGTTCAGTGGACAGCTCTGAACACCTCCATGACACACCTTGCCCTCTTGTTCAGCAAGTTGAACAAATTTTCACAGCTGCACAAAATTATTGCTGGTTTCTTTACTATATTGAGCAGAAAACACATTATTAAATCGTAAAAACTTACTAGGAAAAATCTTCGCACATGTCAACATTTCATAGCTGATCAGCCAGTAATTGTAGAAATATATGTCGCTTTTCATTTAAAATTGTTTCAAGATGTTACTCCCTTTCATTTGCTCAATTCTTAAGGTCCAAAATAACTCTAAAGGTGACAGTTAGCCGTGTTTACTGAAGTTTCTATCTCGTTTAGTTGGTTTTACTACTTTCCCCCAAAATTATTTTTATTTTATGTCTCACCCCAGCTGCCAACATTTTTTGTTCTTTTTTCTGGGACCTTTTTTATTACTATTCGGATGGTGTCCAGCTTGCCCATGTGTGGCTTCTATTCTGAGCCTTTTGTAGTGTGTTTTTTTGGAACAGAGCAGCGCTTGTCTCACATTCTGGACCATGGCGGGCTCACTGCTGTTGATTTTTTTTTTTTTTTAACCATGACTATTGTGGTCAGTGACATCCTTCCTACTCCGAGATAGGACACTCCATCAGAGAGTTAGTCAGTTCTCTGACCTCAGAGATGATTTCTTATCTTCAGACGCCGCTTCTGAGAATTTCGGCTGACTGAATTGGCTATTTGTAGCTGTGCTTGTTAGATGAAAGGCCCACAAAAACGCTTGTGAAGCCACTGTTGTGGGTGGTAAACCATTGGGTCATATGTATCACTTCAAAGAAAAGCTGATGAAAGTTTGACATAATTCCTTGGACATTTCAGATAATCTTTTTAAAAGCTGCGGACAAATTTAAAACATATGTGTTATTTGTCATTTGAAAAAAAAAATGCCTAAAACCTCAATAGATCACTCAAGGCCTAGCATTACTTGAAGAAATGCATGTTGCCCGCCACATTTCAGGCCAGAGTTTTAGACTGAGACCATCTTATAATGAAAAGGAATGATGTTAATGCTGTTTTATCAAACTTCTTAAATATTGCGAGATCTCGTGAGAAGTCTTACCATTTAGCTTGATGCATGCTCAGTAATCCAGGTAGAAAAATCCAAAAAAGCTAAGTCTGGTCCTCTGGACATTCAAAAAACAAAAC
>JAVCKU010000004.1:12112699-12126048 GCA_032273985.1 Hypsolebias coamazonicus
TTTATCCATAATTAATGGGCTTTCATTAATTATTAAAAGGAGGGATAATTCTCTAAAAAAAAAAAAAAACAACAACACTCCCATTAAACAGTGTCTTGTTAAACTGACATGCTGTTAGCTGGTCCTATAAGCACGTCATCAAGTTTCACTGTTGACTTTTGCTGACCAAGTGCGCGATCAGATCATGGTACGTTTCTCTGGTGACGCCGAGGAAGAGGAAACCCTGTTCACTGGGTCATTATATTATTGTTGGTAAGCTTTTTAAATTTGCTCATGATTTGGTTCTGCCATGTCCACCTTTTGGAAGTTTCCATTGGGATTTGTGTTCGGCGGCGTTCTGGTCGACCCGATGGAAGAATGTGATCTGTACCTGCGAAACAAACTGAGAGGCATTGTTCAGCAGTTCTACCTCACAACAAGTTCCATGTACATCAAACAAATAATAGCAGGTTCATTATTCATGAAACCACGTGTAATCTCTTTGTATTTATAAGGAAGGTATATAATCATGTATCAGGTTCCATTAAGCCACTGAACTGTATCCCTGCTGTCAGTCTTCCATCTGCTGATACAGACCCATTGTTGAACCCTACTCCCCCACCACCTTTCTTTTTTCCTCACGTTACAAAATTACCCTGTTTCTCAGGTCATACGCAACTGGAAAATTAACATTTAATGTGGGAAAGCTCAGCCTATATCCAGATGGCTTCTTGAGTACAGCAAAAATGAGAACAAAACACAGCATCAATATTGCAGCCAGCCCACACTAATGGTATGCAGTCAGGAAATCTTAAGTCAGGAAGAACCCCCTTGCACATTTTTTTTTTTTTCAAACACAGATGCAGGCACGGAATATGGATCTTTATGCACTGCTGTGCCGTGTTTACTCAGGCAGCGTGAAGTATCGAGACCTGGAGGGCCTCGCCGAAGGAATCAGCCATATTGTGACCTTCAGCTGCGCTAGACAAACACAGGCAGAGGATGACAGGTGATGGAAGCCGACGAACATAAGGATGGCGTACAGCAATCACATTAAAATTCACATATTTTAATTGGTGCTCTCATTTTTTAATATCTAATCTCTTTAACTTCTGTTGGATATTAAGTTTTTTTTCTTTTTTTATTAACATAACATACTCAAATGGCTCATGACACCAACAGTTATTGCCTAAGTTTTAAGCAAAGATGTTGCACAGTCTTTGCTAAGGACACTTGGCTCCGGTAGCCATCTTGGACAAGGCTGACTCCAAAGGTTTAATGAATAATTTTCACTGAAACTTTTCCAGAGTTTCATAAGACATTTTGCTAACAGGCACAATGAGCACACACACACACACAGGCATGGGCAACACTTTACCAACAGCCACGCTTACTTTAATTGATGAACACAACAAACTGTGAAGCCACACAAATAGATGTAAACTCATTAAAATAACCACAAAAAAAAAAAAAAAAAAAAACTTGAAACAAACGTTTAAAGGTGCTTTTTGTCTCCTTTGGCTCTGTTTTCTGCCTCTTTAAAAGATTTGTGCTTGTTTCCTTCTCATCTGTTTACAATTGCTGTGAATTATTTAGTATTTTGGTCAATTTTGAGATTCCTGGACTTCATTCTATAAAACTGAACCACTTTTCCTGTGAATCACTTCTTTTAGACAAAAGTCCCTGATTACCAAAGAAAGGATGTTTTTGCATTACAATATTGGAAACCCCCCTTCAGCTACAAATGTCTGATTAAAAAGACAGACTACTGGGTGTTGGCAGGTTCTTATAATTAAAGCCTGCATTGTTTAATGTTAGGGTGTGCACACAGATGAGGGCTGCTTGTAGTCGCAGAGAAGGAGAAGAAGGGGTAGAGCGGGCTCCCTGTGGTTGGCTGAATTAGTGCCCGATGGATCGGCCCGACAGCTGCTCCGTGAGCCTGGCACCCAAACAGTCCAGCACTGTGATGCGGTGTTGCCAAGGCCAACCAGCAGACAGTTAAGAGAGGTGGAAGCACCCGTCACACTGAACACAAACTCTTTCATCGTTTCAAGCTCTCTGCCTTTCAACTGGCTCGCTTTGCTTATTGCACCAGCATTATTGGATTAGTATGGGATTAAGTTTGGTAATTAAAAAGGGCAAATTTAGTTCATGCCATTGGGGAAAATGTCGATGCCACACAAAGATAGTTCAGCTGCAATGGCAAGAAACAAACAAAAAAAGGCGATTGTTTTGTATTTTTAAACTGTCAAAAACAATCGTTGCAGTCAATTTTTTTGTGACGACTACAAAATCTAATGTTGATTTTCAAATAACTCACTTAAATGGGCAATTTTTAATTAAATTTAATCTGCTTTATCGACAAAAGCTCTAAATAGTAAATTAAATGTCAAACCCAAAGCAGGGCCATCTGTTACAACACCTGTGTTAATGTCAGCCATGTGGACAGTACAGATACTCAGAGCCTGTTTAAATAATAAAGTTTCACATTTAATAAAATGGTAGATCTGTTTTCTCTCTGATTTTAAAGTTGCTTTCTGAAAGAAAGACTTAATTGACTTTTTTTTATTGTGTGTTGCATAGCTTAATATCTTAGATATAGCAATATGTCTCTGCTGAAGGATATTAAAAGTAGTTTCTGAGTCTTTGACCATCCTTGGTTAGACCTCCAGGATCTGTCTTGGCCCAGATGACAGGGCTTCTGTCCAGGCGTGGCACCAGGATATCTACGGGACACCAGCTGCTATCTCCGTGTTGCAGACAGCTGTATATAAATATTCATCCAAAGCACAGATAAGTGTGTTTGTTTGCCCCCAGATGCTGTCAAAGAACCCAAAATGTAAAACTACTGCAAGAAGTTGGAAAAGTGATTTGGTTGGAAAGGTCCTTCCTGTACCCGAAAGAGCCAGAATAAAGGGTTTAAATCCTGAATTGACAAAACTTCATTTGAATCAATGATGACGGACGGGTGGGCAGCTGTCTATTTGTTTGACCCGTGGCTACTCCTAGAGCTGTTGTGCTTCAGGTTCTGTTGGTTCCATCTCCTCTTTTGTCAGCTCAGTCTGGAGGGAAAGCCACTCCGAGTCGTACATTCACATTTAAAGCGATGGCCGCCACACCAATCACGACTTCATCAAGTCTCTTTGAGACGCGTTTTGGATGAAGTTGCGGTGGGTGTGTGGTCAGATAATTTGCTGGCACGCCGCAATAGAAGGAGTGAATGTGCATTCGGGAATGTTTTGGGACTGAAATTCTAAAAAAAAAAAAAAAAAAAAAGAATTGAGCAGATGGTCTTTACTTATCCTGTCTGAATGAGTAGGGAACCAGTGGGCACACACAGAGAGATTTGTGGACAAACTCTTTAACCTCCTATCTTTTTGTTTTCTAATAAGGGAAGGCAAAATGCTGACAAATATTGGCTCGATCTCAATGAGAGCAAAGTGTTTTGGTGCTGCTGGGATAATGAGGAGAAAGTGGAGCGGCTAATTATTCCTACAGGTTGCAGGGATTGTGGCCGGATGAGCATATAATTTACCTCATCTATAATTAGCATCTAAAATATGGCTGAAAAGAAATAAATGACCAGCCTAAATCTGAGATAGACCCTCATATGCAGTGTGATGTGCTGCTCAACAAGCTGTAAAGGAAAGGTTTAGTTTTATCACAGCAAGCACTCAAATGTAATTAATCACAGGTCTGTAAAATCACAATTACGTATTTATTTATTTCAGATGTGCTACAGCGCTCATCTGCTGCCTGTCCTCTTGTTCACCCTTTGCACTGGAGTTTTGATTCAGAAGGTCTCCTTTTCGTGCATCTGGTGGAGGGTCGCACTGCTTTGTTGTCCTCAGGTGCACATAAAACCACAATAAAGACTGAAACCCTTTGCTTTTTGTAAACTGAATTATAGAACACATCTAGAATGTCTGTTTTCATAGGAAGCTAAAGATTTCTGGACGTCCCTTTTATTAAATTCCTGCTTATTCGTACGAAAAACGTTTCTGTTGTGCGTTAAAGATAAGAGCTGCATGCTGTTTCGTCTAAAATTTATGGTGGCAGAGTCGGGGTGTGCCAGAGCTTGCAAAGCCCTAAAAGGAGACGTTTAAGCAGACTTACAGTTTCCCATCAAGCATGTGCCTCTCTTTCAGAGGCCAAAGCATTTTCCTGTCATTATGTGTAGTGAAAGTAAAAAAAAAGAGAAACAAAATGGTTTCCAGGTTTTACTTTAATCTGAAGAGGCAGGGGCATTATGAGGAGGGGGCTAGGTGATGGGTAGCTGTATTCAAACGACAGAGACACTCAGATGTGTGAAAATATAATACAGTAAATGAAAAGGCATCATGGGTCGCAGTGACCTTATGACACAGGCGAAGCTCTTCTTTAGCTAGTTTTGGTCACACACCATCATATCCATGAATACACTCCAACTGCAGCTTGCAAATGAACATATTTAACATCTGAGGTGAACAATCATACATTCTACTGGTTTCATGTATTATCCGTGAGCTGCCAGCCAGACAACAATAAAAAAACAATGCGCATTGTGATTCCTGACAACAACAAACTATTGAAATTTTATGAGTTATACCAGGGGATGATACCTGCATGAGGGTGGGTGAGTAGATTAGGAAGGAAAATGACACAGTTTCCTAATTTTATTGTGTAACAGCTTATATAGTAATGGTTGCAAATTTATAGTCACTTTAACCATTTTGCATTTTGGTTTGGCACACAACGCCGTGAAGAGATGTTCAAGATGTCCCATTATAAAGAAAATAACACTCAAAAGACTTGTTTTTAGACTCCAATTTAACACACTCAGCAGTTTGTATCTTTGTCAGAAGGAGACCCTTATTGTCTAAAGAGGAGCCACGTTGTCTGCAGAGGGTCCCTTTCTCCTCTGTCCCATGATAGGTTTACCGGTTGCTGAAGACTCATGGGCCAATCTCCCAAAAGACAAACAGGAACCAGCCTGAATGTAGCCCTGATGCTTATCTGCTTCTTCTGTGAATACTGTCTGTGTCTTGGGAACTAAAAGCTATAGCTGACGTTTTGGCATGCTTTCAGGTAGACTGTGAAAATAGAGATTTAATGTGGGGGTGTCAAGCTTAGCTCAAAGATTAGAGATGAGGGAAAACAGCTAGACTGGCACGAATCAAAGGTAAAATGAACAAATAACACAACAATCCGAGGCCAAAAAACTGAAGCATAACGCCAACACAATTTTTTATTGAATGCGCTGCACCCAGGGTTGCAAGAGTGGGCACAGCTCACTTTTTTCATTTAATCATCGGCCGATTGTGTTTGACATTGCTGCTGCATTTGTCACGTTTTTGCCCCTTTTTGCTGCCTCAGCACGTCATGTTTCATGTTTTGTTTCCTCCTGCCAAGTGTTTTCAGCCGTCACTCATTCAGTGCATGTCACTGCACCATGCCTGCCTTTGCAGTCAGCTTCATCCATCGCACCTGTTCACCTCCTTTCTTAAGCTCCCTGTTCACCCTCTTTCTGCACCAGATTCTCAAACCTGTACTGGTAGTAGAAATCCAGCATTTCTTGTTTTTTTGACTCGTGTCTTGACCACGAACCTTTGCCTGTTTTTTTGACTCCTCGCCTTACCCGGTTTGGATTTGTCTGCACTTCTTACCACGGTCACGACTCTGACTGCCTCTTGACTTTCCCTTTCGATTGCGTTTCTGGCTCTCTGCTCACCCATCTTTGAACCTTGCTATGTCTACTGGACCACGAACCAGGATTCTCCTTTCTGGACTCTTTAACAAGCCTGGACCACATCGCCGTTGCAGTTCACTCTCCCTGTTACGTCAACGGCAACTACAGCTCTAGTCAAACCATCAAGATAGAAAGTTGATGTTTTTATTTCAAGAACCTCACAGCATCTCTGTTCTGAGAAGCAGTCCACTAACTCTTCTGTCTTGACAGATTGGACCGGACCCAGACCTTGACCCGAAGCGACGTGTTTTTAATAAACATATTTAAACCATTCCTGTGTTGTTGTGCTGATCCAAAAGCGTTTCTTGTCAGTATTCACTTGCTCACACAGACTCATGTTTGGCGTATTGTTTTAGCACTAAGTGTTTTAGCGCATTCTTAATTCATATCTTAGATTTTATTACTGTATTTTTTTATCTTACAATTTATACTTTTGTTGGATGTAACTGGTCCGTTGTATATACAGTTTTGTTCCACCACAGGCAATGCAAATGACAAAGAACCTCGATTAATGCTAAAATTAACAGCATCTCCCTGCAGGTAAGTATGGGTCTATTTTACCAGTGAGCAGATTGATGGAAGATGGCTACTGGTTTGTTCTCAGTAGAGGTGATTTTAATATATATCCTTCTTTGCAAACTCCAAACAGAAAGCTATAATTTAAGTCTTTTAACTGTTTCATACACAAACATTCTATTTCTAATAAGGACTATATTTTTTTATTAAAGTTGTTTGGAATATATTTTTATACATTTATTGAAATACATCCTATCCTACTTGCATTCTTTAAAATGGGTTTTTGTTATAGAAATAGTTTAGCCATTAAAATAAGGGTTAAATCAAAAACATTTTGTATTGTAAGAAATGTGCACTTCCCCTGCCCCCCATATCAACATGTGTCCTTTTAAATAAAAAATAAAAAAAAAGTGTGAGAACCAAATATAAATGGCTGCCCCTTATTGCATGATCACGTCTTTGTTTACATACAGAAAGTTTGACCGTTTTGCTGTTTTGATACATATTTACATTCAGATCTGTTGAGTAAAGTAAGCCTCCTGCAGATTTAGTCGAGTGTTTCGTTTTCATAAGTGCGGACCCACATTTCAGAATTTTATAACAAAATATATTAAACTACTGAAGTAAACTCTTTCAAGTTTTGTCATTTGATAAAGTTTGGGATTTGAATTTTTTTTTTTTTTTTAATGAGTTAAAACTGTTGCACTTTATAGTCAGTCGGGCTAATTGAGCAGAATTTCAGGGAGTTATAAAGAGACTAAACACACCCTGTCTTTTTCATTTGAATATTCTGCAATATCGTCCCCATTCTGAACTGTGTCTGTTATTCTGCCTAATATATGTACTGCAATTTATTTAGTTATGTACGTATATCAAAATGTATAGTAAATGGTAATGGACTGTACTTGTATAGCGCCTTTCTATCATATAAAGACACTCAGTGCTTTACACTACAATCTGCGCCTCATTTACTCATTCATACAGCACTCTACTAGATCTCTACAAAGCTAATTGAACAAATCATTCTAAAGAGACTAATCAGTGCTTTGAATTTACATTAGTACACTGATGGTACACACATCAGAGGCAATGCGGGGATCAGTGTCTTGCCCAGGGACACTTCGGCTTGTGACTGCTGGTGGATTCGAACCCCCAACTCTCGAATTGGAGGACGACTGCTCTAACCACTCAGCCACAGCCGGCCATGGTATTAAAGACGGTATAGGACGACAAACAGCTACAGCTACATTGAGGCCTGATGAACCTTCTGCCTCCTCGACCTCTGGTGGAACATGTGACAATGATGCTGACGTTCCCACCAGGCCTCTTGACATTGAGGTCATAAAACAGGACCTATTGCTGTCTCTACAGGCGGATTTTGTTTCCCTGATGAAAACAGAGGTCAGAGCGGTTTTGGAAAGTGAAATGGCAGTGATTCAAATGGATGTGCAGGCAGTTCGAATGAGCTTTGAGGAATTTAAAACAACAATAAACACGGAAGCAGCATTGCTACGTAGCACCCTGGGTGATGCTTAACTGAGCTTAATAGCCTGCTCTGACGACGTTGAATCACTGGAACGGGAGGTTAAATGGCTGGGAGTTATGACTGACTCACTACAGAATAAATGTGAAGATCTTGAATTCAGATCCCGGAGAAATAATATCAGGATTGTTGGTGTTCCAAAAGGCCCCAACAGCTGCTCCCCCTCCTCCATTGCTAGTCTACTACAGAAGGCTCTTGACCTATATGATGCATTGCTGATCGATAGGTCCCACAGATCCCTATAAGCCGGTGCCGAAGACAGGAAAGCAACCGAGAACCATTATAGCTCGTCTTCACTACTCCAGTGACAACGTCAGGATTCTACATCTTGCCAGAGAGAAACAGAGGCTGAAGGTGAACAACATGGTTATCTCCATCTTCCTCGACTATACAGCTCGGGTGGTTAAAGCCCGAATTGCATTTAACAGCATCAAGCAGCAGCTCAGGAGTCTGGATGGAGTCTGTTTCGGCATCTCTCACCCGGCTAGGCTCCGCATAACTTTCAACGGCAAAGATAACTTTTTCTCTTCCCCAGAAGAAGCCCAGATCTACGTCGCGTCTGAACCAAATGTGCATGTTATCAAATAAGATGTTTATGTTTCGATCAGAGACTTCTGTTTAAAAAAATATAGCTCTCTGAGTTTTTCTGTTTTCAATTATGATGGTTATTATCATTATTAACATATTTTGTTGTGGTACTCAGATCGGCTCTATTCTTTTTCAGTTTATTCATAGAACAATCTTATAGAGGGTGGAGTTCTTTTTCTTTTTCACTAACGCTAAGTAATCCATTTGAGGGAGACTTAATGTTAAAATAAATTTTGTTCTGCAGGTCACATTTAGGCTGTGCTTTCCCGTGCAACATGCACTTTTCATGTGCCTTTTCTTCCTTAGGTTAGAAGTTAGTGCAATCTTCCACTAGGTTGGAGATCAGCATAGGGGTAGCGTTACGGGACTCTCCCCACCCCCCCACCCCCTTTACTTTATTATTTTTTTTTAATTATTATTTTTCTGTTTATGGCACAAGAAGATGCAGGAACTTCAATTTGTTACGCTAATCAAAACCCATACCATTCAGTACTGCTTACCAAACATTAATATAACATGGTGACACCTGATAGTGGTCCTTCAGGTTCTATTCAGTTTACCAGTTGGAATATCAAAGGGATCAACAACCCTATCAAAAGTAGTAGTGTTTACACACCTTAAATCTATGAGATCAGAAAATTTTACTACAAGAAACTCATCTACGTACTAGCAAACTCTCGAAATTGAGCAGAAATTGGATTGGACTGATTTTTTCTTCCAAATTTGAGCACAGATCCAGAGGTGCAGCCATATTGATCAGAAAAGGAATTCCTTTTGTTGCAACTTCTGTAATTTTTGGTGAGAATAGTAGATTTATAATTATTGCCGGCAAACTTTTTGCCTTACAAATTGTCTTAGCTAATATTTATGGTCCAAACTCAGACAATCCACAGTTCTTCACCTGCTTTATAGCTAAACTACCTGACCTCCATTCCCACCATCTGATCTTGGGAGGTGACTTCAGTTGTGTGTTACACCCATGATTTGATAAGTCCAGACCTAGACCAGAGTGATGAGTGATTTTGGAAGGAGGTAGGTGGGAGAGGGGAGAATGGGAGGTTGGAGGGATGGGTTGGAGTGCCATTTAGCTCATTGTTATATATGTCAAACTGAAAGGGTGGGAAGACTGATGTATGCTGTTAAACTGTCAACATAATGCAGGCTGATCCACATATCGGAAGGAATGGGGGTGATGTAACTTTCTGCTCATGGAATGTGAACGGTATCAACAAACCAGTTAAGAGAGGTAAAGTGCTTGCACATCTTAAATCTTTGCAAGCCAGCATTATTTTATTGCAGGAAACACACTTGAAAAATTATTCACACACTAGACTTTGTTGCAGGTAGCTTCAACAGATTCATCATTCCAACTTTCCCGTCAAGGCTAGAGGTGTAGCTATTTTGATCTGCAGGGGTGTTCCCTTTAAACAACTATCTACAATAGTGGATAAGAATGAGAGATATTTTATTCTCACATGGAAATTCATTCCACCCCAATAAACATAATAAATATATAGAGACCGAACAATGACAACCCAGAATTTTTTTTTGAAAGCTCCTAAATCTAGTGCCAGACATTTCCAACCCCAATCTAATCATCGGCGGTGATTTCAACTTTGTTATGGACACTTATTTAGATATTCTTGTACTTCGACAGCAGAACCCTCTAAAGCATGCGACTTCATAAAATCATATATTGAGAACATGAATCTATTTGATATTTGGCAGATTTTTTCTTACCCGCAGGGAGTATTTATTTCATTTCAAGGTGCATAACGTTTATACTAGGATAGATTTCTTTTTGGTTGATGGGAAACTCTTGCCACTTTCCTATAATGCCATGTATCACAATATCATCACCTCTGATCACAATCCAGTGTTATTCATGCTTAAACTTTCTGAAAATATGCCTAACCAAAAATGTTAGAGGTTTAACCCACAACTTCTTGCTGATAATAAGTTCTATGAATATTTTTGGAGGCACATATAAAGCTCCTTTTCAAAACCAATGATAAAGATTTGTCCCAATGACGTTATGGGAAGAGTTTAAGCCCTATACAAGAGGCTGTATTATATCCTGCCAATCATCCCTCAGGAAATGTAATAGAGCTAAACAAACAGAGCTAGAAGAGCAGATTCATCAGCTGGATATAGATAATTCTCAACAGCCTTCTTGGGAAAAATACAATGAAATTACAGCTCTTAAATACAAGCTTAATGAAATCTTATCTGACAGATTATGTAAGGTGTTTACCTTTACTAAACAAAAACATTTCGAATTTGGTGACAAACCACATAAATTATTAGCAAGACAACTTCAGAAATTGAAAATGACAGGACAATTCATCAAATTAAATCAGAAACAGATATTACCCTTTCCTCCCACAACAATATTAATGACAGATTTAAACAGGTCTACAGATCTTCATACACATATGAGCTTACAGCAACACCAGAGACAATTCAGTCATTCTTAGATGGATGCGAACTACCCTCATTAAGCGAACAAGAACGTGAGGCCCTGAATGCAGACATTACATGTGAGGGAAATACTTATAACTGTTAAATCACTGCACAATGGTAAGAGTCTAGGCCCTGATGGATTTAGGAATGAGATAAGAAGTTTAGTCAATTGTTGGCTCCTTATTTATGTAAATTATACAGCCAATCATATGAGGATGGCACCCTGCCACAGATATTGACAGAGGCTACCAGAGGTGGGACCAAGTCAGTGTTTTGCAAGGCTTAAGTAAGGTGCTGTCTACACGTAGCAGGATATCAGTAAAACCGAATAGTTTATCATGAGGTTTGGCCTTTCATCCACACGTGAACTCCGGTTGATGTAACTATAAACGAATATAATAAAAACTCCGGCCAAAGTGGAGATTTGAGAAATCTCCTCTTTCGGGTTTGCGTGTGGACTTTCGGAACCGGAGATTTGCGCATTATGTCTGCGACAGATGGTGCAGCGCGGCGCTGACGTCACATGTGCGACAAAACTCCGTTGGGTAATGCTCTACAAAAAGCGCTAAAATGTCAACTTACTTGCTCTGACATGATTCCCAGTCGACATTTTCCTGCGTTTTATTAACTTTGTACTCCAACACGGTGTTTAATAGTGGTTCAACCTCGCGGTCTGTCCACACAAACAAACCTCCAGGCTGATATACGTTTCACCTTTTGCACTACACTGCCTCCTATGGGTTGGGCGTGTTCATTACAACGCTCTCTGGTGAAAATCACCGAGTTCATTGTAGACGATCATTTTCTCTATCCGAACATGTATGGATGGCGATTTTTTTTTTTTTTTTTTGCGCAGATATTCGTTTTTTAAACACCAGGCTACGTGTGTACAGGGCCTTATTGTCTCCAATGTCTGCATGATTCCTGCGCCACTGATTCCACCCCCCTCCCCCGCCCCCGTTAGTTTTTCTTCTTTATCAGTCTTTCATTTTGCTTTTGTGAATAAATACGTTTTGTTTTTCTAAACCTTTTGTATCAGTCTGCATTCTGGATTCACTCATCCCGCTGATCATGAAAATATCATGATAAATAGTTACCGTTAAACTCAAAACGGTAATAGTATTGTAAAAATGTGAATAATGTTGAGCTGTTTTTTTTCTAATTTGTCTTTTTTAAAACAGAAAAACCCTAAAAAGTTTTTTTTAAATAGTTGAATTTGTACATATTTCAAAAGGCTGAAGTGGTTGTAATTTCAGACGTTTCTCCCATGTCTCGCATCGCACCTACAGAAGCATGTAACTCTTTGAGAGAAGTCACAGGCATCTTGGTGGCCTCCCCTTCTTTTACAGTCTCTCACTTTGTGAAGATGACTTGCTCTTGGTAGATTTACACATGCTCCATGTTCCTCCCAGTTCATGTTGATGGGTTTAACAGAACTTCTTCTTGTAAATCCTGTTACTGTATAACCATCCTCTGATTTGTACTTTGTAAAAATCTTTTCTCTTAGTTGAATAGTTTTGCAATTACTATCTTAAATTACAAATTTTACTTATCCGGGTTGACTTTGTTGAAATTGGATTTCAGTTTTTCACTGAGATGTATTTTTTTAAAGTACTGTGGTTAAAAAAAAGACCAATTTATACTGTCCATGACTGATTTATGATAATAATAAAAGAGTAAAACATTCATGAATGCTTTTTACAGGCAGTGTATCTGCACAAACACACACAAACACACAAGTTGTGCAGCAGCGGGGCCTTACATGTTGCTGACTTTCACCTCTGCCCGAATAAATATTAAAGCCGAGAAGCTTTCTCCTGTCCCTGCACGCCATCAACTCCAACACCAAAATTGACAAGTAAGCTGAAAGGTGTGCAATTTCTGCTGTGGACACAGGAGGAACCATCCCATAGAGACTGCACGTGTAAAAGCACAGGACGGCGTCCCCTGGCACCTCCGACAACTCACTTCTACCTGTGCCCTTTACAGTCACTGTCAAGGCATGAGGTATGCTAATGTCGCTCTTGCTCAGTGTCATGTTTATATGTCAAGGTTATGATTAGCATGATAAGTTATGCTCCTTAGCAAACTCGTATAACCCTTCTCCTTTTATGCAAAGCACCTCCAACGTTCACTCGCTCAGTCTCACTCTGCGGCTCCTTTTTAGTTCTTGAGTCAACAAAAGCTTGTGATTGCTTAGTGTTTGCTTCTCCTGCTCTCTGTTACTATTTATTGTAATATCGTGTGGCGTTACAGGAGAAGCTCATAATGAGTTCTGATGAATTAAAGGTTGTATTGTTCAGCTGCCATGGTTGTTCTTGATCACGATGCCAATTATGAGGGTAATTTTCCTACTCTTCTTTCGTATGCTCGTTACAAAAGGTTTCCTCAGGGTTGACACACGGTGACAGATTTTTTTTTTTTTTTATATTCCCCAATAATATTTTAGTGTTGTGATGATACTTACTGTATTTTCATAAATCCGACCCTTATTTCTTCTTTTTTTTTTTTTTTTTTTTTTTTTTTTTTTTT
>JAVCKU010000004.1:12136369-12147418 GCA_032273985.1 Hypsolebias coamazonicus
CTTTTATATCGTGAGTTATTTTGATGGAATGGTCAATGTCCGATATTTTACTTTATCACAAATATTGTCTGACACCGACACTATGCCAATAACATTGTGCATCCCTAATTTTTGGTGTGTTTTAGAATATTAGTAGTATTTTTAGTATGTTTTTTGTATTCTTGTAGTTTTTTGGTGTGTATTTTAAGCACTTTGGTAGTATTTTAGTGTGTTCTTAGTGGTATTTTAGTATGTTTTTAGTATTTTATTTGTACTTTTAGTATATTTTAGTATTTTAGTAATTTTTTTATATGCATTTAGTATTTTAGTAGTATTTTTGTGTGTTTTTAGTATTTTAGTGGTATTTCTAGTATGTTTTTAGTATTTTATTATTACTTTTAGTATATTTTAGTAGTATTGTTGGATGTTTTTAGTATTTTTGTAGTATTTTTGTATGTTTTTAGTATTTTAGTAGTTTTTTATAGTGTGTTTTTAGTATTTTCATAGTATTTTAGTGTGCTTATAGTATTTTTGTAGTATTTTTAGTATGTTTTAGTATTTTAATAGTATTTTTAGTCTGTGTTAGTATTTAGTATTTTTAGTATGTTTTTAGTATTTTAGTAGTATTTTTACTGTTTTGAGTATTTTAGTAGTATTTTAATGTGTTTTGAGTATTTTAGTAGTATTTTAGCATGGTTTTTAGTATTTCAGTAGTTTTTTTTGTGTGTATTTTTAGTATGTTAGTGGTATTTTTAGTATGATTTTAGTATTTTTGCTGCATGCTTTGTTTTTATTTATTAATTATTTTTTGGGGGGTGGGGGGTACTGGGGGGGGGGGGAGTTGAGACGGTTCTCGTTCTAAGCATTTCATTGCATTGTTGACCTTGTGTTGATTCTACATATGACAAATAAACCTAACCTAAAATAAAAAAAACGTAAAAAAAAAAAAAAAAAAAAAAGATTACCATTGATCCTGCACAGGATCTGTGCTGTTCAGTCAATGGTGGGAACACTAAATACTTCAATTTAGCAGAAGTAGGAGACGTCCGGGCCTCTTACTCACACTGCTACACTCAATGGTCCATTGTCTCTGTCCTGGAGTCCAGACCTCAAACCTATAAGTCAAAGGTGGGGGCTAGAAGGCATGAAGTCACCTCGGCAGGAGAGCTGTTTAACCACACACCTTTGTGGTCAGGGAACGGTTCTCGGATCCTGTTCCCTCACTGTAAATCCTCCTGGAGAGGTGGCTCTGCTGCGGGGGCGATAAATGCAACAAAGCCCACGCCCAGCATGAGTTTTCATGTGATAAAAATGCACACAGCGTTTGGATTTATTTATTCAGAGGCCTTCATATACTCTTAGCCAGTTCATTTTTCTTTCCCCTCCATTGGAACAATTATGACACGGACAGAGTGATTTTTTTTTATTTTTACAGTTAGGTCAACAAATGGATGCAGTGTTGATTTTAATAGTTGTGCTGTGAGAACAATTTGATTGCGCTTGACTTTATTATTATTAATTTTTGCAAGTACAATAAGCAACTTTACACACACCGTTTTCTAAATAATAACTATATCCAGTTACAGAAATAAATCATGTTTGTTTGGAACTGGTTAATAAATATTCCCTTAAAGAAACAATTATTTAAGTCTGAAATGTTTTACAGTAAAAAAAAAAAAAAAAAGAGGAATGATTGTTTTTATTTGTGTGCACCAAATATTTATCTTAGAAACTCAAGCTTCTTGGTTGATTTATGATAGAAAACGTGTTTACAGTGTGAGTCTATCCCGTGTGCAGCTGTATCTTATGTTATCTTCTGAAATAAACAGAAAATAAGAAGAATAGATGCAGTTTGGGGACGTGAGTCTGAGCCTTACAAAAGATTATTATCAGCTGCTGTCAAAAAGCACATTTTTGTCTGTCTGTGAAGGTTTGCCTGTCTGTTAGCAAAATATCTCCTGAACTGCTGAACAGATTTTAGTGAAACTCTCAGAAAGTTTTCTCTAGATGGACAACTAACATCATTTAACTTTTCAAGTCATTCTGACTCAAGATGTCTGTCACAGCAAGGCGAAGCATGTAAACCCCAAAATGGCGCACATTTTCTGATTTTGAGCAAGAACTTGGTGTGGTAGTAGCAGAGAGTCGTCTCCAACACATACTTTAATATAGCTACCTGTTCACGCAAGCTGTTTGTTTAAAGCTTTAGCATTGACTTTTAGAGTCAGTCTGTTAGCAAAATATCTCATGAATCAGTGCATGGATTTTAACGAAGCTTTCCGAAATTAATAACTGGATGAACATCTGCAACTGTTTACCTTTTGGAGTTGATACAATTCAAGATGGTCACCACAGCTACAAAAATGACTAACTTTACAAATATTGAGCAAAAATTTGGAGTTATTCACAACTTATGCTCTGAACATCTCACATGCACGGGATTGCGAGTAACATTGTTTTGTATTGTGTGATTAAAAAAATTGTGCACATGAATTACCAAAACTGTGGCATGGATGGCGGCGGGCGATATGCATTCTTTCAATGAACGCTGCCTTAATCTCTTCATGCAGGTTTGGAGATATGTGTGTGTGTGTGTGTGGGGGGGGGGGGGTGTCAGGAGCAGGTGGATTCAGACACCATCCCCTCCATCCCCACATGTTGATGTTTACACTCCAAGCAGAGGGAAGGTGGAGGGGGTTGTGGGTGGTGTTTACCGACACGGACACACCGTCCCCTCCAGCTTGTATAAAACCGGGAGGGACGTCCCCTTCACTGGGAGTCACTGAGCTGATGCTCCGCCACACGCGCGCATCACTGCTGGCAGCACGAGCCCCGCATCAGCACAGCAGCACGCACCCGCAGCCGACCGGCACGATGGATGGTCCACAGAAAGACCGCAGAATGACGCACTTGTGGATATTGACGTTACTGACATTTGTCTGAACCCTCTCGATCTGGATAACTTTTTTTTTTTTTTTTTTTGACTTTTTCCTTCTGGATACGGATTGCGGAGCTGGATCTCGATCAAACTTTGGAAGCAGGATTATATTTATTTTTTTGATCACTTTTTTTTTGTTTGTTTTTGTCTATATTTTTTATTTGGAACAGAAAGGAGCGGCGGACTGATTTTTTTCAGGATTACGCACAGAAAACTCTAAAGGATGGCCGATTGGTTCACGTCCATCATCGCAATAGTTATGATATTATTCACTCAGGTATTTGATGATAAATCGTTGTGGCATCGCGTGCGTTATCTGTCTGTGCTCACTATTAACTTCCTTTGTAGGTTTTGGGATCAAGTGTGTTCGAGATAGATCTCCATCATTTTCAGAATTCCAAAGGTTTGCTGGCGAACGGGCGCAGCTGCGGCTGGAGCGGCTGCAGGACTTTTTTCACAGTGTGTTTGAAGAACTTCCAGACGGAGGTGTCTTCTGGGAGGTGTTTGTTCGGGAGAGCGAGCACACCTGTGCTGGGCACCGACTCGTTCAGCATCCAGCAGGACGGGAGGCTGCGCGTGCCGCTCAGCTTCACCTGGCCGGTGAGCGCGCCATGGCGCAGACGCGCTGGCATCTCCACACTTTTACGCACGTCATTATGACAGAAAATCTAATGTTTGTGGTGCAAAAGTAGACTTTAAGCAAAAGTTTGGACATAATGTAACATGTTTAGATAAATTAACGAAGTTCTTATCTGAATTTCGCACTGATGCCATGTGTATCCAGTTATTATTTACACTGAAATCATATTAATCGTGAATATTTTTGTGTGTGTGTTACTATGAATCAAAACTAGTCCAAATAAATAATAATAATAATGACATATATTTCTTCTACTTTCCCTCAGGGTGCTTTCTCTTTAGTTATTGAAGCCTGGTTTTCTCCAGCAGCCGAGCAGCCTGAAGGTAAGGACGCGCTATTTGCGCCATTGCCGCTAGAGGGCGACAAAGACGCGCTCTCCCAATTTGATTTACGTATTTCCCATCACTCGTTCAAATCACTAAACCACGCTGACACAAAGTTGGCAAATGTCTGTGAATTGGGGTTTGTGTTTATAAATGAGACTTATGAATCACTCGGCAGTCATTATACAATCAAATAACTCCAGCACAATGCACTTCCTTTGTTTCATTTTAGGCACGCATGGGAAAAGTCTGCATGTAAACTGTGATTGAACCATTACAGAATAGAGAATTTCTGCATGTTTATTATTAATTTAATGCAATAAACTTTAGATTGTGCTTTTTCCTTCACAGATCCCAGCAACCCTGACCTCCTCATCGGCTCCTTTGCCATTCAAAAGCGTTTGGGAATAGGGCCCGAGTGGTCCCAGGATGTGCAGACCGGGGCGCAGACGGAGCTCAGGTACTCATACCGGATCATCTGCAAAGAAAATTACTACGGGGGCACTTGTTCCAAAATATGCACAGCGAGAGACGACCGTTTTGGCCACTTCACCTGCAAACCTGACGGGGAAATAGACTGTCTGCCTGGATGGAAAGGGGAATACTGCCAAGAACGTAAGGGAAAAGTGTTGCTCCTAAAGAGCCTGAATTTATATAAAAGCTCAACAAATATGTTTTTTTTATTATTGTTTTTAAAATATATATATATAAAGCTTTCCGTTTTTATATGTGACAACCTGGTTTGGGCGCGTGCGCTAATCCAGGGCGCTGGTTATAGCTCGGCAGCACGCGCCGGGGTTAATCGCGGAATTATCGGGCGCCACGCGCCACTAAATTGAGGCTTCTTTTGTTGAGGCGGTGCAGGGCAGCAGCTGCACGCGGGGCTCGAACCGTCCTCCGACAACAATGGGTGCAGCTGTCCTGCCTTTTTTTTTTCCCCTCAGAACAAGCATCTGCTGCGCTCCAACGTGCACGCGGTCAAAAAGCGCAAAAGCTGTGGCGCGTTCAGAACAAAACAGGAGCAGGAATAATAGATGTTTCAATAACGGGTTTCATACAAAGCCTTATGATGTGATAAAAATCTGTTTGTGTTAATTAGTGCTAAATCACTTATATAAAACTTATTATTGTTTTTTTCCCCCCAGCAATCTGTCTGGAAGGCTGCAATGCAAGTAATGGAACCTGCACAGTACCAGGAGAATGCAAGTGAGTGCTCAGATAACACTCACTTTCTATACATGAACATAAATAATTAACCATATACTGTATAGAGAAAGAGTTTTGTGTGTTCAGCAGTGCGTGTGCCATGTTCTGTTTTCTCTTTTCAACTGTCGTGTTTTATGTGTGAACAGATGCAGAGACGGCTGGCAGGGACTCTTTTGTGATGTGTGTAAACTCCATCCGTCCTGTAAACACGGTACCTGCAAAGAGCCGTATCAGTGCACCTGCAAGGAAGGCTGGGGAGGCATCTTTTGTGACCAAGGTGCGCAAACGGCCTCCAAACCGGACGCATCAGATAAAGAGCGTGCCCGTTCTTTTTAGGCTTTCTTATAACGTTTCTTCTGTCTATAGATCTGAACTACTGCACCAATCACAAACCCTGCGCCAACGGCGCCACGTGTCTGAACACAGGTGAGGGCAGCTACACCTGCACCTGCCTGCCAGGCTTCACCGGGGTCAACTGTGACTCAGAGGTCAAGGAGTGTGACAGCGAGCCCTGCCTCAATGGAGGCCGCTGCCTGGTGAGTCCGGAAGTCTCTCTCGCTCCTTTCCCACAACACAGGCTTTCCTGTTTTTGTTTTCGCCTCCGTCTTTCTGCTACTACAAGAGGATGCTAGTGATTGTCAAGTCAGTGGATGACCCAGTTCACAGACGGTGCGCTGCAAATAGATTTTAAACTAAAGAGAATGGGAGAATTGAGGTGGTTGTTTGCGAGACACAATAAAAAAAACAAATGACATAAAACGTTTTTGTACTTTTTTTTCCGTGCAGGACTCAGAGACTGGCTTTACGTGTGCATGTTTGAAGGGATTTGAAGGCCCACACTGTGAACACAAGATACTGACCTGTGCAGACAGGCCCTGCTTCGGAGGCAAGTGCAAAGAGAGGGATAACGGCCATAGCTACATATGCGAGTGTCCAGCTGGATACACTGGACTCAACTGTGAGAAGAAAATGGACAAATGTACCTCGCTGCAATGCTCCAACGGTAGAACATCGGTCTCACTGCATCAAAAGTCAATGTGGATGTA
Source organism: Hypsolebias coamazonicus (assembly GCA_032273985.1). Classification (NCBI taxonomy): domain Eukaryota; kingdom Metazoa; phylum Chordata; class Actinopteri; order Cyprinodontiformes; family Rivulidae; genus Hypsolebias; species Hypsolebias coamazonicus. The sequence continues at coordinate 12,142,502 of JAVCKU010000004.1, forward strand.
TTAAAGGTAACCACAATGTGGATCTGTGTTTTTGAACAGGTGGACACTGCGTGGTTCAGGGCAACCTCAGGTTGTGCAGCTGCCGCTCCGGTTTCACCGGTCTGCGCTGTGAGATCAACGTTGATGAGTGCGCCAGGAACCCGTGCGCCAATGGCTCCACCTGTATAGACAGGATCAATGACTACACCTGCACCTGCCCGCCGGGTTACACGGGCCGCCACTGCGACAGACACGCAAACCGCTGCGCCTCTCAGCCCTGCCTCAACGGCGGGACCTGCACCAACGGACCTGCGGGGAAACCCACCTGCAGCTGCCCTGCCCCCTACAGCGGCCCCCAATGTCAGGACGGAGATCCACGATCAGTCAACGCTCCCAGCCCCAACAGAGGCGTGGAGTCCAGCGAGAAGCTGAACCTGGTGGCCGTCAGCTTGGGCATTGGCCTGGTGGCCGTCCTGGTGCTTCTCTGCATGGCGGCGGTGGTCGTGCGTCACAGAAAAAAACAAAAGAACAAGGAGCAGGACTCTAAGACAATGAACAATCTCTCCAAGGCGGAGTTTCAGAAAGAGAACCTTATCTCGACTGTTGAGCTCAAGAACACAAACAAGAAGGTGGATGTGGAGGTGGATTGTCCTACAGAAAAGTTGAATCATAAACTTATCAACCACTATCACCTGGACTATAAATCCTCCATGAGGTACAAGGACGACCTGTCCCTTTTGGACAAAGATGAAAACTGTGAAAAGATAATAAGAGACGACAAGCATTTGAGTAGAATGTACAGGTAAGAGGCCAGGCAGAGAGGAAACTAGTGGCGCTGTTTGAATTTGAATTTAATATTGTTTGGTTTGTATTTCCAGTGAAAGGCCCGAGTGTAGAATATCAGCAATATGCTCCTCTAGAGATTCAGTCTACCAGTCTGTTTTTGTTGTAGCAGAGGAGAAAAATGAATGCATCATCGCAACGGAGGTAAGACCGTTAACTCCGAAAAAGACATTTCTGTGTACGATTTCGTTTTTATATAGCATGAGATCAAAACAACATGTTTTCCATCTTTCTCTCTTCCAGGTATAATAATCAAATCATATTGCTCGTTGTCTGGTTTGGATCCCTTGTGGACTGTTTACAAGTGTGAAGAGACTGGGATTTATTTAAATGCAAGATGCTGCTCTTGAAAACTTGATAACTGGACGTGCTCTTTGACTAAAGACGAACTAAAGCTAATAATCGTTGTGAGAATGTACAGACTGAAGCAAAAGACTGTTCGCTCAAGATACTTTGAGGGAACCCAGAAAGGAAATGTGCTCTGAGAAGGACCGACTCCCTAATATCAAATAAATCAGCCGTAGAGCAAGCCAGGATTCTCCGTTTGTTCTGACCTGCTACTTACTATGCAAGCAAACACAAAAAGGACACAAAAACTACTGAAAACGGTTCATTTGTGTAGGATTTTTAATGTATTTTTCTATGTTAAAAACCCATCTATTTTATAAAGAATGTATTAAGAATAGATCGCAAAGCCTTAATTGTGTGTGGAAGCAAAATAATGTGCCCTGCCTTATCTTGATCCCTTTGCACAGAATCTTGGAGGTAACAAAAAGTGATCGAACGATGCAATACGCTGACACATTTTGCATGGAAACTCCTGATTTGGCCTCGACTGTTTTTATGCAAAATTACTGATGAAGACAAAGACACACGTGTAGAGACTATCACACCAAGGACGCCTTCAGTGACAACGGCTGAACCAATAATGTTATTTTGTAAGATAAGCATTTCACTAGTAATTTAATTATATGAAGCACTGATCTTTTTTTTTTAAGATGTTTTTGTATATACTGTATATTTATATGCTGAGATTAGATGTATGTCTTGTGTTTTAAGTGGATGCTACCAAAAAAGGTGAATTTATTTTTTAAATGTTTTGGTGTCTTATTTCGTTGTTATGTCGTTGATACTGTTATTTTCTATTTTGCTATAAAAAAGACACAGAACACGTTTTGAGTGCACAGTTTTATTTTTCGTTGCTCTTCAGTCTTTGAGTGCAATAAATCAGCATTTTCTGCAAAAATGAAGTGTGAATGCTGAGGGTTGGATGACTAGTGAAATTTAGTTGTTAAAGCTAAAAAAAAAAAAAAAAAAACAAAGAAAAGCAAAACACTTGCTAAAAGCTCAAAGAAAAAGAACAATAGCTAAAAAGGTAAAAGGAGCAAAATGCTAGGTAAAAGCTAACTTAACCAAACAAGAGGTTTTTAGATAATAGGAAACAAATTAGCTGTAGCTAAATGTTAAAGAAACAAAAATACTAGTTAAAAAAGTAGTAAAAAGTTAAGTAAAAAGATTAGCTAAAAGCAAAAAGTTACAGAATGAGAGCTAAAGGTTAAAGTAGCAAAGAGATAATAGCTAAATGTGGCACAAGACTAGCTAAAAGCTAAAGCTAAAATAAATCAGACCGAGGAAACAGATTTCAAACTTTAGAAGCAATAAAAATATCTCAGACAGCTTTCATCTCTAAAGTTTACTTAAAAAAAAAATCATAGCATCCATCTCCTGAATGAGCTGAATGCTTTGAGTTATGATGGATTAAAACAGCACAAAACATTATAAAATTGTTAATATTGGTTTTGTTTGAAGATGGCAGTAATTCTCTTTGGTCTTGTTGCTGTTTGGACAAGCCGTTAGCTCCTCAGTAAAACTTAAATGCCTTTTATGATTCAAAGGAACACATATCACCAAAGTGTTAAACTAAAGTCTTTTTATGTTGAGAAGTGACCGAGTCATTTTGAAATCTCTTAAATGATGTTAAGCACCATCACATGCAATTTCACTAATAATAATAATAACCTTGATTTGATCAGGTAGGTCAATTGAAAACCAGTTCTTATTTACAGGAATGACCAAGCCAAGAGGCAGCAACACAGGTAGACATAAAAATACAATTATAAAAGCCTAAAAACACAAAACAAACAGCGTAAGTCAACATTTTTACTAAATTAACAATACAAGAGCATTGGGAATAATGATCATTCCAGTCATCTGCAGCAGAGAACTGTTAATGAGGAGCAGCCAAATGAGGTATGGGCTTTAGCTACGAGGAGACTGATGAGGTCACTAGAACGGAAACTGCAATTTGCATTGTAAGAAGTGACTGTAGATAAAATGAGATTTTCCTCATGAGATAAACAGAAACCAGTGAATTTGTCCCCAAGAATGAAGAGATGACCAGTTTCTCTGGGAGCACAGTGGTGTGTATTAAAAAAAAGAAGCTCCACCTGATAGCAGTTGTAGATAACATCCAGTTTGTGAAAGAGAGTTTTTAAAAGAGCTCACAAGGCGTGATGATTCTCAAAAAATGTGTTGAGGATGACTCTCAGCTACAACAACAGTATCTGCAAAATGGACAGAGTTCGAGCCATTTATATGTCATCCTGATGCGTGCTCAATAACCCATGTAGATAATTGTAACAAAGTGAAGTCAGGTCCTCTGGATGGATTATTCTTTGTTGAAACGTTTCGTCTTTTATCTAAAAGACTTCTTCAGTCTGAGGCGCTGCAACAAACTCAGCCTTATGAGCAGCACCTTTTCATAGTGGATCAACCAGTTTGTTGGTGACCACAAGACTAGTTGTGCACATTCAAAAAGTAGGACCATCAGCCTAACAATTTACCATTAGTGCCCTGAAATCCACTTGCTATTCACAGAGGGCTGAGTGATGCAATAAGAGTACTGTAAGAGGGGGACAGATGGACACGGAGGTCTCCAACCCTGTTTAATGATGGATGATTTCTCTTCACAAAGATGGCCTCCAGAAAAGAGAGGCCTTGAGAGAAGCGTGAAGGAAATGCCTCAAACTAGTTTGAGAGTTTGAGTAAACAGCAAAGAAGAGGGCGAACTACAGGAACCACCTGGGATTCAACAGCCGATGCAGACAGAGTGGCAACTTTCCCAAGAGCCTGCAGCTCAAATCTTATGTCGGCAGGCACCGGGCAAGCAAAATCCTGCAGAAGGCACAGACCCAGCTGCTGAATGAATGGGCGAGACAGACCAATTTGTACAACTGAGGCTTTAGAGACCAAAAAAGAGCACATCCGACTAAAACTAACAACACGTCTAGATCAGACCACATTTCAGCAGGTGATGGAATTCACAGATAAGGCACACCTAGAACAGCATGTCCAGTCCACCATACGACAACAAAAGAAGTTTATTTTATTGGTAACTCATCAAGCCCATCCCATTACCAATAACAACACACTCATTGGAAGACAGCACACCGGTAGACAGTCACACCCCAGGGAGACAGAAAAGTAGGTGACGAATTTGTCCGACAGACAGCGCACCCAGCCGGAAACAGAGATCCTTGCCAAAGGATTGAACTTTGCGGTTGCACCAAGAATTCCTCTGGTGGCGATGATCACAGCCACAGAATCAGCTATAAGCAACAACAACATTAAGGAGTGTGAAGCAGAACAACTCGGAATCAAAGTTTCAGGCTGCCTCAGCAATGCCAAACAACCACCTTCCAACATCAACAGAGAGGCGAGGGATGCACTCACCACTCTCAGCAAGGACAAGAACATCATCATTCTCCCAGCAGACAAAGGAAGGTGCACAGTGATTCTGAACCAGAAAGACTATCATGAGAAAGTTACGTCACTGCTTAGTGACATAACCACTTATAAGTGAGAGATCCAGGGAGTGGTTACAAAAAGAAGTTGATAGATTGCCTGAAAATTTTGGAGGCTATTGACTGTATTCTGTACCACAGACTTTATCCAGGGGAGGCCACACCTAGTCTGTATGGTTTACCTAAAATCCACAAACAAACCTTTAAGACCAATTGTTAGCACGATTAACTCTGTCACTTACATTGTTTCAAAATATCTGGCGTCTGTACTCATCCCTTTAATTGGCAGCTC
>JAVCKU010000004.1:12177095-12198466 GCA_032273985.1 Hypsolebias coamazonicus
CTCGGCCTCAGATACAGAGTGCTGCTTTGTCCGTATTAGAATAAAGACTCCCTGCAGGCTCATTAAAGCGTTATGACGCATTCTGGGAAATGTTGTTTAGCAACTAACATCCTTACTTCCTTCCTTCCTCTGATAATAGGTTCTGTTTATTTTGAGAAACCTGCGCTCCTGATAAATGTTTTCTGGCAGACATTTTGTTGTCAGGTTGAAAAGCTGCTGGATCCTCATGGGCCCGATTAACTCAAGAGAGCAGAAACATTTCTGAGAATGATCACAGGACAGAAAGATTACAGAATGTGCTGAAAATACAGGCCTGAGTTGGATTAGATGGATTAAGGCCACAAAAACAAGATTTTTTTCCCCCTTTCACCTCAAGTGTGTCTCTAAGGTTATATTTACTGTAACATCGGCTGACTCACATATCAGGGCTGAGCTAAAGTAGTTCAGCACCAGGACATGTGTGTTGTGCAGGCTCCGTGACCAAAAAAAAAAAAAGTTTTTTTTTTTTCTGTCTCCAAATTATTCAAAGTTTACTGAAGTATAGTGAAGTAGACAGATGTTTTTTTTGTTTTGTTTTTGTTTTGTTTTTTATCCATGCACCCACCTGTCAGAGTAACAGTATTACTCACTCCAGATCTAAATGACTGAGATGCCTCTGGGGCAGCCAGACACAGCAAGAAAGTTTTCTGGAGCCCTAACTACTGTTCGACTAGAGAAATGGCATTTCCTGTGAAAATGCAGAGTAAATGTCACAGAAGAACTTGCTGAAAAACAGCTGAAATTAGCGAAAATGCTAAAATGGTAGAACGAACCTAAATTAGCATAAGAAAGCAGAAATAACACAGGTTGGATTTAGATAAGCAGAAATGATCACAAAAACGAGGAAATTGGCTAAAAAAAAACTTAAATTAGCAGAAAATAGCTGAAAAATAGCTGAAAATGCAGAAAGAAGCATTAAGTACCAGAAGCAAATGGAAAGAGCTGAAATGAGCTAAAAGATGTGGAATTAACTTAAAATTTTTTAAATGAGCATAAAACCAGCTAAATAGTAGCTGAAATAGCTGAAAAAAAATTGACATTATGAGAAAAAAAGCTGAAAGGAGCATAACAAGCTGAAATTAGCAGAAAGAAATTAATTAGGCTGAAAGTGGCAGAAATCACCATGAAAAACTTGAATTTATCCAAAAACAGCTGAAATTAACTAAAAGAAATGTTACAAAGCTAGCTGAAAATGTAGAATAAGCTTAAATTAGAACAAGAAAGCAGAAATAACACGTTTGCCCAATTGGGCTGAAAGAAGCAGAAATGACCACAAACAAGTGGAAATATTTTTAAAAGCTGCAATTAGCATTAAACAGCTGGAAAGTAGCTTTAAAAAGCAGAAAGAAGCTTAAATTACCAGAACAAAGTGGAAAGAGCACATTTTTGCTGAGCTAAGCTGGAAAAAGCTGAAATGAGTGCAAAAAGTGTGGAATTAGCTGAACAAGTTAAAATTGGTATAAAACAGCTAAACAGTAGCTGAAACAGCAGAAAAAAACTGAAACTTGCAGAAATCAGCTGTAAGGAGCACAACAAGCTGAAATTAGCAGAAAGAAGTTAGAAGAAGCACAAAAATGTTGTAGTTAGCAGAAATAATCTGAAAGTACCACAAAACAGCAGAAAATCATAATCATAATAATAATTATAAAATTATAATCTTAAAGGGACAGAGATATTTGTAAAAACCCAAATTCAGAACTAGTTTAAAGGGAGGGTCTACCTCAATCCAGGGAATTAGATTATGGAGTGGCTTGGAGCATGAAGTTAAAAATGTCAAGTCAATGTTTACATTTAAGAAAAAGATTAAAACTGAATTGTTAAAAAATATATATGAAGTAGCTAAATGTGTATTGTATTAGTTAGAAAGAAATTAGAAATTAGTTAGTTCTTAGTATTGTATTAGTTAGAAAATTAGAAAGTTATTCATTTTGTTCTGTTACCAGAAGATTATTATTATTTGAAGTGATTGTTTGAAAAAAGGGGCAGATATAATAAGATTTTTTTCTTCTTTCTGCTACCTTTAATTTTTTTAAAAATATATTTTGTATGTTATCATTTATGGGATTGCTTGGTATTGTATTTTTTTAAAATGAACAAATAAAATAAAAAAAATAAAAATAAACATATGTTATAACCTTTAAAAAAATGAAACAGGAATAATTTTTAACCACATTTATATTAAATTGGTACAATTGTGACAATTTCATGTTGCGCTTCAATTACTGTTTTACCTAAACTAATCCTATTATTGGACTGACAACATTGTTAAAGAGCAGAAATTGTTTCACGTTTGATCATATCCATGAAGTGGGGTTCTTTATAGTGGTTATTAATAGTTAGAATAGAATAGAAACAGCCTTTATTGTCCCACGGATGGGAAATTCAAGTGTATTTAGTAGTAGTTAGTGTGTTACCTGCAGCAGAGAGCTATATGATGATATTTACTCATCTGAAATAACTCAAATTTCATTATAATTCAAGTAGATCATGTTTTCAGTAAAGAAAACCGCACAAAATTTTATTTATCCATTTGATTCAAAAGTGGCATAAAAGTTCACAGCAGAGCATTTGACCCATTTGCCTGAGTCACCATTAAATTTTTGAGGTCAACATTGCTTCACATTCATTAAATCTCATATGAGGTAGCTATAATCTGATCAGCAATTACTTGTAGCTTGATTAATAAATTAAATCAACATCCCTCTAACAGTGATAGAGATGATGAGAGAATTTCAAGTAGAATTGGTTTTAGTGGATGACCAACTTTTGAGGACTGATGCCAAATCAGGGCAGCCACTGGCCAACTGGTTAAGCTAATTTGCTTATGTATTTACTTATTGCCCTTACAATTTGATATTAACCCATCCGTTGTCTTTACTTGCTTCTTCCTTTCTGGGTCATGGAGGCCACTGGAGCTCCAAATCCAGCAGACACTGTGCAAGAGGCGGGGGGCATCCTGGACAGGTCTCCAGTCCTGGAGACAAACAATCATTCACACGACAATTTAGAGTTACCAATTAGCCAAGTGCATGCAAATTAGGAAAAAAAGGTGCGACTTATAGTCCGGAAAATACGGTACCAACTGAGCTACCGTGCTGCCAGATTGATATTCGTAATAAATTGTATTAAAAAAATACTAAAACAAAAAAGAAAAACAGTAATTGCTTGTGAATGCATGTTTGCACATCTTTAGTCCTGAGGCCTGAAATGGATAAGGGTCTTGATGGTCTGTTGCTGTTGGAGACTGGTTTGTGATGCAACATTGCAAGAAAATAGACACGTTTTCCTGACAATCTCACTTAATTTAAAGTGTTTGATCCATATTTTCAATCTAAATGCAACATCTTTGCACAAAAACATCAAGTTCAGAAAATTTTTAAAAAATTGTTTTGCAATTTGACCTAGTAAATTTAACATTGCTTTTTTAGAACAGGGGTGTCCAGTCCTGGTCCTTGAGGGACACTGTCCTGCATGATTTGAAAGTCTCTCTGTTCTTCTTACCCATCTGATTTGAATCAATGAATGATTACCAAACATCTGCAGAACATGAAGCTTTAATTCCACTTTTGAATCAGGTGTGTTGGAGCAGAGAAACAAGCAAAACATGCAAGATAATGGTCCTTAAGGACCAGGATTAGACACCACTTTTTTAAAAGTCCACATTGTATTATAGTCATCTTCTTTTGGGGTCTGACATTTTTTTGTTGAAAAAAAAAAAAAAAAAGCATCCCCAATTCTCAAAAAGCAAATGCATCCTGTCATGGGAAGCAGATTAATCCAAAGATGGGGTGTCAAGTGCAACAACACAGATGTTCCTGCCTTTTCATGTGCTCAGGTGTGGCTGAAGCATCTATTAAAAATTAATAAATAAAAATCAGTGGGTCAACCACAAAACATAGATTCACAAATTATTTAGCAGAATGAACAAACCAAAGCCAACATGTGTAACTGTGTCAAAACAACGAGTGAAGTTAAAGTGGATTATGAGCAGAGACAATGATGAATGTCACCACTGCATCTGTATAGTAAAGAACTAGGGATGCACAATATTGGATTTTTGGCCGATATCTGATATGTTAAAACTTATTTGGCCAATAACTGATACAGATACCAATATTTTTAATATACTTTCCTTCATCAGAACATAGCCTTCTTATTTAGGCTTACTTGCTACAAAAATTGTATAACAGCAGTAAGAGTTGGTGACATATTCAGTAACTGCCATATGCATAGCACTTTAACTTATATTAAATGAAAAGTGCTAAATATAATTTATTAGCGTTAGCCACATGCAATGCTGTCTCACTTGTGGAGGCTTGTTCCAGGTTCCTAGCTGCAGTGTGGGATCCTCTGCACTCTTGTGCATGAAGGACAGACTTTTTAAGTTCAAAATTTTTGTTTATCCATTGTGCCGTAAGACTAATCATGCTAACAGGACTAACACGACGTCCAAATGTCTGTGGTAAAACTCACCCAAGTGCTATCGGCTATTAGCTTTACAATGTTGTCAGAAATGATGGCTTGTGACTCGGGTAAGGCTACGGCAGAAAAATATCTCTGACTGGGGATGATGTAACGAGGCTCGACGTAGTCCAAAAATCTTCGGAATCTGACATCCTCAACGAAAAAAACCTCCACACGCCGACATTTTGACTTTTCCTCTCTGCTATGATCAAATCAGGTAGGCGCACGTGACGTCATGACGTTGTGCTGGCGCTGCAGTCATCCTTGTCACTGGGTTGTCGTACAAAAACAGCATTTTTAATATTGTGAGCAACTTTGATGGAATGGCCGATGTCCGATATTGACCTTTAACGCTATTATCTGCCGGTACCGATACCATGCCGATAATATCGTGCATCCCTAATTTTTGTGGTTTCTCTTGTAGACATTTTTACGTGTGAGAGAAAGAGAATTGGTGTTTTGTTTTCTGTGCAAGGCAAAGAGAAGTTATAAGATTAATAACCAGAATAAATGCACTGTCTGGTTAAAAACACAGGATACAGTGCCATGCCTGTTTGTTATGGCCAGCTGTTAGCTTACAGCCCCTGCTGTCTTGCCTTTTATTTACACATTTTCCTCTGTCTCTTGCCCTCACTCTGTACTCTGTGACTGTTTGCTCTCCCTGGTAACATTGACATGAAACCTTCCACATTCTGCAGCAGAGCTGGGTTTTCTGTGCAGAACACTCCTAATGTGACTCTTCATCTGCTGGCTGGCCTTAACGAGTTTTAGGACATGATGAAAGACGATGAAAAGTCAGTACCTTCTTTGCCTGTAGCTTAAGATTCACAGCTTGTCTCAGAGCCTATAGCTCATTAGTTTCTCTTCAAAATGGCCGTCTCACTAATGTTGTAATTGAGAACACATGGAGGAACTTCATTATTTGGCTGCACCAGAAGAACCCGTGGCTATTATGTGCCCTGTGATGTTCCTGCAGACCATGGAAAACCTGTTAAAAGTACCTCGTCGTGATTTACTCCCGTCTTTGATAAAGTCAAATCAGAACCTGCCCTTGTGCTAGGAACTCTGCTGCGATTAATTAAGTAGGCTAATTACCATACCAGGCGTGTGGCAGAGATTGAGAGCTTGAATGTGAAATATCCACCCCCATTTTGCTCTGAATATTAACGCTGAAACCCAGAGGGACTGCCAAAATCTCAGTGGTGCTAAGAAAAGTGGAAGTAAAGTCTGAGTTGAGTTGCTTGGTGGTCAGAGGAGTGACTTGTATCAAAGCCTAGATATTGTCTTTACAGTGATCTAACACAGTCGGCAGCAGCGTAGCTCACAGTGTATCAGGAATCAAATCCCACAAAGAGCGCGCAGAGGTAATAATGTGTTTAACCTCCATAGAGGGAGCAGCAGAGTCTAGGAATGGCTGTAAATTGCTTGCTTTGTTCCCCCTTTCACAAATTCTTTACAGCAGCGATCAGAAAGTTTCTGCTGTCAGTTTCGAGCTTAGATCGAAGGGTTTGATCTCAAGTTTGAACAGCTGTTTGTTCAACAACAGTTTGTTTCTGTACATGTATTTACAGGGAGTTTAGTCTGCAGAACAGTTTCAGAGACGAGCATTATCTTTTTTTTCTTTGTGTTAGTCTTAATTGTTCATTAAATTGTTGCTGCTTCACCCTTCGTGATTTTATGATCTGCAGGAAGACTTTAGGTAACTTGTCTACATATCAGAACTTGTGCCAATACAATCACATTCAGTGTTGTGTAGCATTTTTTATGATCCTGTCTCCAAATGCATTAATATCAGTTTCCCAGCTCTACTGCTACACATGTAAATGATCAGTAAACACGTCCACTTTCTGGACATCCTGATAACGTAATTTAAATATTTTGCACAAAACATTAGTTAAAATTAATTATTATAAAGCACTGTTTTTGTCTGAACTAGAATTGATTCCTGAAGGGAAATGTGCAAATTCCACAGTGAATTATCAAATAAATAAGTCTTTTGCAGCTGCACCATTGAAAGGATTAACTGATTCTCTGAAACTGAATTTTATACATTTGTCCTATATTTGATGTAAAACCTACAGTGAAGTTTGTCACAGTCATTACATTTTAGTCTACAAAGGTTACACAGTTCTGATCATTTATTTTTTTCTATTTATTTACTTTTTTTGCCACCTTTAGTAGGATTGGTATTAAAGTGCCTTCAAACATTTTTCAGCTTTGACAAGTGACCTCCAGCTTAAAGTTTGGTGTGAAACCAGTCATAATTAAAGTTTTGGCTCAATTGTTTGTATCTAAAATCACCCTTTTTATCTGGAACTGAACAGTAAATGCACAGATCTAACTATTAAGCAGGTAATGACTGTCTGCCCACCCCCCATTTAAATTCAACAGCTGCAAATTGGCTGATTTTGTGTTGGTCATCATCTTGATGTTTTTATTGTCTTCTTACGCTCAGTGATGGGGAAATGATGCACTTTAAAACCTTTGGTGTTCCTAAGGCACTTAATTTTCATTTGTGAAATGTTTCATGTTAAATGAGTCGTGTCCATCTTCCCTGAAAACAATGTTGAATTGAAATAAACATTTAAGTCTCTCTAGAAGCAACTGGCTGGATTTCCTGCCTAATGATGACATTAAATAATGACACTAAAAACTACAAAATCAAAGTTACGGTTTACCTGTAAAGTTACTGTTTGTACACTGCAAGACTTCATTTCAGTATGTTGTCGTGTCAGTGATCGTTGCTGCCAATGTTCCCTCCTGAAGGTTGGGTGACCAGTTTTATAAGGACGCCATTGAGCAGTGCCGCAGCTACAATGCCCGCCTGTGCGCTGAACGCAGCGTCCGCCTGCCATTCCTGGACTCTCAGACTGGAGTTGCCCAGAACAATTGCTACATCTGGATGGAACGCCACCAACGCAACCCCGGTAGGAAAACACAAAGACTCACACAAATATACACACCAGCACAGATTGCACAGAATAAAAATGGACTATTACCCTCCTCCTTCTCGTGACGCATTCAAGTCATTCTAAGCATATTTAAATTGACTTACCTTTGGAGTACAATAATTAAGATGTAAGCTTTGTTTATTGAGCTGAATTCATTAAGTAAATTTTATTGACCTGCACTTGACCTTTTTTCTTTAAACTGAAGATCAGCAACACCATAGTTTCTAACTCATTGCCAGGAAGCTGTTATTTATATCTAAATTTAAGATCTACTTTTCTCAGCTCTGGTCTCGAACAGACTTTGGCCAAGCGGATCAGATCTAAAAAGGCCAAGAATTTAAAATTATGGAATTGCCGCTTTCTTTTTTTTTTTTTTTTTTACCAAGTTTAGAAAAAATGTCAAACCTTCACATTTCAAAAGTTAAACAGTATAATTATTATTTTTTTTTTTTTCCCCACTGTATTGATTGAACCATTTATTAGTTGTGGTCCGAAGTGTATAATTTACAATGACTTGATCGTTTGTTTCATGGTGTTATGATGTTTCAAATGTTAAAATTATTAATTTTTGTCTTGAAACAATCTTGCTTCCTCATCACCTTGGTCCGACAGGTGTTGCTGCTGGGCAGATGTACACATACCCCGCCCGCTGCTGGAGAAAGAAAAGACGGCTGCACAACACCACAGATCCACGCCTGGGCATCTATGGCCTCCAGCTTGGTAAGACCCCACACCTGTCTACGTCTGCTCCTTTTTTGTTGCTCCTCCTTTATCACTCCCATCTCCACCAGGCTCTTGACCCCCTTTACCTCACACAGTTACCAGTGGTGATCTGGAATGATCTCACTCCTTCTCCGCACACAGACCAGAGCAGGCTGCCAGATATTTTTCAGAAGATGAAATGTGTCTGTGTCCTCCCGGCTTGTAAACATGTTTTGTGAGAAGTAGAACAGGTAATTAGATTTACCACTGCTGGGAGCAGAGAGACAGAGGTCAGCCACAACAGACAGTATTTAATAAATGTTATGGAATGGAGTTTGGCCTTCTCTGGCTGCCACTACAAACAGCTCACTCAACACATTTACTCTGTGCTCTAGATTATCACTTACATTCTACTTACCGACTCCCTTGTTGATGGGTTTTCTCGCTCTTTCCCTGCGATGATGCTTTCATCGCTGCATCAGTCTACGTGAACAGTGTTTTCAGACTCAAATAGCTGTGCCCAAAGCTATCACTGGGGTGTTGCACTATCCTAAGGAATGAACACGACAAAACCAAGAATTTTTACACAGAAACGGAGCGATGCATCTTTAGTTTCTGGAAACGTTGCACCTGCAGTTTTTGTCAAAAAAGCTGCTAAAAAATTATTAAATCCCAGAATCAGGAAACCTGTGAAATTATAGACTTTGTTTATATTTTTTGGAATGTTGCAATGGTAAGAAATGTGAAGTAGGAAGAGAGTAGCAAGAGTAGCTCATGAGCCAAGCCTTTGTTTCTTAAACACATCCCACTGTAGCCTGTTGTTTTTCTCTGGCTTTGACTCCCCCACAACCATCATGCTGTCCCTTCCTCTCTGCAACAACGATGGCCTGTATGTGCTGCCTGCGAGTGCCCAGCGGAGGTGAAACATACTTTGATCTGACCTGGCGTCTCTTCTGCGGAGCACGTAGTGTGGCTGACCAGAGGTGGCCTGCACGAGGCAGCAGTCTGTGTCGCCGTCTGATGGTGTGCTGTTGAGACTGGGGCTGCATGCAGAATCAGCTCCCTGCTGCAGGCTGCTGCCGCCTCTATTTTTAGCCCCCCAGCTCCCTTGGGGTTCGAATGGAGGGAGGGATAGAGAGTGTGTGTGTGTGTGTGTGTTGGGTGGTGGTGGTGGGGTTTGTCTCGTTGCTGAGAGTTGAAAGTCAACATGTGCAGACACAATGGTGAGGGACTGCCGCCACATGGTTTGAGGAGCAGGTTGATAGCTGCTTTCCTCACGCCTACCTTTTGTTTGACTCTCCACCTTTGCAGTCTTGTTGTTTCAGCTCATCATGCTAAATATTCAAAAAAGTCTCTCCCATGTTCGTAATAGAAAGATGGGGAGCTCAGACAAAGCTGGAGGTGGAGGACTTTGAAGTGACTACTCTTCTGAAAGATTCACAGAGCAACAGGGTGATCACAAAACTCACTTTGGGGAAGAGGTTGTGTGAAGAGGATGTGCAGATCTTACTGACTGTTGCAGTTTTTTTTTGCCTGCTCAACCAGCCCACCTCCCACACTGTTTGTTCAGTGATTTTTCCCTGTAGGAGGAAATATCTGCACGAGTTCAGGTTGGAAGTGATGAGCTCCTTCAAGAACACCGTGCCAAAAAGATTCCTGTAGACAAAGTTGACTGCATGCACGCATCATCAAAATCTCTGTGATCGTCTTATTTTGAAAAATGAAAAATGCATTTTATTTATTTTTTTAATCTTGTGTAATGGTATTGTGGAGTGGTGATGACACATTATCTTGCGAAGATATGGTAGACGAAAATATTATTCTCCAGCAAGTTACCACATAGAAAACAAAATAAAAATAACTATACTGCTCATGCAGTTTGAAGCAGCTACGCCTGTCACGATAACAACTTTTGCTGGGCGATTAATTATCTCAGAAATTATTGCGATAAACGATAATACTGTTTGAAATTTGACAATAATTAGTAATTATTGTCAAATTTAAGAAGGAATGTTGGTTAATTTGTTTTGAGTGCAGTACCGTTTTTTTGATAAATGGATGGCAGTATAAGACTGTTTGAACCCAAGGATGGATAGTGAGGGAGTGAGCAGCTTGTCTTTTTAAGAAAAATGGGAGGGAGGCCCCTTGAAGTGACATGGGATGTCTCTGCTTCCTTTTTTTGCTTCTCAAAATGGCGGCCGCTCGATGTGGTTTTAGCTGTTTAGCATAGCATTTGTCACACAAGTTCTCAACTTCGTTTTGCAGAGAAAAACAACTTTTTACACAAAGGCACGAGTTTCGACCATGAATTTTGGAGCTTGGACAAGACAGAGGTCTTTTCCCCCGAGGTCTACCCGTTAGCTTAGCTCGTAGCTTAGCTTCTAAGCTTAGCTGCTTTTAACGATTCAAAAACGTGATTTTGAATGATTAAAATGGATTTTGAAGAGCAAAGAGAAAGGGAGGGGTCAGTGAAGAACACCAGAGCCTTTTGTCATCCAGTGTCTTCAGTAGAAAGAGAGAGACACGAAGACACGGTAAAGCTGATCAATGAAAATGAGGTCGATAATTTCCATTTATCATGCGATTAATTGATTTATTGTTTATCGCGACAGGTCTGTGCATGATGATTTCTAACATGTTGTATCATTGTTCTTCTACAGATGGCAGCCTCATGTCCAGAGATGGTTTGCCCACCCAGAGCACTACGCTGGAGGCTCTGCTGCGAGGAGGTCTGGACAAGAGGAACAACTCTAAGAATGACGAGGAGAGCCTGCTGGAGATCCAGGTGGGCTCCGTCAAACACTGCGGGTGAAGACTGGTGCTCACAGAGCATCGGGAGAATGTTGAAAATGCAAACCCTCTGCTACATCGCTAGCAGCTCGAGCACCCTCGTACTTAAAGTGATGTGTGCTGCCTTAACTGGTTGCCAAGGCAACTTGCCAAGTTTTTCCAACTAACCTGCAGAGCTTGTTAACGGAGCACATTTTTTGGACAAGTGGACTGTGTTCCCTTCTGGTCTATATATTTACCTCAATAAGAAGTAATTGCCACAAATATGTTCAGAAATAGTAAAAAAAAAAAATAATAAATTCACTTCAAGCTTTTTTTTTTTTTTTTCCCTGTGAAAAGGCTTTGATTGAAAATCAAGTGTATTTATCTCCATATCACACATTCCACCAAGCACATGTGGAAACAGGTATTTTATTTTTACAGGAAAAAAATAATTGGTTTGCTTTTTGTCAGCAACCAAAACTGTCTGCAAGATAGAAGAAAAATATTTTATCTCTTTACTTGTGTTGCTTTAGATTTCTATCACCGTGTTCTGTGTGCAGAGCTCAGTACCAGTAACTGCCCTCTTGTCTTCCTGCTTCAGAGGGTTCTGGAGGCAGATGCAGCAGAAGATGCTTTTAACGATGACGATGATTTTGAGGTAGACACTCCTAAGAGGAGACATCGGGGCAAGGGAAGAGTAAGTAACTAAAGGAGCTGATGGAGTTGTGTAATGAAAGTGTAGTTTTGCACAGAAATCCTTTTAACTCTTCTTATGATGAGGCTTGAATGAAATTAGTTTTATCCCTCCAGGTAGTTTAAAAGCAGCTCTTCTCTTCTCGTTCCTTCAGGGTCGCGGTTCAGGCCGCAGGAGGACAGATCTGGATGATGATAAGCCATACTTCTGCGACAGTAAGCAAAAACAAATTCACATGTATATACAGTTGAAACCAGAAGTTTACATACACTCTTTAAAAAGACACATGCATTTTTTTTCCACCCTGTCTGACGCAAAATCAGAATAAACCTTTCCTGTTTTAAGTCAGCTAGGTTTACCAAATTTTTTTCTATTTGCAAAATGCCAGAATAATGAGAGTGTGAAAAATTTAAGGCAATTTTTATTACTTTCTTCAAAGTCAAAAGTTTAAGTACACTTCATTAGTATTTGGTACTGTTTCCCTTAAACTGTAAAACTTGGGTCAAATGTTTTGGATATCCTTCCACGAGCTTCTCACAATAGCTGGCAGGAATTTAGGCCCATTCCTCCTGACAGAACTGATGGAACTGTCACCTCAAATGATCTTGAACTTCAAGTTGCATGTGAAAATCTGAGCGTGTTGGATTATTTTTGTGTTTCTACTTATATAATGCATTCTAATGTTTTATTTTCTTCTTGTCATTTGTGTGTGTGTGTGTTTCAGACAGATATAAACAGAAGCAGAACTCAAAACCTTTGACCTCAGGTACTTTAATTCATTGGTGCCCTCTTAAAGATATTTGTATTTGTCTATAATTAGCTGGTAGTGTTGCAAGTACTGTATTTTTTGGGCTTGGATTGTTAGTGTGCCATCTGATTTTTAGGATTTATAGGACTTTGTTAAAAGTGAATCTTTAAAATGCTCTTATCTTTTGTGGTGTTGCATGTAAAAACAAATAAAATGAAAATACATTTTTATCCTAAACACAAGTGGTCAGGAAAGTTAAAATACTGTATTTATAACTAATCTGCTGCCAAAACACTATTAAGATAAAGAAATGCAACCACTTCAGTGGACTGAACCTCCACCTCTGTGTTCGCCACAGTCTGTACAAAGCGATACAGGAACCGCACAGGACTAAGTTACCACTACACCCATTCCCACCTGGCAGAGGGGGACAGAGCTGGGGAGAGAAGCACAATGGCATCTCGCTCCCCCACTGCACCACAGTCTGACAGACACAAACGTAAGTTGATGTGATTCCTACTTTTAAAGCACTTTGGGAGCAGTTCACCTTTTGTTTCAGAAAGTCGCCTGACTCTACAAGACTTTTTATTTGGATCTTTACTGTAAAATACTGACTTGCATAAAGTTTAATCAGGCATCAATACAACTTCGCTTTGTCCTCCAATGTTTTTTAAGGTCCAAAGAGTTCTGGTGGAACCAGCATACCCAACAACTACTGTAATAAATGTCATGGCTCCTACAGGAAAATGGGTAAATCTGTGTCTTCCTACTCCGTCTGCCAATGCACAAGTGAGTTCATGCACTCTGCTATAACATGCAGTACGCGTGCACATTTCTTAGATAACTGCACTTTATAAAATGCAAGCATGTTTATTTGATTTGTGTAGCTCACTGCCTAATGCTCTCCCTTCCTGCGTCCCAGGTGACCGTGGAGAGGAAAAAGAAGACGGGACGTCAGCTGGAGCCGAGGAGCTTTTCGGTACCACCTCAGAAAGCGACACTTCCACTTTTCATGGCTTTGAGGACGACGAGCTGGAAGAACCCGCCACAAACAGCAATGGCATATCCAAACGTCACAGATAAAGCAACAATCTTAGATTCAAACTGACATTTTTTTAATATTTAAATATATATATATATATATACGGATTACCCCCCCGGCAAAAATCAGCTGCTGCTTTTAATGTTTTTGTTTGTTTTGTTTTCAAAAAGCACAAAGTGATCATTTCAGGACAAAAAAGCAAGTGGTATTTTATCTACTGAACATAACTGAATAATTTATGAACACTTTTTTTTATATTAAAGAGCATAAATGAAACTTTGATGCAACAAATGACTATTGGGGGTTCCCTAAAAGTGACTGTGCAGAACAGATGTTTTTGGAGTGTCCGCATTTTTTTTTTTTCCCCCTTGCTGGCAAAAAAGGAAGAAACCTTTAACAACTCATAGATTTTTAAATGTTATTGCAGGCAATGCTTGCATTTAAAGACTACTGGATGATTTTCAGCAGGACTTTGAAGACCTCTGTCTAACTCTTAAGTGTGAAAATGAAGGAAACCCACAGGTCACTGGAAATGTTTGAGTTAACAAACATTTGCAACTTTTGTATTAACTCTCACTAAAAATGAAGGAACATAACGAAAGGTAAGCCACAATGCAATTTAATCAACTGTTACAACCTTTCTAACATCCATGGCAACTCTGCATTTAATTGGAAATGACAATTAACACATTAAATATTTGTATTTTTTGTAAGTAGATTTAGCCAAAATCTTTACACAAAGTGAATAACTGTGATTTAATGAGTTTCAAATAATTAGTGTTCCTGCAGTCCCACTGTTTTGAACTTTGAACTTCAAGTTACACTGGATATGTTTTTTTGTACAATGTTTCAAATCTAGAGTTAAAATGCCTTTCGGTTCAGTTTATCTGCTTTGTTTTGAGAGAGGACTTTTATTTGTCACCAAACCGATCGCTGCAGTTAGCCGCCAAATTATTATACAACAAAGTGTGAAAAGCAAATGGATTTGGTGTAATTTGGCTGTAGGTGTTAGAATCTAGCTTCTATTTTTTAAACTGCAGTAGACTCTAATAAATGCGTCTGTGCGCTCTGAAACATAAAGTGACATGTTAGCCATGTTTGCGACGCGGTACCGTGGACCACCATGGATGTGACAGGCATTATTGGTCCTCGTGTGGATATATGCTTTATAAAAATATCTTCATTTGATTGATGGCATACAATTTGTTAAATTTTTTAATAAATGTTTTTATTAGGGATGCACAATATTGGACTTTTGGCAGATATCCAATATGTTAAAACTTATTTGGCCGATAACTGATACTGTTATTTTTTCCCTAGACCAACTTACAGAGACTACATAGCTTTCTAGGCTGTAGAATTAAAATACTACTACCAAATGTAGATGCCAAAAAGGGTGTGAAAATGATGCAACACTTCAATTATGTTTAATGTCAAATTTATTCATGACGTTTACTCTCTCTTAACACAATGACAACACTTGAACAGTGCAAATTTGTAAATTTTCACAAATCTAAACTCAACCTGTTCACAAGTGAAAAGCGCATAAGTAGTAGTGCATGAATAGATCTACTTGACAGTTTCTTAAATTAAAAATTTACTTAAAACAGAAGCCTTTTATATCGGTGAGTTATTTTGATGGAATGTCCGATATTTAACTTTATCGCTAATATCAGCCGATACCATGCTGATAATATCGTGCAGCCCTAGTTTTTATTTGTTTACCTGCTGCTTTGTGCTTGTTTTCAAATGTTGACATGTTAAACATCAGCAGCTTTGCAGCTCTGCTGTAAGCTCAGCACTTAGCGCAATTGATTGCTGTTCCTTAAGGCTTACAGAGCTGTTTGCATGGCTGCAGAACATATTTATTTATTTATTTGGTCTTGTTCAGATGGATAATGTTTGAGTCTAACCATTAATGTGTGTTGTGTAGGAGTCGTCAGCACATTGGCATGTGGCCCAGTGCTGGAGGGATGACCAGTGAAGAAGAGGATTTAACCCTCAAACTAATGAGCCTTTATGTCCCTCCTGATTTGGGCCTAAAATGAGCAACTGAAATGGATGAACAGGCTTCCACAAACCATGTGGCTTAATTGAAGCAACTGCTCCCTTGACGATATGTATCGACTTATTGTGAACATTTGAAATGTGAGCATTTTGCTTCGTTTTTTTTTCCTATCTGCACTGTGCTGGAGCTGCTTTCTGAACTATGGGAACACTAAAGGCAAAGCCTTTGGACTGTTTGTGCCCGACGGGTACATTTGGGGCCTCCAACAGCCCAGCTTGCCCACTCCTGCTCTGCTGTGTGATCTGATGTGACACTAAGACGTCATTATCCTCATCACTATGCTAGCCTTCTGCTCCGTGCCGGAAACCGGCTTTGACAGCCATCACCCCTCCAACCTGATTGGACCAGTGACCCTCTGACCCGCAGCCATAAAGATGGTGCTCCAATCCACCACTATGACATGCAGACCTCCGGACTATGTAACTCTGACGTGGACACAAGGTTTTGGCTTTTCTTTTCTAGTTCTTCTTTTTTTTAAATATTTGATCACTTTTTTGCACCTTTTCTCTGCTGTAGAACCTTTTTTTAACGTTTTGAGCTTCTTAACAGTAGTTATTGGGTTTGTCTGGACTGTGTTGATACTTCTGTCTAGATCAGGTGCACTAAACCCTCAGCAACTCAGGCATCTTTCATTTCCTCCACCACTGATTGTTCAGCTAATCAGCCCTAAGTTGTGATTGTATTCTGCTAACAAGGAGGGACAATGACACCCACACCATGACTCCATTATTAGAATCAACACATGGGATACAGCTGTCTTTTATAGGAAACGCCTGCAATGAGTAGACCCATCAGCGCTTTTTAAATTTTTTTAAAACTAGTGTCTTATTTTCCAGGCATAAACTCTCTTTTTAAAATTTAAAGCCTGAGAAGAAATCAACTAAAACCCTTCCGTGCTCGGCTTCATCTCCGTAATTAGAAGTGATACCTGTAAGTTATTTGCAGCATTTCTGTTGAGTGCTGTTTGAGCGCTTAAATTGCTTTCTGACATTTAGAGGGTGTTTAGAGTACTGTACCTAAAAAGCTGTTAAACCCCATAGTTCACACATGCTGTGTAAAAGGTGTGTGTCCATATAATAGCTGCTCCGTTATTGAAGCTAACCATTAGTCTAATGTGTCTGTTCTGACATGTTTGTGCATTTCAACCATCTCTCCTCACTTCCCTCAGGGACCCCACCACACAGCAGTTTTATCTCCGCAGGACAAAGAATGCATCTTTATCTTGTCGTCTTCCTTTGCATCAGTTATGTGGCGTTTTCACAGTCAAATAAGTCGACGTGTCTTTTTAACTTCCAAAGTTGCGCCAGTAAGTGAAAGCATGTGTCACATCCTGCTGAATGGACAGGCGAACTGCTCTGAACAAAAGCTCCTGTGTGGAAACATTAAGTCATGTCTACTTAAAATAATCTCTCCTGTCTTTGAAGAGCCTGTATACCTCGTCCCAGACACAGCAATAGACCCTGGTCCTCTCCTGTCCAGCCTGCAGAGGGTGCTGGAGGAGAACCAGGGTGGGAACGGAGCCAAGAAGAGATGAAATGGACATAACTGAGTGTTTTTTGTTTGTTTGTTTGTTTAGCTTTTTTCCTGCTGTAAATACAAGTCTAAAAGGAGAGAATGAAGAAGTGTTTGTTAAACTATTTTTATTGTTCTGGACAAAATAAAGAAAAACAAGGAATGAACGTTAGCGAGTGACGTTTTCTTTCTGAGGAGGTGAAACTGGGAGGTTTGAAGCTAGTTTCAAGCAATAAGAAAAATAATGCAGACTGGATCACAGTAGGTTAAGTGATCCATAAATGCTCCAAAGTAAAAAAAAAAAAAAAACAGTCTTAAGCTAACGTGATCACAGTCAGACAAATGTGAGTGTAAAATTGCAGTGGATTTTACTGTTTGTGCTGCCAAGAATAAATTGAGCATAAATGACTGCAGAAATAAAACAATTTTAAAAGTTTTGAAGATTTACTACACTGCTCCTCCTGTAAAAACAGTTTAAACTTGCTCAGATCTTCCTGCTTTTTGGCTTCATTGTCAATTCAGATCTTTGTCTTTCAGCATTCTCTTAGTCCTGAAGTTACCTTTTTATATATTTTACAGTGATACATCTTAAAACATGCCCCATTTTCTTCCTGTGCTTTGACTTCTTTAGCCGCGAGTCAGAACAACAAAGAGCAGACAGGTCCAGAGAGTTTATTATTTGGTACCCATGAATAGATAGCAGGTGCTTGAGTGTTTTACAGTGCCAGTAGTTATCTTGCTGATTTGAGAAACTAATAGCACAAAATGCCCTGAATATGTAACATGCATAGTAATGTGCCCATACATTAATAAAGTGTGCTTTCAGAGGACAAAATGTAACCAGTTTAACTTTAGAATGCACTTGGTACATAATATCACTGGCGTTAAGCATCTCTACCTTCTATTTAAGAGGTTACTTGTTTAGAACAATAATAGTGATATGATTTGTACAGTGCTTTGCAGTAACTACCAGAAAATTACAGAGGACTCATTCAGCGGTGTAGCAGTGTGGCCACACAGAGGAGCTGTGAGAGGAAAGCTTCTGTTCCAGCTCTTCCTGTGTGCAGAAGAAGGTGGCAGCCACAGTGGAGCAGAGAGGCCTCTTTGTTCGGTGTGCAACACTCACAATGAGACGTATACTGTTCCCACTCTGGAGCTTGGACGTCCCCTCCATCTACAAAATGGGCTCCAGATCAGGACGTGTGCTGTCTTTTTTGAGAGTTCAAACTCTCTCTCTGTTCCTTCGTGGTCCAACATGCACCATTTTATACAAAAAAAAAAAAAAAACACATGACGATTGTCGGACAAACAAAAAAGCATTACTATTAGACTAAATAAAATGTGATTTTCGTGCAGTAAACAAAGCAATAAAACAAATAATCCCAACATCGGGTGCAGGTCGTGGATAATCCGCCACATTTTCCCACTCCTGTGTGAACTCACAGAACTGGTTCTGTGATTTATACACTGGACCCCACCACACTATGGCACCGGGAACTTTAAGAACTGTTAGGAGGCTTTGTGGACTGTAATCTCAAATCACAACTATTCACTCAGCCCGTATTCACACAGACTGCTGGAGAAACTAACTCAAAGAGGTTGTGAGAGCTGTGAGCTGATTTTCCAGTGGAAGTGGACCCATCTTGGCCCCGAGACTCATCGCGAAGCTCCGTTGTGCAAACACTAACTCAGGTGCTCAGATGGAACATGCAACAGTGCATGATGATTGCTACATTAAGCCCTTATGCCTGATTCTGGAATGTGGTGAAGCTTGATAAATTACACCTTGGAAATCAGGTTTGAAGACGTAATCACAGAAAACATGAAGGGGGAAACATGTTTTTTTTTTTAAATAACTGCAGACTGTGCTGACTGTTCGACTCGATATATACTTAGAAAACAAGAGTTACAAGAATATAAAAAGAAATTGGATTAAAATCTAAGCAAAGAAACGGTTGCAGAATTGTTTTATTGCTTGCTGCCTTCGGAGATCTGAAATGTATAGGGGACAGACGTCTGATTTTTGATGATTGGAGTTTGAAATAGCCTTTTCATCATTTCAAATGGAGCTAAAGGAGATTCTGTCAACACAAAGACACCTTTTCTTTTTAAATGAAAACCAATTAGTCAAGCCAAAGTTGAAGTTTGTTTGGAGTGATGTAGAAGAAGCAGCTTCTGTCTGGATGCTGCACGTCGTGTGATTTTTTTTTTTTTTTTTTTTTAGCTCTTGTAGCTATGATATTTTCTTCAGTGGTTTCGTTTGGCGTTTTGACCCCAGCGAGCCCAGTTCTGCTCATCCAGTAGGTCAGCAGGGCTCGGGTCAGTGTTCGAGAGGCTCCACAGCAGCCTTGTCCAACACAGCTCCACTGTCTGAGTCCCTATGTGGCTGTCCCCCCACCAGCAGGGTCCGGCTGTTCCCCTCCGGTCCTGGCTGTGTCAGGATGACTGCATCAGGCCTGTCAGGCGCTTTCCTGTCAAAGACTTGCCCTAGAAAGTAAAAAAAAATAATAATAATAATAACTAAATAAATACAGAGATGCTGAAGTAGAAGTTCTCCACAAACCATATTGCATGTCACTTTAACCAGATCAAGAAAGTACCACCTCAAATCTTTGGTTTTGCTAATTTATTTTCTAGAAATTTCAAATTCACTTATGGAAGGATGAAATGCACGTTTTTACATATGAATTATCAAACATATTTAAGCTTTTAAAAAGGCTGCACTGCTCACAAATAAGTAAATATATTTAATTTATCTGCAACATTTTACTAATTTTAGTACATTTTAGAAACCCCTTTCTTTTACTCTGGCTCTCGCTCAAGGTGGACACTCCTGCTCTCCCTCCCCTTGTTCTCTTCTTCCTCCTGCTCTTGCTCTCTGTGTGTTTGAGGCTCCTGGTACACATCTCCCAAATTAAAAACACAATTATGGATCTGATGAGCTGGACTTTTCGCAATCAACAGAATCTTTTCAATAAAACAACAGGGTCCTGGAGAACCCTCTTGTTCAGCTGAGACTCACGCTGCGGGGTACATCAGAGATCTTGACAGCTAATGTATCTCTCAGTTCTGTCTCAGGAGGACGCTGAAGATGTTTATATATTTAGATTAATGATAACAGGGTTTATGCTCTTTGGCATCAGCAGGGCTCTGTTTTATCAACTTTTGAAGAAGACATCGGCAGCAGTTTCAGCCATGACAAAGCTTCTAATTCTGTGCAAAGGTTTGGTTTGTGCTTTGAGTACTCAAAATCAGCTGATTTATGAGCTAAACCATAAGATTGAGGCAGTTTGTGAGAATCTCAGGCCACCTGCAGCTCCTAAGACTCGTCAGCATGTTGGGATCGACATTGAGGAGGCTCATAACATGGATCAGTGGAGTGGAATACCCATAAATTTGGCCATTTTGGATCTGGAAAGTTCCAGCAAGACTCAAGGCTGACAAGAAAAATCAGTCTGCCTGAAGAAAACCAACAATTGTGGCTTATCTGAATCTGACTCCCCCGTTTGGCCTCGGTTACGAGCCGACTATCAAATTTCTCCTGGGACATGTGTAACTAGGGATAAAGCTACCTTTTTTATCTAAAAGTATTCTGATAAAGAATCAGGGGCCACGCTTTTTAGCAGCAGCAACGTGCACTCTGCCCATCTTTCGGATGACTGTATGAACATAATTTCACTGCATCCCAGTACGATGATTATGAAACTTCTTCTGATTTTGATTCTGATTTAGAAACAGGCACTTAAAACTAAAACGGCAGCACTGATTCTAAAGACGTCTGATTTAAAAATTCAAAATGATCGTTTGTTCCGCCCTCCCCACCAAAAAAAACCCCAATAAATTGTTAATTTAAACTTTTACTATGATTCATCAAGTATAAATCAAAAAAGTAAATCATTTCATACCTTTTAATTTATTTTGTACATTTTAGTCAACATCTTTAGAATGAGGGTTAGTTTACCATAATTAAAACAAAGAATTTAGTCTTTTGTGTATGTAAAATAAACTGGAAAGAGAAAATATTTAATCAGTTCCTTAATATATCCATTAGAAAAACTTAGAATTCAAATTTGAGGTGGGAATGTCTGGTTAAAATGACATGGAAAGACTTCTGCCAGTAAAGTGATTAGATCTAAAATGCTTGGCTGCAACCATTCACACAGCTAAAATGTTGCCTTACTCACAAACACACCTAAAAAGCCAAAACAGGGTGTAATATGGTTGTAATTGCAAAAGCCACTGTTAGTGAGCCAGCCAGTGTGGTTTCTGTGACATGAACAGCCCCAGCTCCAAATGACTTACCACACTGCGGGTGAACTTCTCCAAGGAGGTGCGGCGGCCCTGTTCAGTGTCTGCTGGCTGCTGTTTCTTCTTTGCCT
>JAVCKU010000004.1:12226207-12241352 GCA_032273985.1 Hypsolebias coamazonicus
AAGTCGAGGACTACTTGTATATAAATCCATATTTTATTTGCACTAAAATAAACCTATCAAATACTCAAGCAAAAAAAAAATGTACATTAATTTTAATTTTATGGCAGCAATATGTAAAAAAAAAAATGCAAATGGGGCAAAACGGCGTAAGTCGAGACCGCCGTAAGTCGAGGACTACTTGTATATAAATCCATATTTTATTTGCACTAAAATAAACCTATCAAATACTCAAGCAAAAAAATTTTAAATTAATTTTAATTTTATGGCAGCAATATGTAAAAAAAAATGCAAATGGGGCAACAAAAAGCTGTAAAAGTAAGTAAATACTGTAACTGCAATAAGTCAGTAAACCAAGAGGGTATATTTGAAAAGCTGAATCTGTTAGAAGTAAAGATGGGCAGAGGTTCACCAGTCTGTGAAAAACTAATAGTAGAGAAACTTTCCTGAATGGAAAATTGCAAAAGTTTTGAATATCCCATCATCTGCAGTTCATACTATGAAAAGATTTCAAGAATTCAAAGAAATCTGAGCACAAAGTTAATGATGGATGTTCTGTTCAGGACTTCAGGCGGCGCTGCGTTAAAAACTGGTCTTGTTCTGTCATGAACATCACTGCATGAGCTCAGAAACCCTTTTTCACAAATCAGCGTCTGTGAACACAGTTCACTGAACCATCCACAAATGCAAGTTAAAGCTCTATCGTACAAAAGAAACCACATGTGAACACCATCCAGAGACGCTGTCTTCTGTGAGACAAAGGTCACTTCAAATATAAAAAAACTGTGATCTGTTTAATCAGGCTGTCAAATTGTGTTTGCAAACCACAGAGGCTCATCTTCTATAATAAAGAGGAGAGGGACCCTGTTATCAGCACCTATCTAAAAAAATCTGCCTCTCTGATGGTATGGGTGTGCATACCGTTACTTAATTTTGACTTTTATGTTATGGTCCATTGTGAATATGAGTTTATGAGATCTGCACATCACTACACTTAGTTTTCATTTACATTTTATACAACGTCCCAACTTTTTCCTACTTAGGATTGTACGTTTTTGTGTGTGTGTGTGTGTGTGTGTGTGTGTGTTCTGCTCCTGGATGAATGAATCCTGAAAATCCTCTGCGCTTCAGTGAATTCTCAGTGGTCAGCGTCCACGTGACATCTGGAAACAGCTGTGTTTGTGTTTGATCTCGGAGCCGTCAGAGCAGCTAAAGCTCTTTAACTTTTATGTGTTTGTTACGTCGGCCGCTGATTCTATTATGTAATGATCAGAGACATTAAATAAATAAATAAATGAAACACCCCATGGTGTCGCTGCTGCAACCAGGGGAAATAAACGCCACGTCACAGCATGCAACATTATTTTTGTGTGAACATTTATTACTTTTAACCTTAAAAATGACTGGATGTCATGACTTCTTATGGCGACCAACAGACATTTTGGCACACGTTATGATTTGATCTTGTTTATGAAGACATTAAAACCAAATGCAAAAAAAAACTGCTTTCATATTTAAAGTAAATTTTTCAATTAAAATTTGAAACCTGCAGTAATTTAATGTGTTGTTTGTGCAAAAGGAATTAAATTTTGCTGCCAAAAAGTCAAAGGCAGGCAACCCTATTTATTACCATGTCTGTGTGTGAGCTTGTCTGTCTGTTAGCAAAATATTTTACTAACCACTTGACACATTTCAAAGAAGCTTTCGGAAAATAATCACTGGATCTGATTAAGTTAGAGCCATCCCAGTTTAAGACGACCTCTACGGCAAACTGACTTTACAAAACACAAAAAATGGCTACAATTCAGTCAAGTTCACCGATACTGAGCAAACTTTTGAAATTCATTTTGCATTTATTGCGCAACATTGCACACGACATTCGTTTTTACCGTTTTGGTGTAAAACTCCTGAAGTGGGGTAAGAGCTGCTGCCAAAAACAGCTTTAGCTTCATCGTTTCTCAAATGAGCTGATCCTGAGCTAAAACTACAAACACGAAAGGCGGCGGGCGATGTGCACTCCTTCAAGGGAAGCTTGGTCTTTATTTTATTTCAAGAAGCGATTGAAAATATTTTGTCCAGATCTTAATGTTTTCACAGATCTTTGAGGCACTTTTTAATTTGGTACAGGATTTTGACATTCATCTAAAGTTCAAGTTTTCTACTGACGACAGGCGTAAAACGAGGATTTTCAAGTTCAGACTAAAGGACCTGTCGCCTCATCAGTCACTGGAGGCCAGAACGTCTCCTTCTTCTGCTCTTCACTGGATCTTTATGACCATCAGCCTTTCTTTGTTTCATTTATTGTTTCAACAACTGCTTTTAATTCGTGAGCACGTGGCAATAAAATCCTTAGTGATTTTTTTTGTGGGGTTTGGAAATACATCTGTCTTCTGAAGAGTAACCTTGTCTGGATGTTGTTTCTCCTGGAGATAAAGCCGTTTTTAGTCAGTGAGTTAAAGAGGTCTGGGAGCTGTGTGGTGGATCATAAGCCGAAAAAGAAAAGCTTTAATTCTTACCTGATTGTTGCAAAAATAAAAAAAATAAAAAAACAGCTAATTCAGAAAATCAACATAAACTGAAGTAGAAGATCAAATCTTGACACACAATCATGATGAACTAGTAAAAACTGAGACTTAAGTGCATGACAGCAGTAACTAAAGAACCACAAGCTGAAGGAATCTGCTGAAAAAGACAACAAGCCGAAGAAAACCCTGTTTGAATATAAAGCAGGGAGCGAAGCTAAATAAAACTTGAGCAGAAACATGACGGTGCGAAGCTCGAAGGATGGCGGAACAAAATGAAACTGAAAATCCTTCGGCAGCGACTCCTGCTCCAGGTCTGCATCTCTGAGGAGCCTGGTCTGGTCTCGGGCCTTGTGACGCTGACGGATGCGTTATTAAAACCTCTTCATTAGACGACCGCTGAGGCCGCACAGAGAGACGATTTGTTTTATTGCACCAAGGTGGAAACATCATTATAAATATTACAGGCTGCTTTTTGTCAAACAGATAAAAAAAAAAAAGAAAAGTACACAAGTCGCTGAGATGAAACCAATTTGCATCACATTCAGAGCCTGGAAATTTAATGTGGCTCCTTCTCCTTTGAATCTAGCAAAAATCATTACTATGAATTATTTTCCTATCTGAGTCGATGCCACTTTATTTAAAGCACTTAAAAACAGCAACAAGGCCAATCAAGTGATGTGCAGTAAAAAAAAAAAAAAGACATAGCAAAAATGCATGGATCCAAATATGTAAAGGTAAGACTAAATGACTAACATTATAGAATACAGACAAGTTAAAATCAGCTCACTCTGTGTCAAAAGCTAGGAAATAAAAGTGAGTTTTTAAACAGGACTTAAAAACAGTAAGCGAGGAAGCCTGCCTGACATGCAGTGATAACTCGTTCCACAGTTTTGGACCTGCAGCAGAGAAAGACCTGTCACCTCTGAGCTTAAAACGAGCACCTGGAATCAATTAAAGCGTCTGGTCTGCTGACCTCAGAGAGCGCTGTGGGACATATGGCTGCAGCAGATCAGTGAGATAGGATGGGGCAGAACTGCTCAGGAATTTAAAAACATACAAAAGTATTTTAAAGTGAACCAGGAGCCAGTGAAAAGAGGCCAGAACTGGAGTAATGTACTTTATTTTGTCTGTACCAGTTAAAAATCGGGCTGCAGCATTTTGGGCCAGTTGTAAATATGCAATGGATGTCTGACTGATTCCAAAAAGAAGAACATTGCAGTAATCAAGCCTGGATGTTATGAAATCATGTACTGTCTCAAGGTTACTTTTGGACAGTATGGGCTTCAATTTAGACAGTCGCCTCAACTGAAAAGCACAAGATGTAACAATCATGTCATGACTGTTTAGTTTAATGGAAGGGTCCATTGTCACTCCCAGATTAGTGACCACTTCTTTCTCTAACAGGGCTAGAGAGAAAAGGACAGTTATGGATTATTAGGTGGAAATAACTTCTTCTCATTAAAATTTAAGACATTTAAAGCCATCCAGTCCAATAATGTCAACCAGGCAGTCAAGAAGAGGTTGGATAGTGTGTTCACCAGTGTGATTCAGAGGGGAGTAAATGTGACAGTCATCTGCGTAAAAATGAAAAGGCATGCCGTGTTTACAAAAAAAAAAAGCACCTAGTAGCAACATGTATAAAGAAAAGAGGACTGAGGATGGAGCCCTGCGGTACCCCCACAGAGCAGCCAATGTTGAAATGAAATCCTTGATGTTGACACAAAATATAAATACTGTAATATATTACAAACTATAACCAAAGTTATAAAAAGTGAACACATTTATGGGATAAAGTGATGTAAATAGTTACTTTAAATAAATGCTATATAAGAAAAAGATGAACATGGTGAAAAGTCTAGAAAACTTTTTTATAACAGACGTCAAAAATTACCTAAACATATCTAAAAGAGAGATTCTTAAAGGAACACGAGGCCGACCACGGCACCGTATAGTGCTCTCTGTACTCTGAAATTTTATTTTTGAGCAATAATTCCCTTTGAGCCTCGTGAGCCTTTTATGAGCTGTCAACGTCACAAACAAACTTTAAAAATCAGCAGTTGCTTTGAAGGTTCAACAAGTGAAAACAGATTTAACTTTTGATTTTCTGCCACGCAGGAGCACGAGGATACCCCAACGGCGTCTCTTTTGAACCTGGCGCCCGCTGAAAGCATCTTGGAGGTGTGCTGCTTGTGTCTGTTCACGTCTACAGAGCTGGCTGATGGTTATCTGACTGAACGAAGTCGTTCTGCTGAGTGGGTGATCACAGCTGTGCTCCCGTGCAGGTCAGCCCAGCGACGCAGAGGAGGATCAGGGCCTCGCTGTCTGATCTCGACAATGAAGAGGCGATAGAGAACCTCTCCGTCCGACAGCTTAAAGAGATCCTCGCCAGGAACTTCGTCAATTACTCCGGCTGCTGCGAGAAGTGGGAGCTGCTGGAGCGCGTGCATCGACTCTACAGGGAAAACGAACAGAACAGGAAATCCAGTGAGCTTTGATTGTTTTTGATTAAAAAAAATAAAAAAAATTCACGTTGGGTTTGATGTTTCGTATATCTAAAATGAATTTATTCTTCTCTTACAGTGGAAAACGTGAGCATAACTGCAGGTAACTCGACATTTTTCTATAAAACTGCAGTGTGACCGCTGAGCACTGACAGCTAAAAATTTGCTGAAGAAGCTGAAACCGAGTTGCTAAAGTTAAATGAAGCAGAACGGAGACTAAAATGAGTGAAACGGGGCCTAAAATATGCAGAAGGTAAATTAAAAGCAGCTAAATGTTCTATTTTTTAAACCAGCAGAACAGCAACTAGAAGCTAGAGCAGTAGCTAAAATACAGTAGCTAAAATTATTACAAGTGGTAATAAAATTGCCTAAAATTTTACCAATGTTGGCAAAAAATATGCTAAAACCAACACGATTGTAGCTTGAAGAAGCTAATAGTTGCTACAAATAAAATTAGATGAAGTATCAAAAACTAACCAAACAATAGTTTAAAGAAGTGGTCCCAGCCCGGGTCCTTGAGGAACACCATCCTGTGTGTTTTAGCTGTTTCTCTGCTCCAACACATCTTATTCAGTGATTTAATTACTTCCTCGTGTTCTGCAGAAGCTGGTTAATTACCTATTAATTCAAATCAGGTGTGTCGGAGTAGAGAAACAACTGAAACCTGCAGGATGGTGTTCCTCAAGGACCAGAGTTGGGAACCCAGATGGTTAATAAAAAAAAAACAATAATAATAATAATAATAATACATTTTATTTGTATAGCACTTTTCTAAATACTCAAAGAGTAGCTAAATTTAGCAAAACAGTAGCTACAAGCAAAAAAATAAAAAATAAAATAAAAACAGATAGCCCAAAGCCAACAGCAGAAGAACAGTAGCAAAACCTAAAAGTATGAAAACTATAGCAAAAATGTAAACAGTGGCTTAAAGCTAAAAGTATTAGAACAATAAAAATAAGCTCAAAGTGGCAAAATGGTAGCTAAAAGCTACAAGCAGCACTAGATGACAAAAACCAAGCGAGCATAGCGAATAGATTTTGGGGAAGGGGGGAACGATGATTTTTTGAAGGAATTAAGAAAATCTCAATGTATGTCAACTGAAAATGTATTTTAGATAAATCTAAAAATAAGCAGTAATTATAAAATAGTAAACATAAAAATAGTAAAATAGTAAAAATAAATAATAAATTAGATAAAGTAAATCATTTTGACAAGTATAAAAATACAAAAGTCAAAATGGTAAATGGTAAATGGTAAATGGAGCTTACTTATATAGCAAAACACACTACTCTGCTGAGCTGAGCACTTTGATAGTTAAATAGTTAAAATACATTAAAGGATGTGGAAGTAGCTTGACTGCAAAAGACGAAGAAGAATTTATAAGCAGGAAAACGGAAAAGCTGACTCAGCATTCACATAATCACTGAAATATTGAAATAAGCTAATAACACAGCCAGCGCTCTACAGTAAGGAAACATTTGATGCAAGAACTATTGTAGAATTTTCTCATTTTCTATTGTTTTTTGCATTTATCCATTATTTTCTACACTAACACTGTTTTTATTGCTGCTTCTTTTCATCTTTAAAGTGGTCGCGTATCCTCCATCTCTTTGCAACAGTCGAGTTGGAGGTAAGATATTATTTGAAAAACGTCATCCTCTTCCTCCATGATGTGCACTGCATTCATCCACCACATGCTGCACTCAGTTTTTCATGATAATTCAATCCTTTACATCGCGATAGTTAATATGGTCACTTTCCTGCCTGGTTCAGTGTCTCCACATATTATTATATGTCTTTATGTGTGGTGGTGGTGGTGGGGGGTCGTCTCAGCCTCTCATCCTGTCACTAATGTGCTCCATTAAAGTTTTTACATGATGATGAGCCATCGCTTTCCCTTCAGCGGCAGCACGTCTCTGTCAGGTGTAATTACATTGTCGAGCATCCTCGCTGACAAAAACGGGCTGGAGGATCTTATTAGCCCACTTAGCATTCAGCTGCTCTGGAAGGCTGCAGGCCGAGTGGCTTTTTTTTTCCTCCAGTTAAGACAAAAGCAGAAGGAGCCAGATTTAGGTCAGATCGGTCTTCTGACTCCCATAATTGAGTGCCCTGACATGGTTTAACAGATTGGAGTCACGTGTCCTTCCAACCGATTAGACTGCGAAAAGGGTCAGGTGCACGTATGCTGGAAAAAAAAAAAAAAGTCAAGCGTTTAACCCAATCCAGAGAAAACTGCATCACAGTTTGAGTAGCTATGGGTGACATCTACCTACTAGCGGCCGAAAGTGGTACTGCACTCAAAATGAATGGAAACGGTCATATCTGAGCCAAAAATTGGTCTAAAAATATGAGAAAAATCCAGAAATATGTCGTTTCGCCATATAAGTCACAAGACATGCAAATTAGGAAAAACTGTTACATATACACCGGAAAATACGGTAGATAATAAAACTGCAGATTGCCACCAGCTGAAAACTTGACAGGATGTATTTTCTGTAGCTGATTTAAAGTAACACATTTAGCCACAAATACAATTTATATGAGCTGACGCTACATGCAAAGCTTCAAAAATCCTTACTTGTAATAGAATCGAGCAGAGCATTTGCAAAGTAGCACTCTTTAAAGGAATGCTATTTCACCTGCTGCCTCGCCAAAACTGTAAAGATCACACATCAGTGTTCAGAGCATGTGACGTGGATGGCTCTCGGCTACTACCACACCAAATTTGGTGAAGGTGTCTGGTCTCCTTCAATGCATTTTATTTGCTGATGATACTACAATTTTTAGTTTTGGTAAAAGTATTGAACAAACAATGGAATTAATGATGACTGAACTTGATAAAGTTCAGTTCTGGTTCAAACTTAATAAATTATCATTGAATTTAGATAAAACCAATTATATGATTTTTAGTAATAAAGATAAATCTATTGATGTTTCATTTAAAACTGATGGTTCTGAAATTTGTGGAGTCCATGAGGTGAAGTTCTTGGGTGTTATAATTGATGATACAACATATAAGTTCTGTCAAAAAAAAATATCTAAATCTATTTCAGTATTTTACAGAGTTAGAGATCTATTGACTGACAAGACACTGTATCTGTTATACAATACACTTATTGTTCCACATTTGATTTATTGTATTGGTGTTTGGGGAATGGCGTGTAAATCAATTACAAAGCCTATTTTTGTTTTACAGAAGAGAGTTATAAGAATTATTACCAGAAAACCTTATCGTCATTCATCAAGTATATTATTTTATCAGATTAAATTACTGAAGTTTTACGATCTGGTGGATTATTATATTTTGTTAATGATGTATAAGAGCTCATAAAAATGTATTGCCTTCGAATGTCCAGATGTATTTTGTTAAACGATTGAGTTATAATCTTAAGGGAACTGACATGTTTGTTAAGCCTAGGTATAGGACTAGTTTGAAAGGAAGGACTGCAATTATTCAGGGAGTTGGGTTGTGGAACGAATTGGAAACTGATGTCAAAGAAGCTAAATCAATGCCTATATTTAAAAAGAAGCTAAAACCAACAAAACAATACATGTAGTTTAAAGAGAAAATTTGCACAATACCAGTAGCTCACACCTAATATCGCAAAATCTCCAAGCTAAGATTTTCAAAACAGTTGCAAAAAAAACTAGAAAATATCAAAAAACTAAACAGTAGCTAAATGCTAAAATGAGCTAAACTATAGCTAAATGCTTAATCCAGCAAAACAATGACAAATAAAAATTTGCAAGATGCAGTATCTAAAACCTTGAAGTAGTACAACAGTAGCCTAAAGCTAGAATTAGCACAACAGTAGATGAAAGCCAAAATGTGCCAAACGCTAAAATTTGTACAATTGTACACAATAGCTAAATTTATCAAAACAGTAGTTAAGACCTAAAATTAGTCAAACAAAAACTTAGAAATGAAATCCATTCAACTTTTATTTATACAGGTTAGTCTCATATAATAACAATAGTAGTAGTAGTAGTAGTAGTAGTAGTAGTAGTAGTAGTAGTAGTAGTATTAATATTACTACTACTAGTAGTAGTAATAATAATAATAATAACAATCATAATAAACTGAAAAACTTTAAAAAGTACAAAAGTTTACAAAAAGTCAAAACTCATTTTCTGAATGAGCTGAAGGTTTTGATATTTAAATGGTTAAAATAGCTGAAAGTATGCTGGAGCAATTAGATGCCAAAAAAGCATAAACATGAAAACAACAATGTGAACGCTGAATTCACTTTAAAAACTTTAATGTGAAGCACCAACAGACTTGAACAGATTTTGCATTTAGACCAGAGTTATATTGAGTTTTAATGAAAAGAACAAGGTTCTAAAGTTCTGATTGCTTTTCCTTTCCACTCAGTTTCATGAAAGTAATCACATCTCCGTTATGGATTCACTCTCTGCCGTTTGAGGTATCGACAGAACAATCGGAGTAGAAGCTGGAGCCGGGGTGCTGTACGGTCCTCCCCAACGGTTTCTGCGCTCAATCCGACGCAGAGGAAAGAGGAAAATGAACAACAACGATTACTTAACAGCCTCACGTCACAAAGTCATTCTGAAATTCCCAGCGCACCAGAGGACAACGGTGTCATTTTTTTTGACAAATGGATTGCTCAGACCTTCATGACTCCGGCTGCGACTGCATCGCACAAAAGCACACTGACGCTTGTCTAATGAATTTTTAAATGCTGGAGAGCACTGTGCTGACAGTGTGGTTAACAAAAGGCTGGCAGGGTTGCTGAGTGGTTTGAAGTAGAATAAAGGGAATGTGGGTCGGAGGGGGTGCAGGTATCTACTCTGGAAACCAGATGCTCGGGTTTGTCCTCCGGGCCATGTTTAGTCAGGCCACCCTATTTGGATGAGTCATTGCTGCTTTAACCTGAACTCTGACAATTACAGTTCCACACAGCTCGCACGAATCAGATATTTGTATTTGAAGACATTTCTCCCCGCCACCCTATCGGATGTGTCTGTAAACAAAACACACGGGGTGGTTTGTAATGATGGTGTATTTGTAAGCACTGCGGATCAGAATATTTCATTCTACCTCATAATTATTCAGTGTCTCTATCAGAAGAATCAGCATGCGTGAACGTTGCGTGATCTTTACTTACTTTTCATTGTCTGAGAGCTTCTTTCAGTGTCAGAGCAGAGACAGAGGCCGTCTAACGAAGCATCTCTAGACACCACTTTGTGAAAAGAATGAAGTCTAATATAATGGATGCGTGAAAAAGATCAATTTCAAAAGAAACAGAAAGCAACATCAGTAGATCAGGGTGAGATTCATTCACCGTGGATCCCTCCTCATAAATGTAGACACTCAGCATGGAGCATCACCACATCTGATGTGAGGATTGTTTTGCTTATGTTCCTTTAAAGACATAACTCACCAGGACAAATGCACCATCTTCCCCTGCTTTCTCACCCCTAAATCAACTGTCACATCCGTCCAATTGAATAAAACAAGTTATTTCTGCTAAGTTCAATGTATACTCATCATAAACTGTGCTCGTCATCAGCTGTGGGTGCTCTGATCCAAACTTCATCTTGTGACTGTGGTTTAATGAGGGAGCACAAAAGCTCAACGCTGTCCCAAGCTGGACTTATTTCTTTTCCTTTTTTTTTTAAAATTTTTTATTTGTTTATTCATTTCAAATTTAAAATACAAAGAACAAAAAATATACAAAACGATAAAGAGAATCAATAACCAATTTAAAATGAAAGGAAGCAGAAGAAGAAAACAATCTTATAATATCTGCTCCTTTAAAAAAAAAAAACGGAATTCCATCTAAACAATCATTTCAAGCTAAATTTATCCATATGTTATATTTTTAACTTATATTTCAGGCGGTCTTTGGTGAAAATGAACAGATGAAAGTGCTTTAACTAGTTACGAGCATCAACATACATAAAGATGGACCAAGTATCTCCTTTAACTTCCTTTGTCCAAAACCGAAGCCAAAATGTCAGTTTACTGAGGAGCTCCCATGTGGAGCCAGAGCTCTAGGAATGAACCATGGATATGAAAGTCCCACCAAAACCCCAACTCACTAACAGGCTTTGACACTGTCAATCACAATATACCATGACCGTCTGTCTTAAGCTTCAACGAACTAATTGAAACTAAATGTGTTTTTCCAATTTAATCTTAAGCAAAGGGGGAAAATATATTCCATCCATCTTATCTGTGGTCACGGAGGCAGCGTCCCAGAGGGAAACCAAGACATCGCCCAGTTACACCCTTCAGCTCGTCCTGAGTTGGTATCCCAGGTCAGAGAAGATACACAGTCCCTCCAGTGAGTTCTGATTTTGCCTCTGGGTTTTCTCCCAGTAGGACATGTCCAGAAAACCTCCATAGGGAAGTGTCCAGGAGATCTTCTAACCAGATGACCACCTCAGCTGTTGAATCCATTCCACTTCTTTCCATCCCATTTTGCTATTAATTTCATCAAATCTATCGCGGTCTCATAGTTTTCTCACAAGTCCATTGCTTTCAACTATGTCACATGTTCACCTCAATCAACAGCTTTCAAGATGCTAAAACTGGATTCCACTGACCATTATTATTTATGGGACATGGTAATACAACTGTTTATCTTTTATTGACATCAAGTAACTCATCTGTTACACATAAACTGGTGAAGGGAAACGTTCTTCATGGCTGAATCATCCGTCAGTTCAATGCAGTGATTTTATTTTCATATCGCCCACTTTAGAGGAGCACTGAGGTTCTTCAGTGTCCTGCAGAGAACCTGAGGTAAGTCATAGTCAAAGGTGTTTGAGGTGCGCTAGAGCTACTGCGCCTTTCCAAGCAGGCTTTTCGTTCTGCATTAAGTGTTAGGCTGAGGAGGGTTTTGAGGACTTAAGAAGTGGGACACGGCGATCAGCACCACCACATCAAACCACCTCTTATCATCCCCCTCCGCATGCATGCGCAGCACTTCACTCCCCCAAAAGCGCGACACTTGCTGCATTATTAAATGTGCTTTTTCTGAGAGCACATTGTTAGCGATGTGCAAACAGACGGCGGAAAAACCAGAGGCGCTGGAAGGACCGAAGCTTGTCATTTTCCTCTCTGCAGTTCTTTGTGGACGAGGCAAATACACGATGTGCAGGTTGCAGAAGCACCGCCGATCGTCATCCACCTACGTTTTGTTTTGAGGCCTTCCAAGACTTTGATGCGTTGGTCCTTCTGCTTTGGGAGACAATAGGCCGACACATAAAACAGACAGGAGCCGCTTATGTAAGAGACGGAGCTTTGTGCTCTCGCTGTTGTTTTATCTTATTGACCCAACCAGAGTAGCCCAGCAACGCGCAGCTGCACTTAGCATACACGCACACAGGCCATACCAGCGCCTCCGATAAAGACTCCCGTGGCACAAGTGGAGACGGTGTTAAAACAGTCATACATGATAAAGCGCTCGGCGAACTCATCCCTGCAGCTGCAGAGGCGATATCCAGAGTGCTCAGCCGGGGCGGGCTCTCAGAAGAGCACACAGGAAGAACAAATAGCAGCCCATAAACACTTCAGACTGAGGTTTCGCCTTAAAAACGAAGAGGTATGCTCAGCACAATGCCCGTCAGGGATACAAGAGTGTGGAAGTTGTTGGCAGCTGAAGGAAGTAGTTCAGCTTCCTCCAAACCAGAGCGACGAGATTGCTTCAGCTGTTCAAACCCAACAAGCGCTCATCTCTGCTGTAGTTCTCTCGGTGCATGAAGCTGCCAGTAATTTTACCTTCCTCCACCATTTGAGAGAGATAATGTCTAACCGGTAGTGTGATTGCTGTAATTTTATACAAAATTGACACTGTATGATGAAACGGGGCTCAGTCTGTGTGCTTTCTCTAAATGATTGTATAATGACAACAAGCTGACAGTCAAACATGTGGATGATGACAGGATTTTTTTGCTTTCTTTATCCCTCTGGCAACGTTAAACTCAACATTTATCTACCTAAAGGGAGTGACGCAGGTGGGATAACCTGTAGTCACCTTGTAGCTGTTACTGCAGGAGAAAACACTCGTTAAAATGTGCAGCACTTTAATATGCAAGCACTAAAAGGTGTGATCAGGTAATGTGAGAATTAAGATCGTTAAGCGTGGATGTTTTCTTTGCACGTGTTGCCTTTTCCTTGTGAGAGCGAATCTACGATGTAATGTTGCCAAAAAAAATACCTTGTATGAACTGGTAGAAAATGGGATATTGTGTCTCGGAGGAACGTCTGTTTTTCAGAAGATGGAATGCTTGAAATGGGCTTCAATTATTAATCAGCGAGAAGGAGAAGAAAGACTGAAAAAGGCAGTAAAAAAAATGAAAAGTGAAAGGTGGTTAAAGGATTCTCCACAACAGCATGATGAAGAAGGCACTGCAGTAAGAAAAAAAATGATGGCAAGCAAATTCCACTGTAATTTAACGGGTTTGCACAATAACTGCTAATTACGAGGGCAAAATGCAACATTTTTTTTAATGCACTGCTGCCTCTATAGACCAGTCTGAGTGAGGGTTTTCTGACTGCATCACACATACTGCAGTCAAAGTTCTCAACTTTTACATAGGAGTTGACAGCAAAGGATTGTCCTAATAAGCTTCAGTTTTTTTCCCGCAGCCATTAGCTGTTTGCAGCTCTCACACATCAGAAGAGTCCCAGCCCCCACACGACATGGAGAAAGAGGGGAAAGACACTCATATGCACTTAGGGACAAGAGTTGTTTGCTAATAATAGTTAGCGAGCTCCCATCAGAACAGTAAAGTGGCCTTTACCCTCAGCTTCTTTGCATTTTCTTGCACACGTCTTAACGCCAACCCTCTATACAAGGAAAAGAGCGCAGTACCCAGTGTATGGACGTTGTGCACGCGTGTGTGTGCAGCCCACGTCTGTGCAGCAAATTTATGTTCTCCGCTTGTTTTGCTCTACTTCCTTTTTCTCATGCATGGTGTAGAGACTGTAGCACCTGCACTGCACAAACAGAGACAACCTCCTCCTCTCTGGAGCACTCGACTTCTCTTATGGCCAAACACGTCACGTTTACCTCTGTCTAACTGCCTACATGGTTGCTAATTCTTCTTTTGTAGCAGTTATTGGACCAGGTCCTCAAATCCCCCTGTAACATTAAGGCAAGAACGGACAAAAACGTAAGCTGATTTAAGGAGAAGTGCTGCATTTGAACCGGCTTTTATTGGTTTTGAATCACTCTGGATTCTACCATCTAATCATCCCACTATAAGCTTCAAATCAAAAGTCATATTTACAAAACAGGAAGGACAGACAGTTCTGTCACCCTCAGAATAATCTGTCTGTTGTCACTGTGTATGACTAAAACACAAAATGACGAACATTCTCACAGGCGGCTTCCTGACAAGCAAAATCTAGCCTTTTAAATGTGTCGCCTCCAGGCTTGTGCAGTGTTACATAATGAAGCCGCACTGTGAAGTTCATGTAGAGAAACCCGATGAAGCTACAGTATGCTCTTTCCTGTATCCTCTATGAATGCATGGATGTACAATTGCGCATGAGAATCGGAAGGATAAACATCCAAGCAAACACAAGCAAAGGTTAAAAATGGCATCAAATCAAAGGAAAAACGCAAACGCTGGGCTTCAGCTGTGATTTGGTTGCACAGGGTCGATGGATGATTTTCTAAGAAAAAAAAATGCATGAAAACAATATGACTCAGATGTTTACCAGATCTGAACCCAGCTGTGCACCTGCATGAGACATAATGGACTGTTGAGGCAACTCTACCATCCAAACAGCAAACGAGGGGAAATGATCTGAAGAAATGAGACTCTTTTGCTTCAGTAGAGTCAGAGCTTCATGAAAAACTATACAGAAGTGTGTTGAACCTGTTTTGGCAACATGTGGTGCTCTAATGACCCATGCAGTCATTTGCTCTGCAGTTTTTGCTGGTTTCAACAGATTCATATTTGCTTTCCAATCTACGACAAGACTTGAAAATGTTAAAAAAAAATATATATATATATATATTGTAAGATGGGTTTTTTTATGCTGTATTTTTTGGCCTATAAGTCGTGTTTCTTTTGCATAATTTGCATGCCCTGTCTGTGACTTATACGCTGAAGTAACGTATTTATGGATTTTTACCCCCCATA
>JAVCKU010000004.1:12352014-12369154 GCA_032273985.1 Hypsolebias coamazonicus
ACAGCACATGTTGAACAACTGGGAGATAAAGTTAGGGAGGCCAGACTGAGATGGTTTGGACATGTCCAGATGAGGGATAGTGGGTATATTTGTAGAAGGATGTTAGGAATGCAGCTGCCAGGAAAAAGACAAAAAGGAAGGCCAAAGAGGAGACATATGGATGCAGTTTGAGAGGACATGGAGGTAGTTGGAGTGAGGACAGAGGATGCAGAGGACAGAGTGAGGTGGAGGAGGATGACTCTTTGTGGCGACCCCTGAAGAGGGAAAAGCCAAAAGAAGAAGAAGAAAAAGTTTAATTTTTGTGTCTGTGAACAAAATGCAGTTTTGTCTTATTGTCCAAAGGACATTCTTCCAGAAACTTTGTGGCTTGTCAGTATGCATTATGGCATTTTCCATTCTCACTTTTTGTGATTTAGGTTCTTCCTCAGGTTTTTTCCATTAAGTCCACTTCATCTCAAACATGAACGTTAAAGTCCAACACTTCTAGTCCTAGGAGTTCACCTCTAATCTCTTTGGTACTTGTTGTGGGTACTTTGGTTACCATTCATATTGTCTCTCTCTTTTTGTTTTTTTGCCATTGGGTTTTCTTTTGTAGCCACATCAAGGGAGGTTGGCTACAGTTCTGTTGCCCTTAAACTTTGGAATAATATGTATAGCTGTGGTCACAGAAACATGAAACTGCGTGGAAATGATATGGACTTTACCTTTTCAATAATTTCCTGAAACAACTCTCGCCTTAGCTTGCATTGATCCATGTTTAATGTTGTACTCATCATGATACCAAACAGCACAGTGACTACTTTTCACCCTTTAAATAGACTGATTTCTTTTAAAATAAAAAAAGATTACACCAGTCATTTTCCTTTTGTATTTTACTATAATACACACCTTTACATGTAGTATGAGAATCATCACCTTAGGACTTGCTTCTGAGATGCTTGTGAGTAGTTTCAAAAATGTATTTTTGTTTTCCAGACCTCAACATGACCTCCTCTGTTCTTGTTAGCTGACTTTTCTTCATTACTATGGAAACAGTTACCTCTACATACCTTGCTATGGAGGCTCCTAAAACTTGCAGGCGTCATTTAGTTTAATTATCAGAGAAAAAGACATTTGCTTAGCAGAGCTGATATCAGCCGATTACTGATCTCTAAAATTTGTACTCCTTTGATTAAATTCTTTTGCTATTCCACCACTAGACTGGCATACTTTTATCCACAAAGGCCGATATCTTTCACATAATTTTGTTTTCATTTTTTTTTTACAAACAAAACAAAATTCTGGTCTTCTTGGCCTCCTTGTGATCTTTTGACCCAGATAGTTAATGTGATTGAGTCATTGAAGATTTTTTTGAATAGCATGACAAGTGACTATTTTAAAGAGAGACAATTATCATAAGTTTTTTTCCAATGTTCAGATAAGTCGAACCTCAGCTTCTCTCCCCCTGCTCTGTTTAAAAGTAGCCTCACACTGAGCCGAAGCTATCACACATTCCAGGAAAAGCACAAATACAGAAGTGTTGTAGAACAGTTGTTGGAGTCCGTTAAGGTCGAGTAACATCATTCCCTCTGTCTGCTCCAAGAGATGAATCAGTTGGACTAGCAAAAGAGCAAAATGGATTTATTGTGTAACAATGCCAAGTCCTTGGAATTGGATCCAAATGCGTTTTTAATTTGGTTTTAACTCACACATATGCATATATGTGTACTCCATATAGAACCCTTTCATCCAGTTAAAACTTGCATGACATTTACAGTTTTTTAAATTTGAATAAATTTTTTTTTACTCTGAAGGATAAACTTTGCATGCAGCATTTATATTTTACCACTTTCCCCATGATTAAAAAATGTCATCTGCAGTGATTACACTCAATAATTTTACTGTGCATATATAGTTTGAAGAGATAGTTTGAATTCCTTATTTGTGAATTCAAAAAATTATATATTGTTTTTCTTTGCCGTGAGATTTGTGGTTGTACACATTGGCAGTTCATCAATATGAAGATGGTGTAAGTGTCTCTTTGGGATCACTGTTTATCTTTCTGTTCATACACTGGTGTTTCAAAAAGTTGTTTGAATTAATGCGAAAATCCAAAAATGGAGCAAAAGTCATGCCACCCAGACTTGCTGCTGACATGTCATTCGACTTTTGCAAGCTAAAAAAAAATCCCTATTGGATATCTTAGACACAAAAACTTCAATTTAGTTGTAAATGTTACACTGAAAACATGATTGGATGCCTTTAAAAGATACTTGTTAATTCATGCACAATGGAGATTTTATAATTAATATTCAATTTTGCCATATTTTGCCTCATGTCTGCTGCAGGAAGTAGCACTAACTAAAAATGTACTGGTAACTCAAACTCAAACATTGTAATTTAGTTTGTTGAATCTTTTTTCATAATTATTCCTTATAAATCAATAATACAGAAAGACAAGGTTAATGAAACAAAGTTTTATGTTGCTGCACAAAACCCCTTTTAAAGCTGTTACTGTGAAATATGGAAAAGACCAATACAAA
Source organism: Hypsolebias coamazonicus (assembly GCA_032273985.1). NCBI lineage: Eukaryota > Metazoa > Chordata > Actinopteri > Cyprinodontiformes > Rivulidae > Hypsolebias > Hypsolebias coamazonicus. The sequence goes on from JAVCKU010000004.1 coordinate 12,354,537, forward strand.
TATAAAAAAGGTAGCATTTTCTACTTAACATACAAGGCATACTGGATCATGCCAAAATTATAAACAAAGATGTTGCACATATGTGTTGGAGATCACTTAGCTAGGGCCACACCAAATTTGAGCTACATATCTGCAAAACTGGCTGAAGTATAGCATTTTTTGTGTTTGCAAGAGCCATTCAGTCATCTTAAATTAGGTTGGCACAAGAATTTAGTTAGTTGTAGATGTAAATAAACTGATTACTCTGAGAATTTCATAAAATATCCACCCAGTGGATAATGAGATATTTTGTTAACAAACACACACATGAATGCACAAAAAGAGACAGTAACATTATTGCTTGCCTATTACTTCAGGAAATGATAAGTAGAGATTAAAAGCTGTGTGAAACAAGCTGTTTTAAGCTATAATTAGATTAAAGGGATTTTCATAAAAGGACTTGGGGTTTTCCTTGTAGAACTCATCAGGATTTATAAAGTGTTAAATTGGACAAAGCATATAGTCACCCAGATTGGTCAGTGGCTTTATTGTTGTTAAATCTTGCAGACATGTTTTAGGTTAGCAGCCTATAGTTTATGAAAAGTAGGGTAGCTGTTGTTTCCAAATGAAATAAACAGTCTTTTTCAAAGATCTGAGCGTTTTTAGCAACGTGCATTTAGTGGTGCGAGGATGGTGGTAAAGCTAGACTTTAATTTTTATTTTTCCGAGCTGGGAAGCTGTGCTTCTCACTATGGTGCGTGACAGAAGTCAGATCTCGTGGTCCTGGCATTTGCTGTTCAGGATGAGTGAGTCGTGACCAAAAGGGTCTCGTGTTGACCACTTAAGAGAGGTCTCAGATAGAAGTTGTCATTATTTCCATGCTGGCAGACAGAGACAGCCATTAGGTGAGGCCACACACAGATAGGTACTTTGGAGATTTTTGTTTTTGCCAAAATTTGAACATGCTACGTCTTGTAGTTGCCTACGTTTATGGGCAAATCCAATGTATATCCGTTGATTCAAGTTGTCTGTTGTTTAATAAGATGCTCAGCCATCTTTAAGAATTTTACCAAGCTTCCTTTCTTTCTTGAATTTAACATCTTAACATAAACATGTCATAGTTGATGTAGAAACTCTGCACTTCCTTTTATACCGTCTACTCAATCCCAGCATCTTTAATAACCTACCATTTTGTCATAAGTCCTTATTGAAAGAACATTTTACGAAATGTCCATCAATTTAACTGCTATTAAATCACTGCCTGCCGTCCAGACAAACAGGTAGAGGAGTCAACCATATGGTTTTGATTGACACTTCAAAACAGTCTGTGGCAACTTCCTCAGAACCAAAGTTTTTTGTGGTTATTTGTGCGAAGTCTATTTTACCAGAATTCTGGGTCAATTGACCATCCATCCATCCATTTTCTTCCACTTGTTATAAAAAGTCATGGGGGCAGCAGCTTGTGCAGGGAGGTCAATACATATCTTTCCACAGCCATCTCTTCCAGCTCTTCTGGAATAATTTTAAGACATTTCTAGGCCTGTCAAAAGACAGTCTCTCCAACATGTTCTGAATCTTCCCCAGTGTGTCCTTCCAGTTGGACATGCCCTGAAATCCACTCTAGCGAGACGTCCAGGGAGCATCCTTACCAAATGTCCAAACTGGCTTCTTATAATATGAGCTTTTTTTAATGTACAGTATTTATAAAATGTGGTTGAACATCACAGTCCATGAAGGGATTGGACGCAGACACCAGCAGACACAAGGATCATAAGTAAAAAAAATAAATAAACAAAACAAAAGGCTGGCGTGGCTGCAAAACTTATCACATAGGCACACATGAGGGATCGAGACATCAGGTTGTACCGAGGATAATGAACCACTGGTGTAGTGGAGATCAGGGATGATTTAAATAGGATGGGGGTGAGTGGAAAGTGATGGCACCTGGGTGATTACTAATTGCAAATGGGTGTAAGTGACATGAACCTGATTTAGGATTCAGTAACTGCACCAGAAAACAGGAATGGTTTGAGTTATTATTAAAACTGGATCTCTGGTGGAGGTCTGGGTGTATGGGGCACTTGGATCTGCAGAGACAGGAGTATTAATGGGGTTTTGACTGTGAAGGCTCTTAGAATAATTGAAACGGTCACTAACCTTCACAGTCAGGCAGAGAGTTGAATCCGTAAGACAGGAGGATCCATGATGTCACCAGTGGTGGTAAAGAGGAACCAGAGCAGCAGAAATTTAAAGCTTAATGAGCTGGGATGAGTCCAGAATAGTCCAAGGTCAAACACAAATGGTCAGAGTTTCTAATCCAAATCCTGAGGGCAAGGCGAGAGACGTAGTCGAGGCGAGACAGAATAGAATTGTTACCGTGGTCAGAGAGAGTGATCCAAATCAGCCAGGGAACGATCAAGGCAAAGAATCCAAGAGGCATGCGAGAGGTCAGAACCAAGAAGTCATACAAGGCTGTGGCATGAACGCTGGACATCTACTACTTGAGAAGGTTCGATAATCTGGCACTGGTTTGTTGAGAACATGAGGCTTAAGTAGGCAGGTGAACAGGTGGATCTAATGAGAGCTGATGGCTGAGGGAAAATAAGAGAGGTGTGGTAAAACTTGAAGAGCAGGCTTGAGCTGAAGGAAGGGTAATAGGCAAAACAGACATGAAAACAGAAAACTGGCAGGCAGGGGCAGAAACATGCCAGTAAGTGGTAACTGATTGAACAACTGAGGAGGCTGACTGAGGGTAAAAATAAGAACTGGCAAGGAAACAAAGGGAGCGGAACCAAAACACAAAGGACAGAAGAATAAAACATTAATCACAAGGAGAAATAAAACTAAAAGATAAACTAACTAATGCAAATTATGACAGTACCCTCCCTTCAAAGGATGGGCCATTACGTTCCAAAACAAAATACACCTGACTCAGGTGGGATCAGGGGGAAAGACAGGACAGAGGGCACAAAGAAAATGAAACACAGAGATCAGTACTCCAAAACTCGGCAGGAAATAATAACCTGGGAACAGTTAAAACAAACAAAATTATCTAACTCAGAACAGCCATAGACACTTTCACTCAATGATGCAAGATAAACCAGAGGGCACTGCGGTGGCATGCAACATCACCAATGCAGTAGCAGACGATGTAGCGGGGTCATACACCTACATTCTTGCTCAGCTGTAATTTAAATGAACTCTTTTAAGCAGCTGAGAGTCCCAGTTAATGACAGTGGTCACGATTAGAAAACAGGTGCTTAAAGTCTGCCAGACATCGGAAAATTTTAATTTCCGTTTTACTTAGAACAGTTTTTATCTATTCTGCCCACTTTTATTGGCCTTGCGACAGCTTTTTGTTTGACTTTGTACTTAAGGCGTAAAGAAGAAAGATCCTTCCTGTGGTGATTAAGTCAAGCTTTTCACTTTTTGTTCCTCCTGACCCATTTTCAACATTTGCTTTGGATGCTGCTTGTGGTTAACCTAGTTCCACTTAACGCCACAAAGATGTGATTCATTTTGCACTCCAACAGGCATTAGATAAGCTTAGTTCTTCTAACAAGAATGTGGTTCTACTCTAAGCTTTCTCCAATAAGCAGTAAAGAGCCCTTGGTTTATATTAATCAAAACAGGCGTTTTAGTGAAAAGAACATTTTGCATGAATTAACTGTGGTGATTTTATTTCCTTTTTTTTTTTAATGCTTCCAAGTGCCAACCATATAAGCGGAGTGCTGCTGTGTTGAGTGCACCCATGTGAGATGAGGTGTTCCTTCCTTGTGAGAACCCGTCATGTCTGTTGTGCATCAGGTCCTCGCCTCCGAGGTTGGCTGGAAGTGCGATAGGGACCGGCAGCCAGGAGAGAAGGTCCTGCAGGATATAAAGGAGAGGAGAGAGCAGGAGAGGCGGCTCCGGGAAATCCAACAGCAGCTGGAGCTTCTGGGCCTCAGCCAGGAGATGACTGTAAGTTTAAAGTCACATGGTAAAAAACATATGCTTATATTCAAACAAAGACATACATCTGAATAATGAGAGTACATTTTAACACCTTGGATTTGTAGATACACGTGGCAAATTACCGGTAGTACACTTTCACATGTAATATTTCTTTCTCTTCAGGCTCAGATTGTTTTCCCTTATTGCTTTAGTCCAGAGTTTACATGAGGATAACATTCTCTACTGATGGGTTCACACCTTCCATTGTGTTCAGTTGCCTTTTTAAGTGTCCTCACTGCAGTGTTCCTTAGAAGCATTAAAACCCCTGTCTGGTTTTAAGGGGGTCTGCAGAGTTACAACCAGAAGTTCTTTCCCCAAACTCTGTAGCTAAAGACACAGAACAAGAATGCTCCACGAACAAAGACGGATACTAAACCTGATTTCTGCTTTCCTGACATTTAGGACTTTAAATTTTATGCTCAAAGAAGGAGAAACACTAGAGATGGATGTAGTTGTCTTCTTACTGGATGGCACGTCACGGTGTTGTGCAACAATCTGCTCTCATTTGAGTGCAAATTGAACCACAAAATGATGCATTTATGGCTAATTTAAACCTTAAAGTGGATCACAAACAGCATGGTAATTACAAATATAAGTGGTGGCCACACCCTCACTTCAAAAGACACATCTATTTAAAGAAAATGCTTGTTCATGCTTATGACAGCATTTAAACCCACCGATCTTTCGGCTGCTGCTGCTGCTGGAAAATCCATCTTTGCATTTAGTTGAGTCACTTGGTTTTATGGGTTATCAGTAAATGTCTGAATGCAGTGACTGACTTGAGCCTGAACAGCACACTCACACTATATAATCTCAGGGCCAGCGGGCTTGTTTTGTGGTTTGAAAAGATTTATTGGCACAGAATTTGTCTGGGAGGGCATTCTTGGCCAGTCTCACACAGCTGCAGTGCACTCATAAAGCTGATTTGTATAACTTTCATAAGTCAAGCACTCTCAGTTTCTCACTTTCTAACTACTTACACCTAAAGGATGTACCTGTTCTACAGCATGTTTACATCTGTTCAATTATAACACGATGATAAGTTTGAACATTTTATTTTCAAGTCTTTGAGCATTACAGTTATACTAATCGACCCTAGGAAACACAGAAAATACTATTATTCAGACCTGGTTAAAATTCTGTCATGAGGATATTCACTCGTTGAAGGAATGTTAGACTTTTAATTGCACTTTAATGTAAACAATTTTATATTTCAACGTATACTTCAGTGAATACATTTTAACTGTCAGTAAAAGTTGAAAAGTAAGTTTTCTGCTCTATTTCGTTGTGTATAGCTCACAGTGGTCTCAGCTGAGAGTGCAAATTGTTTTTCTCAAATTAAAGTGAGTCATTGTGAATAATTTAAACATCGTCTTGGAGAGCTGCTATTTGTTTTGTCTAAATTAATCGACACGAAAAACAGGGCTGACGTGGATTCACGTACTGTGGAAACATGTGCGTCAACTCTTCTTCTTGTGTTTTTCTATCTGAATAATACACTTTCCAATGAAATTCACCTCAGAGCCAGAAAAAAAAATGTCTCTCTGATTTTTCATTGTTCTCATATCCTTTTTGAGCAGCAAAGACTTGGCCACTTCCAGTAGGAGAAGATAAGATGAGTGTAAAACATTTATGGTTGACAGCTGCATTCATCTGCTGCTATTTCTCCTGCAACCTCATTTGGCTGCATTCCTGTATCAACTGCGAAAGGATGGACCATCCCTGCGTTTTACTGTAAAACACGGGCGTTCCAGCAGAGCAGGCTTGTTCTAATCTGTAGGTACCATCAGCTTCATTCCCTTTTATATTAATCAGTGCACATTTCCTTTTGCATTTAGCCCAGCAGCACATATTTTTAAAATAAAATATTTTGTAAATGTGCAAATAGAACTCATGCAAAGACATGCAGTCCTCTGCAGGCAGAAGCGAATAGTCACCGTGGCACCTTCCAGCTGACCTGAATACGTCGAGCTTAGCACTGAAGTGCATTCTGCCAGCTAAGGGGGTTTCTAAACTCTTTACTTTCCATGGAATAGTGGTCAGAGTGCCAGAAAAATATGAATTATGGACAAGATTTCTCAGTAGCTTTCATCACCTTCTCATTTTTGTTGCATTTTCCTTCTGTTTTATTTTCTTGCTTGTTGTTACACAGAGACAGTTTAAGAAAAGGCTTCTCAACATTAGATTTTTTTGCCATTAGGTCTAAGACAAACAGGAAGAGATTATCCCACTCATGTCTGCAGATGAATGTGATTGGGATGCATCAAAATATGAAGAAAAAAACTTTCTCTTTATTTTAACTTGAGTAACAGAACTGATTTTACAATCAGAAATTTGATCAACTTTTGACTTTTGCTGTGGTGAAAGTGCAGCAGTCGATGTTGGATTTGGTCTTATAATTTAAAGGAAAATTTCCCAGCTTTTTTGGCGTTTGTGGGAACAACATCTAAGCTTAAAGCCTCTTGCCATTAATCTTGACAAATGTTGACTGACATTTGAGACTCTAGACTGCTTTCAATTTTTGCCTGTTGTTCTTCCACAAGATTTTGTTTTTGTGAGAATACATTTTATTTTGCCAAGCTCAAGAAGACATGGCCCATTTTGGTTTTGTTTAGTTGATCTCACACAAAAGCTAGTTAGTCATGTTGCTCCAATTATGAGGAATAGTAAAACTCACAGCTAAATAATATTATGAGCCCTCCAAACTCAATACTATTGCAGTTTAGTGCAGAACACGGAGATGTTATTGTTATGTCCACATGTGATGCAATCATGAGCGTTCAAACGTTCAATTTATAAAAAGCTGCTGCTTCCTGCAAAAAAAGAAAAAGATTGTTATGAAACCCCAAATCCTGTGTCCACCAAAAAAAGACAAACAAAAACCAAAAGTATTAATTTCAAGGTGGACGTAACATATTCAATGGGGGCTCGTCCGGGATAATATGTTACGTACACTATGAATACAGCATATTAAAAGGAGGACACGTGACTCAAACATGAGGGTTCAACATTCATTTTATTAAAAAAAACAGCTTCCTGTGGGGGTAAAAGAAAATGAGGAACCCCTAATTCCCATGTCCACCAAAGAGACACAAAACCCCCAAAGTATTAACTGACAGATGGACTTGGTGAGTTGGTCAAACAGAACAAAAAGATACCACAGCGGGCCAACACCATACAGGGCTGTCAATGCCGCTGTTGGTACCAGAATAAAGCTAGCAAAACACACATAAAAAAACACCTATAGCAAAAAGAAATAATGAAAACAAGACAACCGGTCCCACCAGGCCAAAGTTACTACCAAAAAAAAAAAAGTTAACAAAAAAAAAAAAAAAAAACTACCTTATTATGCAGAGGACGGTGGCAGTGGTGGCCCACCTTGTCGAGATACATCCTAGAAAGATGAGCAACAGGAAAAAAAACTAAGCCAAAACAAAGGCGGCCAGAGAGCAGACAAAACAAAATGAGCCCAAAAAAAGAGAGCGAGAGCTCCCTGGAACCAGCCTGTTTTGTTTATGGGTGGGCAAAACACGCCACATCTTCCATCCATCCATCTATTATCTTTTACCCGCTTCTTCCATTTTGGATCCCGGGGGTCGCCGGTGCCCGTGTCCAGCAATCACTATGTGAGGGGCGGGGTACACCCTGGATGGGTCGCAAGTCCATCAAAGGGCCACATAGAGACAAACGAGACAAACAACCATTCACTCTCTCGCTCACACCTAGGGACAATTTAGAGTTACCAATCAGCCTAACATGCATGTTTTTGGACTGTGGGAGGAAAAACAATTAAAGGTTAATTAGTTAACCCCAAACACAAAATGTGTTCAAAGGACAAAATTGTAATAATAATGTGCCTCAGGCACATAACATCATAAAATTATTAGTTTCCACAAAAAAAAAAAGACAATAATTTGACCATGTTAATAAAATGCTTCTTACCTGCAATCATACTTTTTTTTATTTTATCTTTTTATATTGCTTTATCTTCATAAATAATGATATCATTATTTTTTGCATAGTTTGACACTTTAGATGTTACTGCAAATTAAACTTGTTCTAATCTTTCCAAACCCAGATTCTCAATTCTAATGCTTTGGGTCAAAAATGGTTTAAGGATCTGAGACAAATGCAAAAACACAGAATAATAAGGAATTATTTTCCCTAAATTACATGTAAAATAATACATAAAGTTTTAATTTTATGCATTTTTGGTGTCATTGTTCTTTCCAGGCTCCCTTTAAAGACAAAATCACAAAATAGCTAAGGCAAAAAAAAAAGACTGTTTATAATATTCTATGGCATAAATTAAAAACAATATTAAAACAAATATAAGAAAAACGTTGTTACTATAAAGCATAAAATGTCCTAAATTCACTCTGTAGCTGTCGTCATCTAACACTTGCTGCGTTGAAGACTGGAGAATGGAAAGTTATTGTTGAGGAAGAAAAATCATAAATAATGTTGAGTGAGTAATAAAAATTAAGTGTCTTTAGATTAAAAACACCATGAGGCTCTGATATGTGTCAAAAGAAACCTTTGTTAGAAATACCCCAAAACATTAAGATCATGTCAAGCGCTGTATTTTTTATTACTGAGGTAAATGTGCATGGTGCTTTGCAGGAAATGAGGATATTGTGAACAAAAAGCACTGCAGACTGACTGTAATTACTCTTTTATGACTGTTATACCCATTTTAAAACAAGAACTGACATATGACATGATTTATTTTACCATTTTATTACCACTTTATTACAGCAGAAAGTATTGTGACCTTGTCTCGTTAGTTCTCTGAGCGAGTGTGCGATGAATAGAATTCCTCTGCGTATTAGAGGATCGTTGCCCTCTGGCTCTGAGACCGATAAAGTTCAGGTATGTGACTGAAGTGAAAGACCTTGAAAGTGGAGTAGCCCACACTTTGGGCAAAACTGGTTCTGCATCACGCATGTGTGTATGTGTGTGTGTAGAAGAGCCAATATGAGCTGTGCAGATGTGGTGGACCACTGCAAGGCAGATAGCTGGAGGACTGAACAACTCTGTCTTTGTTAGGCTCTTCTCCTGGTGGAAATCTGATACAGAAAACCTGGATCTCTTACTGCAGGTTGGAAGTTCACCGTTATGCCATTGCTTGGCAGTTAAAAAAGTGGAATCTCTTTTTTATTATTTTGATATATATTCAAACGTTGAAAGGAGGATAAATGAAGGTTCAGCAGCCAAAGTGAAAGATAGCAAGAAAGCTGCTAAAAAATGGCAGGAATAGAGTTTTTTTTTTTTTTTGACAAAGTGATGACACAATTAAGTATAATGTGTCTGGAGCAGATCAGATGGATATCACCACCTGGTAATTTGAACTTAAAGGTTATAGATCAAAATAAAATACCTTTTGTGTGTTTAATAATTTCCATAGTTCACACATGTCCCTTTGTTTGGTTCACTGGGTTTGGAAATACCTAATTCGGTGATGGACATTCTGTTTCATACATGAAGTCAAAGCAAAAAATAAATGAATAAATGCTCTCTCGCCATTTTTTTTTTTTTTTTTTACAAAATTAGCCAGAAGCAACAGGTAGCCAATGCTGTCATAGAAATTTTGGTGGAATGTTCAGTAAATTAGCATAAAAGCATTGGAATTATCTACAAATAAGTCTTCATTTAAGTAACTGTCCTTAGCTATTTCTGTTCTGTGTTGGCCTCTTTGCTATAAAAATTCTCGGTGGGTTTTTGTTCAGGATTTCTTGCATGTTGTTTTTTATTTTATATTGTAGACGTTCATGTGTGTGCACTGAGATCCTCACAGAACTTTTGGGGGTCTTAGCAGCCACACGTCACAGAACAACAACCCTGGCTCGAATGTTTGATATAAGATCAAACTGAACAACTGGGTGTCAGGGGATTTTATCAAGGTTTATGGAAAATTTGTAACTACCATGGCTGAGAAAGTTAACTGCCCATAAACCCACATGTTTGAGTCACCAGAGAGTTCACGAGGGCTGAATGATGAGCTGATTTGATCCTGCATGTGCAGCTGGATGGAGAAGGTCGTCAGTGTCTGCATGTGAGGCGGGAGCTGATAAGCTTATAAAAACAGTTCTCGCACACTGCCCATGACGGATTCTCATGACTGGGCTCCATGCAAGTAAACTGCAAGTAAAACTGGTTAAAATGGCTTATTTGTGTAAGTAAAATGAATAGAGGATATTTTTTATCCAACACTGGGTACTTCTAAGGGTCATAACAAGGAGATGACTAACACATGAAGGAGCTCTGGATGAGAATGCTTTTTGCATGACAGAGATGACTGGTTCCTGGGGATGAGCTGGAGGGTTTCAGGGGGGTGGGTTGGTCAACAGGTGATGGATGGAGACAAAAAGTTTCAGTTAAAGTGGATAGATGAGACACAGGAATGTGACTTTTGCCTTGAGTTACTCAGCAGGGTGTGGGGAAGAGAGAAGGATAATTGCATGGGTGTGATGTTTTCTCGGGAGACGTTGCTTGGTTTTGGATCATCTGTGTTTTGTTTTTTTTTAACTTCATTTTGAAACAAGTTGTTTTCTTATGTTTTCAGTAAAATAATTGTAAATCCGCTAATTAGAACTCAGCTAAATTATCTTGGACTTAAACTACATTATTAGTACATGTTGACCGATAATGTTGTTGTCTGTGTTTGTATGTGTGTTTGTACCATTAGCAAAATATCTCAGGAATTAATGAGCAAATTTGAATCAAACATTCATAAACAACCATTAGCACTTAAATCAATTAACTTTTAGACTTGCGTGATTCAAGATGGCTACAACAGACAACCGCTCTAAAAGACAAACCAACAAATTGTCTATATTCATCAATTTTTACAAATGTTGGCCTAAAATTTGGTGTGGTGGTGGTTGACTGGGGGGGGGGGGGGTACTGTGAGGATCTGTGTGTTTTGTGTCTTGTGATCCTTGTATTTTTCTGCTCTCCCTCATGTTGCCAGCTCCTGCCACACCTGACCCCTATCCCAATCGTCCCAGGTGTTCTTCATTGTCTTTCTTTAGTGTTCCTTTATGTTCTGAATCTTTGCGTCTCCTCATTTGTCCGTGGATTGTCTGCTATGGTGTCCTGCTCTGTTGTCCTCCATGTCTCTTCAAAGTACAGTAAGTTTGCTGCCCCATCAGCTTTTGTTTTATCATTAATAAATTAATTCTTTATTTTACTTCTGAGTCTCCATGGTCTGCCTGTGTTTGGGTTCAACACCAAAAACCACACAACCATGACTCTTTAATTTCTTAATATAAGCTAGTCTTAGTTTTAAACTCTGGTTTTGAAAGGTGGTGGGTGATATGCATTCTTTCAATGAATGTTTTAATTATAGCTTATTTTGCGGATCAAAGAAGTTCAAACAACTGCCAATGCTTATCAATGCCCCAAGGATTAGAAATATAATAGCCCAGTGAGGATGCATTCATTTTATGACCCAGAACATTCTGTTCAAGTGTTAGAAACACCAGCACACACACTGAGATAATGATGGTGATGATTGTCATTCAAATTAAAAAAGCAAAGCATTTTGCTCCTCTGGACACACTTCAGGCACAACTCCCACGTCATGAAAAGCACCAAGTGGATGTTAGTGAAAAAATGGACATTTTGCGTCAGAGCTGTCTAAGTAGAGTACCGTAGATGTTTCACCCCCAGGAGATGGTAACTGTCTGTGAGGACTCAATGCGCAGGTAAATTATTCTTACCTCATCTCTACAATACAGGAATTACAGATCTGCATAGCCAAACGACTGGAGCTAAAAGGTGACAGCTGCCAGAAAACACACAATCCCCAGGAACGCTCGTGGACTTTTTCTCCCAAGTTCAAGAAGGCTGGCTTTCATCCTTGAACTTACATGCAGTCCAAAGCAGACAGCACGTGAGGAACTTAGTTTATCTCTTAACAAAACAGTACTTGCAACCAAGTGAAGTATTTTCTTTTCCCCACACAGCTTCCAGCTTTGCACAGGGGACAGAAGTAGCATACCATTAAATTAGTGTGGAGTGCCAATATTCTGTCAGGTTCCATTTTAACTCGACACATCATCCACATTACTCCAAAGCTGAGTTTGAAGTCCAGCAAATTTGTCAGAAGAAAATTTAAAAGGGATGTTGGGAAGATATCAAAATCCTGAGTTGAGAATTTTCATGTCTTCACTTTTTTAGGATGTTGGGGTTCATATGATGTCACTTTTGCGAAATCTAAATGAACGACGATGATCTTGTAGTTAAAAAATGCACATTTGATTGTGAGTGCGCATGCAGTAGTTTATTTATTTATTTATTTTTGTTCCTGCAGAAAGAAGCGCCGGATCTTACAGATGAGCAGTTGCTTCGCCTGCTGGATGAATGTGAGCTGACAGAGAGCTGGATCTCAGATCATCAGAGGAATGAAGCAACATCATGGGACAGTTAGAGTGCATCCGACTTGTCCGTCTGCTGTCAGTGCACATCACATCATCATTTCAAAAAAGTGCTATCGACACAAAATCGTTGCCTAAAATGAGGTTTAACAAATGAAAACAGTGTTTCTATTTTTAATACGTAGCTGGATTGCAACTTGTTGATTTTATTTTGTTCGTGACTGCATGAGAAAACAGGTGAGCAGAGCCAGTTTTTCCATTTATCTATAATTGATAAGTAGAGAATCAATCTTATTAAGTCTAATAAGGGTTAGTTATGGTTGCAGAATGTTATGCACACATAAACCTTGACTGATGGCAACATGTTCAAAGTTCACCCAACAGACATTGTTAATCATTAAAGTTAAGCATTGTCCATAAAATATATTATGTCTGTTATACTCTGTTTTCACATGATGAATCTTCAGGTGAGCTTCGGTTTAATTTAGATTTGAGAACGTTCCATTCAGTTTAGTTCATTGTGGAAGCTGACACTTCAATTTGCTCCTACTTTCACAGTCTGCACCTGGCTGACCTTTGCCCATAAACCCCTATGTTTCCACTCTCCTGACAATCGACACCTGCAGACATACACTCCTTGCTTCATCCACACATTTTGACCCCATCAAAATGGCAAGGACTATCTCACATTCCTTTTTACTTAAAACATATCCAGACCAACATGTTAAATCCCATCAGGATGCCAGTGCTGCATTATCTACCAAGGAATCTCAACAGACACCTCAACTATGGCTTTGAGGAAGCATATACTATCACTTTACAGCATGATCGCACTGGATGGAAGCTACATTTTCTGATATTTTTTATGCATATGCAGCTTTTTTTTTGTCTTTTATACCATGTATGTGACCCACACAATATGTTTCCAGAGTGGAAGGTACTATATGCTGCTCAGTTTGAGTAATGGAAACCCAGTGAGCTCACTCTTGTAAGAATGAGGTCACTCCTAATGTAAAGAGACCTGCAGCAAACTCTGTCTGGGATTTAGATAACAGCTCTTTTTTTGACCATGTGAGACTTAAATTAGCTGCTGGAATTCTGTTTGCAGATGATCCACTGGGATCAAGGTGTACAACTTGAGCAACTCATCTGTTTAAGTACAGGAAACAGGCACATTTTGAAAATGTTGGGTGATTTAACACTCAGCAATGTGCAACTCCTGTCTACCACTCAAGAGGTCTGCTATTGCATGAAGACGAAAGATATCCATGCATCTGTGTGCTGCTTAAGTGGGTTATATTTTATGTAGAGTGTTTTGTCTAACTCCCAAGAATATTCCATTTTTCCAAGGCATCCCTATAGTCAACCAGAGAAATTGCATTTCCAGTAAAAATGCAGCGTGAATGTTTATTACGGAAGAAATTGCTGAAAAACAGCTGAAATTACTAGTAGCTAAAAATAAATAAATAAAAAACATGCTGAAATGGAAGAACAAATCTAATTTAACAGAAGAAAAAAAACATATTTGGTGAATTAGGTTTAAGTGAACAGAATTAAGCACAAAAAATTTGAAAATTAGCTTAAAAAATCTGAAATGAGAGGAAAAAAAAGCTGAAAAGTAGCTGAAAAGACAGAAAGAAGCTTAAGCTATCAGAAGGAAGTGGAAAGAAACTGAAATGAGCAAAAAATGTTGAATTACCTGAAAAGCTATAAATGGCATCAAAAGAGCTAAGGAGTAGCTGAAAGGCCCAAAAAATTAATAAATAAAATGCTGAAAGGAGCACAACAAACTGAAATTAACATAAAGAAGTCAACTAGGCTGCAAGAAGCAGAAATGAGCACAAAATAATATAAATTGTCTGAAAAAAAAAGGAAATACGTAAATACAGCTGAAAAGCAGCTAAAAAGCAGAAAGAAGCTTAAATAACCAGAAAGAAGTGGTGAGAGCACATTTTTGCTGAATTAAGCCGAAAGAATTTAAAATGATTGTAAAGATGGAGAATTAAATGAAAAGGCTAAAATTAGCGTAAAAAGCTAAATAGTAGCTGAAACAGCAGAAAAAAATAAAACTTGTAGAAATAAGCTGAAAGGAGCACAACAAGCTGAAATTACCATAAATAAATTAGAAGAAGCACAAAAAAGTTAGAAAGAATCTGAAAGGAGCACAAAACAGCTGAAATAAAACAGCTGAAAGTAGCTGAAAAAAATGTTTAAATTTGCACAAGGAAGCTGAAAGAAGCTGACGCAGAACAAAATGTGAAAGGA
>JAVCKU010000004.1:12505624-12516259 GCA_032273985.1 Hypsolebias coamazonicus
TAATAATAATAATAATAATAATAATAATAATAATAATAATAATAATAATAATAATAATAATAATAATAATAATAATTGTGGGGAACCAGATTTGGCGCACGGCTCTTGAGTGTGACATGTGTAAGTACCTCAAATGTTTTCTCTTTTCCTCCTTCCTCTTCTTCACCTTCAGCACAACTCTGAAAGAAAAAAGTTATACTTTGAAAATTTTGTAGAAAAGCACTCAAGAGGTTTAGGAACAGCTCATTTCTGATAGTTTTTCTGTATTTACAGTGGCAATAAAGCCGTTCTGAAATGAGATACCTTTGCCATCATGTCTGCATAGGCAATATACAAAGGATCTTCTGCCAAAGAACTAAGAAAGAAAAATCATGTTAGATTTTATCTGTAAATAATAAAATGCATCCATAAACTCAGAGCAACATTTCTAGCACAAAGTACTATAAACATTTTATAAATATGGACAATTAATGTCTAATGCTCTCATTATGAGCTGAAAACAGAGCCAAAACAACCATGTTTCACAGATGGAGCAACTTGAGCAGGTGCCAGATGGCCAGATGTGAACGTGAGTGTGTATTTACCTGCACTCAGTCAGAGCATTGTGGCTGAAATGCAGAATAAGCTGGTGAAGAGGGTCAGGCTGCTTTCTGATCTCCTCCTCCTCCTCTTCTTCCACTTTAGGCTGCGTTTTCTAAACAAGTCGTCCGAATCAGCAGTGCAGGAAAGGCACATACTCTCAAATGCACATTAACATAAACTCTGAGTGCAGAAATAGTTAGTTGTGTCTTTGCAGAGTCAGGTTTGATAGTAAAATAAGAATCTAAAGCATGCACTGAACAGAACACATGCATACTGATGATAACATTAGCTGCACATTCTGAGACATGACATCACTCACAAATGATTAAGTTCAGCAGAGGTTAATATGGTTTGAGTTAAGCATGAGTTACTTGTTATTTACAAAGTAATCTGTTATTTAAACCCCACCAAAAAAAACAAAACATTTTGTCTGTCAACTTAGTCAAGGCTTAGTTGACTTAGTTATTTCTTGTATATATATTTGAACTTATTTTTATATATTTTAAAATGACGTTTTGAGTTTAATAGCATTTAAAGAAATGCTTATGTTTCAGGTTTGTGAGCATCACATAACACCACAAGCACAAAGTCTCACTTTAGTATTTAAGAAAGGTAATCCTCTCTAAGATGCTGTTAAGTGTTTTTCTAGCACTTAATTTATTCAGTTTTGGTTTATTTATTTATTTATTTTTTTTTTTTTGCTTTGCTTAGTCTTATTTTTGCTATTTTGTAGTGTTTTTGCTTTGTTTTTCTCAGACTCCTGAAGCGTGCTCACAAACCTGAAACATAAGTGTCAGGGAATTTGAGTCTAGCTTTATGGATGTTTTTAACTACTGTGGCTGAGAATGTTAACTGCCCATGAACCATGTGTTTGAGTTACCAGAGTTCTTTTCTCTCAGAGGAAAATGAATGGGGATCCTGCATGTGCAGCTGGATGGCCAAGGACACCAGTCTTCCAGTGGGCCGGGAGCTGATAAGCTCATAAAAAAGAAATCTTGCAAAGAAGTCTTGTGACTGGGCTCCATGTATGTAAAACGTCTGTACATCTGTGTAACCTGTGGTGAAACTCTGTCCTTGCAAATTAAACTGGTTAAAATGGCTTCTTTGAGTAAGTAAAATGAATAGAGGATATTTTTTAATCCAACAATAAGTATTTTTAATCAAAGTTTTGTGGAATACAAAGGGCAAAGTATTTTTAAAGTTGTGTGTGGGATGGGGGTGAATCTACCAAAAAAACTGTGTTCATTACAATTACTTTGGTAGATGAATCGTACAACTTATGACAAAAAAAAAAAAAAAAAACTAAATAGGTAGGTGAAGCCTACCTATTTAGTTTTTTTTTTTAGTTTATAGTTTAGTATCAGTTTAGTTTTTTATTTATCATGTAGTTTTAAACTTATGAATAAAAACTGAAGATAAACAGAACTTTCTGGTAAGTTTAAAGCATCTTGACAGGATGCTTTCTTACCTGTGTTTATTGAGACAGATGTCAATCCAGATCATGTGGCTCTGACATCAGCAGTGATGTCATGCTTACCTAAAATGCATCTCTTCAAAAACTATGTGAAGATGAAGCGCGTTTGAATTATTTTCCATGGGCAGGGGTGCACTTTAAATGATGTGTGGTCCACGATTTCACAGTGAGGAAGAGGGAGAAGGCAGGCAAGAATACTCACTGCAAGGTCCTGGACCAGCTTCTCCTCAAAAGAGTACTCCTCTGTTTCTATCCATATGCTTTGATATGCCAGGAGGAAGAGGTTAATAGAACGATGCCTAGCGAAGGGTGAGAGGACATTAGCCTGGGTTAGATAGGACGAGTGCAAAAGGAAAAGGGGGTGTCCCTTTAGGAGGTGTTAATACAGGTTAATTTAGGGAAAATGGCACATCCAACTAGTCACTTATGGACTATTGATAAAATTAGCATTTTTATTTTAGAATTACATATGAAAATAGAAAATTATTACAGAAAGTGCAGGACTGTGCATCAATTAGAGTAAATAGATTAAACACATTTCCTGTTTTAGTTCAATATTTGTCAAAAGTTAGGAAAGTCTGCAATCAAGAATAACTTACAGATTTTTTTCCACTTTACGTCACTGTACAAAATGCTACAGTTAATTGTTTATTATTTGTGGGATTCCACAAGTAAAAATGAACTTGTTTTATTTAGCTCATATCAAGAACAGCACACTATCCCGGTAGAGCATCTCATTGTGACTGCAAATCTGTGGACCAGTGGAGGTGCCAGAGAAAATCTGAGATAAAACCAGAAGCAGAAACCGTGCCTGGAGGAGAGCAAGCTCAGCTGAAGAGAGAACCACAAGCCAAACAGCAGTAACTCTATAGGTTAGCACTTCATTACCGTCAGCATTGAGAGCAGACTGTCGTAGTCTGTGTTCTCATGCATTATCCCCAGCCAAATGTGTCGGTAGGAATTCATGAAGTAATTATTAGTTTTGTGCCTGATGGGATGAGGCAGAGGTACAACAGAGTGCAACACTGAGAACAGAGCAAGGACTGAAAAAGAGAGACAAAGGGGAGAAGATGACACCTGAAAGAACATAATTGGTTGCAGAGGAAGCTTCGCGTCCTCTCAGCTCACAGAAAGAAAAAAGCTCCTGCATTGTACATAAGGTCTAGTAATTACTAACTACGCTGAGTCATATTTCACCGTCAACAGCCCCGAATAAATGAGTCATGCTGTCAAGCAAGCGGCCATGTCTGAGCACATGTTAAAAACAGCCACCCCCCAAGGTTGGGCCTCATAATTGTTTTCCTCAATTCTGTGGGCCTCCTGCCTGACTTCCTGTGATTGAGTTACCGAGCAGCAGGCTGTAAAATTGCCAGTGTCCATATATTTCTACTCCTGTAAGTAGATCGCAGCTGCAGGCTTTGTGTGTTTGATACAAACAGAGAGAGGCAGTTCATTAAAGCAGGATCTGAATCCAGGAAGAGAGGAACGAGCGTAGCTGGAGCGGTGATGCCACAGAATATTGTGCTGCGCTCTCCCACCCCATCTGCTCCAAGCACCGCAAAGGATTTTCTTTTAGTGGAGAGCTGATTATTAGAAAACTGTTTAGACTGAGACAGCATAAAAACAAGGAAGTGAGCTGTGAACATTTCAGATGTAATTGTGCACAATATTACCTAGGCAGGTTATAAAGTGGAGCCATTCGGAAGCAGGCAACAACCGCTCGCTTTCTCTGTTTGGACAGCAGCTTCTGCCAGACACATTTTTTGGATCGTAGCGGCTGCTCCACCTAATCAGGGTAGAGAAAAAAAAAAATATTGACAATCTGTAAATCTGCTACAAAAAAAAAGCTAATCAGAGAAATAAATTGCTGCAAAGTGGAACTTGTATTTTCCATGTGCACCTTTCTGCACTGATGTTTTGTACTTTGGTGACTCATCCCAAACCTGACTGTTTTACATGCAAAGGGTAGAAAGAGAGGTGCAAGAGCTTTTGCAGCGTTAGTCATCCACGATAAACCAAGTAGAAAGGAGTTTATAGGCCCAGATATTTTTATCTACAGAATCAAAACAACACTGAGGTCACCCTGAATGTCACTGAAGGACAGCTTGAGTTTCAAATATAAATATTACATGACCTATATGCATTTTGCCATTTTTCTGCCTTGGCAATTTGATAGAAAGCATCAAAAACTCTAAATATGACTGTGAATGTAAAAACTGTTGACCTGTTCCAGGTTAAAGATGGCAGCAGAGATCCTCTGGATCCGATCCACCACTCGTTCTGGGTCAGGAGGGCCTTCAGTCCTCATCACTATGTCCTTATAGAGGTTCAGCTGCCACCTCACCGCAGGATCCTCTGACTAGGAATTTAATTTACACAAGTATGTCAGACAAAGTAGTTTGAGGTAAGATCCCCTGCAAAAAGCTGCAAAATATTTGCTCGATTAGGGTCTGCTTACCCTTTCTCGAAGGTGCAGATTCTGACGTATGTGGTCTTTAACCTCTTCATCTGTGTCTTTCTGTTGAGCAATGACAGGAAACAACTTTCTAACAAACATACAGAGCATGGTACAAAAACTGGCCGCATCATCTAAAGGATGGACCAAATAATAAATAAACTAAAGTAGAAAATGTGATGATGTCCAAGTGGAGGAAAGGTTCTTTATGTTTTTCTAGAAAAGTTACAGAGGCTGTCAGATTTGATTTGATTTGATTTAATGTTTATTTATTCATTTTAAAAGAACATTACAAAACAGTTTCATCAGATACAAGATGAAAGAGGAGAGAATAGAATGTGTAGTGAAGAAGAAACCCAGCAACAACGCACCTCAAAGTATTTAAAATTTATATTCAGCTGTACTATTTCAGTAAATGTACTCTCATTATACATTCCTGCAGTTTTTCTGTAAAGGATTAGCATGTTTCCTTGCATCTGGAGGCTTATGTAATGAAAGTATTCCTGGGAAGAATACTTATTGCTAGCTTCCTTGCATGCCAAAGTTTAAAAAAATATCTCGTTATCTGTTAGCATTCAAAGTATGTGTTGCAGCTGTCTTTCAGCTACTACCACACCAAACGCTAGCTCAGTATGTTTAAAAATGACCAAGCTGTAGACATTTATTAAGGTATTTAATCTTTATCCCTATAAATGTTTCCTCACCATGAGGTAGCGGGTCTTGGCAAGAGAAATAAGCTCCTGGTCACCAGGGGTACACATGTTGAGACCAATTGGCAGCATCTTCTTCAGGGCAGCCACAATGAGCGAGGTCTGGATAGAGTAGAACTCACCGCGCCTCTTCTTGTGTTTCCTCTCCTGGTCTTGTCCTCCAGACTGAAAGGATAACCACACAAACGTCAGAAAACACATATTGGTAGATAAAACATGGGAGCCGCAAGCTCTAAAGGTAGCAGCACTGAGATAATTATTTTGTCAAAACAGATGCTAACGAACTGTGAAAAGACAAATCTATCAGTGCCACTGAAGCTTTAGCAGTGAGGCCTCACCTCAAAACTATTTCTGTTATACCTGCAAAATATTGTCCATGATGCAAAATGATGCTGCTGAACCAAAGTGGATCAGCAGTCTCAGTGCAAACATTTATCTTCATATCCACAGACATATACTGCATACATATAGACACACATAAACTACATAACACAACTACTTCAACAACATATAAATATCCTATAACTACTGGCCAAACACAAGAGACTATCAACATTAATCGCCTACAAACACACAAATGAACACACGATTTACATGACGGAGCTCCTTTACTTTAAATGAGGCATGTTTCACTCGAAACGCAATGACCAAAATGACCACATCTCATAGAATGAAAAATGGAGGCCACAAATATTCAGTATAATATACACTACAGGGTATCATAGCACATCAGCACAAGCTATTGGCTTTTCTGCTTGGCGGAAACGTGATAGAAGCCAATAAGCTGGCAGGTTAACAGCTCATGCACTGCATCACTCTACCTTTTCCTTAAAGGACTGTTAGAGGGACAGAGAGAGGTAGAGGAAGACAGAGAGAAGCAGATAGACAAAAGGAATGAAAGTGCAGTTAGTGACGGTGCAGGGTCCTCACATGAGCATGCACTGCAGTGGAAAAAAACAACAACATTTAGTTGCCTTTGTAAAAGGTGACCCAGGCAATCAAGATTTAAAATGCACTCCTGTGACATGGAAGGGTCGAGGAATGAAAATCGGTCTGTTTTATCGGCCGTGCATGTGTATTCACACTGACATTATACACACGCACAGATGAATGTTTTTTTTAGAGTTATACATTTTGCTCCTTTAAATTTGATACAAATGAGCTTCATTTGTAGACTTCTATGTCCCAAATGTGTGTGTGTATTTTTGTGCAGTAGGCATTTCCACATCTTTAGGTTTGAGTATTCATCATGTTAACATACAGGCACATGTACATACATATTGATGTTTTGACATGGCAGAAAACATGTTAACATGTTCCCATTTGCAGTGTGTTTGTAAGTATCTCGTAGAAACTAATATATTTTCTAAAGAGTTCAGGATTTATCTGCTGCAGAGTAAAGTTCAAAACATAAGGGGGCAGTGTTGAGAGGAAGCAGGCCTGTACAAAACTTACCTTTGACATCTTCGTTTTGTTGTCTCCAGTTAAGAAGGAGAGATTATTGATTTCGTTCTGCACCACAAAGTTCTGCTCCTCTCTTTTAAAATTCTGAAAATAATGATAAAGTTGATGCAATATCAATGGTCTGAATTCATAAAGAATTTTACGGTTTGTGAATGAGACTTACATGGGACTTGCACCAGAGAATAAATATCTCTGCAACCATTCTGAAGAGCTCATTGGAGTCTGAATCTGGTTCTTTTAGCCACCTGGACCTGCAGTACCAGAGAAACTTTAATTTAAAGTCTGTACGTTTCCTTCACTGTAAAATCAGCGCAGTCTCACTCAGTTAACCTGTTGTTGTCCACATAGCGGATTAGCATGGGGTAAAAGGCATACAGATCCCTGCAGAGGATGGCAAACTCATCCAGGATGAGCAGCTCAGCCTCCTGGGTGTCTCCTTTACTGTCTGCCTTAAGAAGCTCCTCTTCAGCCACCACCTTCACTGTCTTCTTCTTAAGTTTCTCCAGTGTGGGTAAGAAGTGACTCTTCAGCAAGTCTGCACGAGCCTTGCTGATGATGGGCTGCACATAAACTGAACAAGGAGGAAAACGTTTATTTAAAGCAACTCTTTTTCTTTGTCATCACACAGTAAAGAGCTTTGATTTTCTCTACCAGCGATTCTCTTCATCCATGAGGCCTCATCGATGCCCAGGTTGTTGTTGAGGATCTTGAGGATGTTGCCGAGGATGAGGCTGAGGTGCTCTGAGGTGACTGTGGTGCAGCAGATGCTCCCCCCACTGGCGGGCTGGTTTTCAGGGCCCCTCTCCCACCAGTAGGACAGATAGTTGCACAGCATGGGCAGCACCACCTCAATCACATGCGGCATCTCTGTGTACCGCGCTCCAGACTCAGCCATGTCATTGATGTCTTTAATGAGGCCGTCAAGCCGCGGCATCCCTGGACACATCTCTTCAACGGATTCCCGTATTCCGAGGACTAAAACATCAAAGCAGATTAACATCACATAAAATCATGTTTTTCAGTACTATATCTATTAAAATTAATGTATTTTAAATATGATAACTCACTAGCTCTATCTCTGACACTTTTGGTATTGAAAACGGAGCAGGGGTTGTACGTGTTGAGCTTTGGCTCCAGGAAGGCTACAGGCATGGCCCCCGCCAGAGTAGCAAGACAGTGTCCCAGAGCTGGCAGCTGCCTATTGGGGTACACGTTAAATAAATTGCAACGGGTTTGTTTTTGGTCAACATTGTTCATTCAAAGCAACATTTAAGCTGAGGATACCTCTCAACATAGATGTTTTTCCCAGTGCCCAATGCATAAAGACTGGTCAGGATTCGATAGCAGGATACTTGGACATCATCCACTGGAGAACAACAGCACAAACAGAAATTAGGAAATTAAAGATGGCTGTCGATAATCTTGTTGTATACCGGTAATACTGCACAAAATTTGTAAATCACCACTTTCTTGTTTTTTTTGCTGCCTAGGATTCAGACCTTCATGCATTTGCAAATTGGTCTTGATCAACAGTTCTCCAGGCATTTCCAAAGATCTGTCAATATTCATTTATTTGTTTTTATTTTACCAATTTTCTGTCCAGCTCTTGTTCCTGACCATGTGGTAACTTGGCCTTACATTCCAAAGAAAATATTCCGCACAACCTCTCAATGGACCATTATACAGCCTCAGCAAGTTATTTGGAAAACATGATCACCCTTCAATAGCATCTCCATATCTACTGTATCAGGAACATTCCTTTAAAATCTAAACAGTTATTAGAGCATGTGGGAGTTTTGCTCTGCCAGCTCCTGCACCCAAAGTCAGACTCTAATCAGCCTCACCTGTTGATCATTGACTTGATGAGCACAAGGAGAATAAAAGGTGCCAGAAGACATTCAGCCAGCACTAGAGCATTATCTGACAACAAGAGTTGCATTCGGGTCCAAAAAACCCAACCCGGCCCCAGCCCGTAGCCATCATTTCCTAACCCCACCCAATCCAATGAATTAACAGTAATTACAGGTTCAAACTACTTTTGCTCTTTGTCTTGTGTATCAGAGCTTCTACTTGCACATCTTCAGAATCGTAAATTACTGTTGTGAATTTGGTCAGCTGGACTTTCAGCAAAATTTATTTAAAAAATTTCAACCAAGCGACAGGGTGCTGGAGAACCCTCATGCCCCAGACAAACACACATGGCTGGGTATGTCATGGTTCCGTCGGGGGACTGGAAGCTGATGTGCCTGTCTGTGTTGTCTCTGGAGGATGTCGAAGATTTATACATCATTGGATTTATGATAGCAGGGTTTCTGGTTTTTGGCACCAGCAGACACCTATATTATTGGCTATTAAGGGAGTAGTTGGCAGCAGTTTCGGCCATGGCAAAGCTGCCTACCTTATGTGAAGGAATAATTTGTGCTTCGAGCTCTCAGACTCAGCTGATTTGCAAGCTCATTCGTAAGCTGGAAGCCATTTATGAGAATCGTAGGCCACTTGCGGCTTCTGGAACTCGCCAGCATGTTGGAATCGATCTTGGAGAAGGCAAATAAGCATGGACCAGTGAAATGCCCACAAATCTGGCCATTTTGGATCATAGAGAGTACCAGCAGAACTCAAGGCTGATGAGAAAAACAGTCTGCCTGAACAAAAACAGCTGTGACTTATCTGAATCTGGCTTTCAAGTTAGGCCTTGAATAGGCAAACTTATCAAAGTGCTCCTGGGGATGTATAAACCAAGTAAGCTTTGCTCTATCCACCCCCACCCCACCCCCTGAGAACTTCTGTGAATGCACATCAGAGCTGTACCGGCTGACACTTTAACATCTAATCAGGACTATGGAACTATTTGGAAGAGTTTCATGGACAATTCTCACCATCTTGTCTTCAAATGAATATGTAATGTGTCTTGCTAGTAGATTTTTTTTTATGTCTTAAATCGTGTCCTGACAAGGACAAGGTGTGAAGAGATCTTTATTTTAATACCCACTATCCTCATGGTCTTTCCCCTTTTTTTATCAAAAGAATAAGGGGCCACGCTCCTAGGAGATGCAACCACGTACACTCCGCCCATATTTCGGATGACTGTACGGAATACAATTTCACTGTACTTCACTGTATGACAATAAATCTTATTCTGATTTTGACAAACAAGTAATATCCAGCCCTTAACCTTTTGCAGTGTGAAGCCAAGTTAAAAGCATCACTGTGACAAAAAACATCCCTCTGCATGGCATAATGAAGCTGAATTGATATGAAACCTGTTTTCTAAAACTCAGGACGAAACGTCTCACCTGCAGGAACTGTGCAACCATGCATTACATAAAAACTTGACATTTTATCTTTTTGCAGCCTCTTAACCTGTTTGCCAGTTGGTGTCAGGACTTACAAAGCAGGTCGACTCCAAAGTGGTGTTGAGTGATGTGTTCAAACAGAGCGGTCAGAATGGGGAGCAAAGCCACAGTGGTGTAGTTAATATTCTGCGACACCCCTTTCATCTGCGAGCGGGAGTGAGTGAACTTCCCCAGCTTCAGGTTCTCGAAAGTCTTCTCCAAGTCCTCTGCAGCGTTCTCGAAAAACATTCTCAGGCCAACCCTCACCTGCTCCGAGCCTGACTTCATCACTGTCCTGTTTGGAGGAACAACATCAAAAAACTGAAAAACAAATTATACAAGCATGCAAAGACAGGGCTAAAAAAGTCATTTCACCAATTAAGTACAAAATCTAAATTCAACTTAATTACAGTCATTTCAATCTAATCCATAACATTAGTAGAAAAATGACCATCGTTAAGCCTTGATGTGTCATAGAATGAAAGAGAAATTAAAAGTAGTCCCTGGGCATCAAACATAGCTGTTCAACGTGAAGCATCCTAATGCATTGCTGATTTAGCCTCATTAAGTTTGAGTTGCATTAATAAACAGTGGTCTGTCTCTAAAGAGCAGCACAAG
>JAVCKU010000004.1:12660497-12671486 GCA_032273985.1 Hypsolebias coamazonicus
AAATATTATTTCATGATCTTGGGATAATGAAGCAACAAGCAAGTCTTGACAGTTTAACTCAGCTTCAGGTTGTCAGAATGGATCCCTGACTATTTCTTGTACGGATGTGGAAGTAAATGTAGCACGCCCCCTTGTGGCTGAACCAGGACTGACCAAATCTCTGAAAATTCAATCCACAAAATCCTGAACCTTCTTTTCTTGTCTGAAGCAAAGCGTTTTACAGGCTGAAAGTTGTGAAGCCATTGGAAAATAAAGACAAAAACTAATCAAAGTTATTTTTAAACCCTCCCAAAAAATAAAAAATAAATCAAGAGGGGTTTGTACTTTTTTTTAAGTTCATCATGGGGCGAAAATACAAAAAAAAACATTAAAAAAAGTTTTAAAAGTATAGTTTAAATTATCTCCAGTAATATCTCCCAAACGTACACCCCAGAATCAGCTGTAAGATAAACGTGCAACACTTCATTCAAACATTTCCAGTCATACCAACAGATTTAGTCTTCACGCTGCGATCGACAAACTACCTAACGTAGTAAAACTCATAGGCTGCCATGACTTCATGACTACAGAACATCTCCCAACAACTGCAGCTAAGAAATAAATTACTGTGATAAAAATACATATGCCGGAACGTTTAATGTCATTTACCAGAAAAAGACCCGCATAGCAAGAGAAATAAAAATAAAGATGAAATAAGGACGGCCTCTATAAATCAACAGGCTTGGTAGCCGACAGCAGTCGTCCTGGGTGGAGGGGGTTTCTGGGAGAACCTCTGTAATAGTTCGAGTCCTTCTCTACAAGCTGCTGCACAGGATTCAGGGTTTCTGATGGGTCCGAGGTAGAGCGCTCCACTTTAACCTTTGGTTGCACTTTGTTCGTCACGTCGCCCAGAGCGCAGGACGCGGGTTTTCGAACTAGGGTGCTTGGCCTTTTTGGCGGGAGGGGCGGAGGCTTCTTTCCAGCGAGCGAGCTGTTGGACGGTCTCACTTGTGGCCGTCCCGGGTGAGGCTGGAGCTTTGAGTGAGGTGAGAGGCCACTCTCTAGACTCAAAGACTTCGTCACGTTTACGTTGAACCTGCGACTATCGCCCGAGAGGGAGTTGATCCTGCGGACAGTCTGTCGAACAGGGGTGCGCTGGAACTTTAGTGGAGACCGGATTTGTTTGCTTTTTGAGCCCGTGGGAGAGTAGAGGGTGAGCTGGTTGAAGTGCTGAATGTGGTCTGCTACCCGGCGCTTTTCGGCCTCCTGCCTAGTCGGGGACGAAGCCGTTTGGTTTTCAACATTAGATCCAACCTCCAGGGAAAACTTGACCTTGTCGTGAGATTTGCCGCCTGCAGCAGAGGTTTTGTTCGACGCAGCAGGCTCCTCTTGGAGCAGCTTGTATGGAGTCGATGAGGAGATGCTCAGTGTGAAATGAGCAGGACTCTGCACGTCCAGAGCGTCGATAAACCTGCTGCAGTTTATCTGCTCTGCCAGCCTCTCAGCTGGTCCTGTCAAAGAGTTGTCACGGCTACCAAAGGAGGCAGATCTAACTTTGTGTACTGGACTACAGTGAACGCTAGAATCAAAGACTGTGCTATCGATATGCAAAGTAGTGAGTGCAGCCATTTCAGTTTGACCAAAAGTACTGGTCTGCTCATTTCCCAGAAGGCTCTGCTGAGCTTGGAAGCTGGGAGTCTCAGTGTCCACAGACAAAGGTTTGACTGCGGGGGTCTTAAGTGGAGTAACATGGATGTTTGCTGATGGTTTTTTCACATATTCTCCTACGGAGCTGCAGGAACCCTCTGTCCCAGCCCTCAGCTCTATCGCATCCTTTTGGATGTTCAGCGCTGGGCCCGTTTCTCTCAGAGCTTCAGCGCTCTCGAGGCTCTCCGCGCTGGAAGCACAGCACAGCTTCATGGGCAGGATGTTCCCTGGTGAAGGCTTAGAAATAACGATGGCAGGCTCAGACATATAGTTGTTCTTGAGGTGCACGCGTATGGGGGAATCAGTGAAAGAGCCTCCGCTAAATGCACGGGCGCTGAGAGGGGTGTCTTCAATCCACGAAGCCTGGTGGGTCCTCGAGCCACACTGGGGTGTCAGCAAGTTGTCTTCTGACTTGCTAATGTACTTGGAGCCTAAAACAACAAGCTCGGTATTAGCAGAAGTTCTAACTCAAAAGACAACATTAGTGAGAATAGAGCAGTCAGGATAAAGTTGCATTCTCTGGTACTTACTCTTGGATTCTGTATTTCTGGGAAGAACAAATGGTCTGAACTTGGTCTCCTCAGTGAGAAGAAAACCTGTGCTCTCCTGTGAGGCAAGTCGCCAGCCAATGGACTCAGAACCCTTCATCAGCAGCATGGAAGGAGAACGGAAAAATGAAAGAGGCTTTGAGAAGGATTAAGCCAGAGAGTAGTATTTTGTTAAAAAGAACCCAACAGAAACAAGCCATAATAAATATTACCAGGTTAATGTATCTGAGGTTAGTTCTTCAGAGGATGATACAAATCACTCAGAAGAAACAAGATAAGTGAACTGTTTGGATAAACTTTTATTGTGTGTATTTTAATATAATAAACATGTTACTCATCATGCATCTTAAAGCAGCTCACATATTGTACCCAAAGACATTTCACCAAATGTCATGT
This sequence comes from Hypsolebias coamazonicus, assembly GCA_032273985.1. Lineage (NCBI taxonomy): Eukaryota > Metazoa > Chordata > Actinopteri > Cyprinodontiformes > Rivulidae > Hypsolebias > Hypsolebias coamazonicus. Next base: position 12,663,128 of record JAVCKU010000004.1, read on the forward strand.
GTATAATATAAACCAACATCACCACCCAAGTGCTAGTATAACTGATTCAAACTGGGGACAGGAATAGAGATTTGGTACCATAAACAATAAACACAATTTATTTACAAAATGATAAAAGGTAAAATACAGTTTGTAATTTAAAAAAAATCTGCAGAAATATTTCATAAAGTAAACTGTGGAAGTTTTTACACAACCACCAAAAATGTGAGGACAATGGACAGATAATTGCAAATGGATTTATTTTCTGGAGCAGCTGTTCACACATGCTTCACAGCTAGAAATGTGAGGGATAAGGTGCTGGACAGCATCTCACACAGGAGGCAGGAAGTGATGTAAAAACTGCTAAGTGAATGAATATTTGCATTGTGTGTCCTCTGAATCATCTGAACATTTCAGGACTGCGATGAATGTGTGAAAGCATCTTATACAACAAAAGTGCTACTGTGCACAAATCTATTGCTGCATTTGACTGAGTGTAAACATGTTTGATTGCAATGCAGGTGCATGCAGAGAATTCATTTCCTCTTTCACAGTTTGTCAGTTAGTGTTAGGTTTCAACGAGCCACTACACTTACAGCGTCTTTGCTGCTCTTTCCCAAGCTAAAACGCTTGCGTAGAGACTTGCGTGGATCCTCTTTCTTGCTGACTTTAGGTGAGAAGCAGCCAGCTTTTCCAGATTCAACTCTGAAAGGGAGAAAATGTATGTAAACTGTCAGCCACATACTGGTAAGCCAAGAAAAAGTGACCTTATCAACCACTATCAGAGAATAAACACTTCATTCTTTAATTTGGAGCAATATAAAGTAAACAATGAGTGAAGAAATACTTTCACACACAAAGGAGAGCTCATTAGTAAAGATGCCCCATGATCATTAAACATGTTTTAGTTTTGAATAAGACTATAAATTAGAGATGCACGATATTATCAGCATGGTATCGGACGATATTAGCAATAAATTTAAATATCAGACATCAGCCATTCCATCAAAATAACTCACAAATATAAAAGGCCTATATACAGTACATATACACAGTGCTGTTTTTGTATAACAATCCAGTGACAGGGATGCCTGCAGTGCCAGCACAACGTTATGGCGTCACACGCCGTTGAGTTTAGATTTGTGAACATTTTCAAATTTGCACAGTTCAAGAGTTGTCATTGTGTTAGAGAGTAATTATCATGAATAAATTTAACATCAAATATAATCCAAGTTGAAGTGTTACATCATTTTCAGTCCCCTTTTTGTCATCTGCATTTGTTAAAAGGTCAAACTGAAAAAGACCATGCAGAATAATGTAGTAGTTTAATCCTACAGCAGAGAAAGCTATGTAGTCTCTGTAAGTAGGTGTAGGAAAAAATAATGGTATTGTATCGGTTATCCGCCAAATAAGTTGTTTTTTTTTTATACATTATTTTTTTTTATTTTTATACATCTTGAAATAGACATACATTAAACATTCAGACCCTCACCAAATAAAAGTCCAGAGCAACAAGTATGACAAAAGCATATTAATTATATTAAAAAGTAAAACTCAGTATGAGACATTCAAATAAAACAGAGGTAATTATAATAATCATACATTTGGCGTCAGGTTCAAGGTGTTCCATTTCTTCCAATATTTATTGTATTTATCAGCAGCAAAGCTTAATGAAAAAGTCAGTTGCTCCATTGCGTGTATTTCCTTAATTATTTCCTTCCATTCCAGAAATGATGGTGGTTCCAAAGCTAGCCACTTGCAGGTTGTAGCTTTCTTTGCCCCTGCTAATAAAATTAATTGAAAATGTCTATCTGACTTCCTGAGTCCTTGAGGTAAATTACCTAAATGGCCAAATAAATTTTAACATATCGGCCAAAAATCCAATATCGTGTATCCCTATAATAAATTTGCAATCCGGATTTTTTTTTTTTTAAGTTGGATCTCATGGGCCAAACAAAGACTTAGTTTTACCTGGTAACATGTCTATTACTAAGTCGCTTGCTCTTCCTCCTTAAAGACGTCGCAGGTTGCCTTTTAGACCTTCCTGCTGATGACAAGGTGTTTGGGGAAGAGTCTAAGATGCCCGATGAACTGTAGGCTGGAAAACACACAAAACTAAAGTAATAACTACAAGCTGGAGTGACAGATTAACAGTTAATCGAGCATTCTTCAATACCTGAACCAGGAGTAGTGGAGCCACTGAACAAAGGGTTGGGAAGCAAGTCTATCCCAAGGCTCTTTTTAACAGATCTACGCTTCTTGTTCGAAAATCCAAAAGATTGGCGAGGCTCAAAAGGAAGCTTTCGCTTGGAGGACGGAGTCACAATCACAGGAGTTGCAGAGGAAAAGACTGGGAAAAATTACAAAAGCGTGAGGACGATGATTTCTTCAAACCGGTAGAATGTGCACTTATTTTGAACCAAAGCACAGAAAAACAGCAAATTGACACTTGGGGATGCTGATTCATGCAAAAAGATTTGAAACAAAGACAGGCAGAACTTCATCTTTTAGAAACTAATAATTATTAATAGAAGCAGTTCTGAATAAAGTTTGCGTAGAAAAACATCAGACTTAAGTATGAAGTGAAAAAAAAATGAATTCAATTTAGGGAACACAGATGTTTTCATCTCATGCGCACAGGAGATAATTACTTCAGCATCTTCATGCTTTCTGATGCCAAACCCATCTCATGTGACCACAGTACGTACCAAGACTCTCCACCTGGGAGCCTTTTGTTGGTGTTCTATTAGTTTTTATCTTATTCAGTGCACCACTGACCATATCTGAAATACAAGACAAACCCAGCCAAATAACCCGTCTTTACTGACTAAAGCAGTTTCAACGTAACACAAGTTGTTTATCGCTGCAGCATGACGCATCATTTTACTTGCATATTTGCTTTGTGCAACTTTTTCTGCTCAGTTCAGCGATTAATTTGAACATTCACAGATTGCTGCTTTTCCAACGTCTAATTTGATTCTTACGTCCAAAACTGCGTCTGCTTTTTCGTTTCATCCCAGCGTTTAAATACCCGTCTTCATCCTCACCCTGAGAGGGAGACAGACCACCTGCCTCATAACCCATCATGGCAGGAACTTTCTCCTGAAGAAATAGCGGTAACAAACCTGTAACAGACAGCCACAGCTTTGTTAATGCTGCAAAGAAACAGCGTAACGTGGCACAGACAGGAATTACCAACAAAATGCATAAAGCCATACCAAAGTTGTGAGCATTCTCTATGAAGCAGTGGACCAAGGCCGCTTGTAGTTTGAGGCGTTTCTCCGTGTTGGCATTCATCTTTTCTGTTCCATCTCCAGAGTGAAGGAGGTTGGGAGCCAAAATTACAGACAAATTACTGCTATCCATTTTATTTTCTGCACTCCTGAGGTTCAGCAAGAAAAAGGAGAAAATCAGAAAATCGTTTTCGGCAAATACAGTTAGAAATATGATCAATGTCTGTTAATTATTTCAAAATCATAATAGTAGGTGAAATACCTTAGAGAGACGTTGTGAAGAAAGTGAAAAAAGTGGCGCAGAATGCAGATATTTCTGTCTGGTAACACGCAGGACAGCAGCATGGTGGCAGAGGTTCTGTCCTCCTCAGTGGGGAGCTGCTGGGCCTTGAGAAAGGCATCCTGCAGCTCCGTAGGAAGGACAGGTTCAGGGAGCTCCCTGAAGAACTGCTTAACAAGGCCCGCGACATCGCAGGGAGGAGCGGTGGACAGGCACTCTTCTCCTGCATCAAGTTTAGACTGAACAGACAAAACACAGATTTGTTGTGGTGTATAGTTCCCACTGAATGTCTCTCAGTGAAAGCAAGGTCAGTGTCGTCCGTTACTCACCCTAAGTGCTTTCAGGCGGACAACGGAGCCTGATTTCCTGAACAGGCCCTCTGTGTCAGCATGTGCTAGCAAATGCACACATGCGTCAACCAGAAATCTTAAAGAGCAGTGAAAAATGATTAGTACGGTTTGTAAAAAAAAGAAAAAAGGAGAACAAGCTACAGCTTGTTAACTTAAAAAAGTCTGTCAACCTACTTTGGCACTTTTCCGCATTCTGTATAGCAGAACGGTAAGCTATCCAAGGGTAGGCCGAAAACTTTTGTCTATGGTAGGAGAAAAAGGAAGTTAGACAAAATGATTAACAAACAATTAATTCACCAATAATAACTTGTATGGGCAGGCACACTCTTTTTATATTCACCAATGTAAAAGTATGATTGCTTTGTTCCCATTCCTTAGTTGTTTTTTCGTTGACACGACTAAAATTTACTGCTATAAATTCTGTCTTTCCTTATACTGATGACCAACCATTGCATTTAGAAACAGCATTGTGTTGCATTTTAAATTTCTTAAACTCTTCTTTATTTCTTCACAATTTCAACCAAAGTTTGTGTCTGTTTTTTTTTTTTTTCCTGTAGGGCGTTTTCATAAAGCAGATGGTTCAGCATTTATTGCAAAAGTGACTGTTGCAACAAAACTAAGAAACAGGTCATCGGCCCCAGCTGTCGAAGCAGATGGCTGCCCGTTCTGAGCCTGGTTCTGCTGGAAGTTTCTTCCTGTTAAAAGGGAGTTTTTCATTTCCACTGTTGCCATTGTGCTTGCTCAGGATGGGAGACTGAGACCAACACAGTCTGATGGATTCCTTAGATAGAGAACTTTTACTGTCCTGATGTATGCTCAGTAATCCAGGTAGAAAAATCTAACAAAGTTAAGTCAGGTCAGATTCTTCTTTGTTGAAACATTTCGTCTTTTATCCAAAAGACAATCTGGCTGTCAGCAGCCAAGTGGTTTGGTCCACTGTGAGAAGATGTTATTTAAAAGACTGAGTTGGTTGCAGGGTTTCAGACTGAAGAAGTCATTTGGAGAAGATGAAGCATTTCAACAAAGAGGAATCCATCCAGAGGACCTGTTGGATAACCTTTACCAATTGGATTTTTTATGTACGTATATAAATGTTTCAGTACAGTGCCCTAAGACAACTTCTGTTGTGACTTGGTGCTATTTAAATAAACTGAATTGAAGTTGTTAGTTTTAATCCACAAATGTCTCTATTAGTTTTTTTAATCAAACTAAACAGAAGTAAGGCTTTTGGTAAAGATCTTGTGCGTTTGGATTTAGCTTTTTTGTTGGCAACATTTTGAGCTCATCCTTACAGCTTAACAACAACAGTCTGCAAACAAATGGGGGTTTTCAGTGGGGGGTTGCTGTGAGTAAAATGCTAATTTGGTTCCAAACAATGGCATGCTCAATGAATATTGATGCTGTAAGCTTCTTTATTTTTACTTTAACCTCACTATAACCAAATGAACACAAAGCAAAAAAAAGGTCTAAGGCAAACAAATGGTGTTGGACACTTAAAAATGACTATTTTAAACTTACCGAGTTGTTGACTGTCGTTTTGCAGCTGGCTGCTTTGCTTTTGTTCCAGCTCTTGATCTTTATCCCATAAGCTGAGCGAAGCTGCTGCACGGCCACTAAACGCATTACACTGCTCTCCATAACTTTCATTTTTCAAATGTGCTTTTTACAAAGTGCTCTCTAACTTTCTCTATCACTTATGTTCACTCTTTCCGTTATTATAAACTAATTTTCGCAACAGCTGATCACAGCCCTTATAGCTTTTCTCAATTCATCGTCACCTGAAAACTTCCAACTACTTGCGAGGAAATTACACACGCGTAATAAGTGGACTTTTAGACTAAAATACACGTCAAAGTGCCAATGAGCTGGTGTGTTACATCGTGTGAAGAGCGTATCTAAATTAGCTAGCTTCTTCGTGGTGAAGCAAGCTAACGTTAGCCAGCAAGTCGCAGAATCTCGTAAACAGGTCCCACTCAAAATACCTCGCTACCGGAGGACCTGAAATTCTTGCTTTACTTCTCTCAATCGGTAAAAATATAAAAATTACACCAATTTAAACCAATTTTTTTAGCTCACTGCCTGGTTGTTCTCTCCTCGAGTCGGTTGTCAAGCCGTCTGCTTCCGGAGTATTTTCAAACAGCGGCGCTCCCTACGCACTTCGCTCTGATTGGTGAGAACTTGAAAGGGCTTTCTCGGGGTGTGTGTTCGTTTTAATACACAGTGTGCGCCGATCCGTGCGGTGCAGTTTCCATCAAGGGAAAAGAACATTCAAGTGGAAACCGGTTGAGACTGTAGTTCAAACTAGTGCCACTTTTCAAATGGAAAATGCCTGGCGATTCAAAGCTTTCTTTGTTTACATCAGCAGTTATGAGAACACTAAAATAAATTTGACACAAGTTAGAAAAAAAAATCAATTGGCGTATATTCAGTATTAATATTCTGACTAATTTAAAAAAACAAACTCAAACATCTGAAATTAAAATACATAAGATTTGTGTGACAAGCTTGGAAAACTGGTTTTTGTCACCAAATAAGAGAGAAGTAAGTTTTACACATTGCATTTACAAACATTTACTCATATATTATGGATATATGTTAAGGTATTGATGAGATGCCCTTTTTACATTAAAAAGATTGTTAGGCTAATTGGTAACACAAAATTGTCTTTTGGTGTGAGTGAGAGTGTGAATGATTGTCTCGTTTGTCTCTGTGTGTCCCTGTGATGGACTGGAGACTTGTCCAGGGTGTACCCTGCCTCTTGTGACTGCTAGACATGGGCACCAGTGACCCCAATGACCCGAGAAGGACTATAGGTAAACATAATGGATGGATGGATGAATGGAAAATGCCTATACAGTAATTTAAATTCAGCTATCTGAATGTTTTAGATAGAGAGAATGCACTTGATGATATATTGAACTAAAAACTCAGTGCACATGAATAAAAAAATGTTATTTGCGCTAGAAAAAATATGAGACCTTTAAAATGTTGATTAGGGACATCATCCATTTTTTTACAGTGTGATGTTCTGGGGAGGGGGCATTATGGCAGCTGACAGAAGAAAAGTTGCTTGTGTTTCTCATTTTCAGTCAACAGTATTTGAGGCACTTTCACAAATGCTTATCTTTATTACAACAGAACAGAGACATGTATATACAAGAGTTAAAGATGTACAAATACATGGATGCAAAGAGGTGGACATGTGTTTAGAAGCATTTCCTGTGGACAATGGAGGGTCCAGCTTCATCATACTCTTGTTTGCTGATCCACATCTGCTGGAAAGTGGACAAGGAAGCCAGGATGGAACCACCAATCCAGACAGAGTACTTTCTCTCAGGTGGAGCAATGATCTGCAAAGGGAATAGATAACATTCAGTTAAAATGAGCATTATTTGCAGTGTGTGGTTGCACAAAGACTCTGCCGTCCATTCACCTTGATCTTCATGGTGCTTGGAGCCAGGGCTGTGATCTCCTTCTGCATGCGGTCAGCAATACCAGGGTACATTGTGGTACCACCAGACAGCACATTGTTGGCGTACAGGTCCTTGCGGATGTCAATGTCACACTTCATGATGCTGTTGTATGCTGTCTCATGGATGCCAGCAGACTCCATACCTGTTGAAATCCAAGCACAAATTGTCGGTTTCTAAGAAAAATACTTGTGTGAAATAATCCAAATATTAACAAACATTTAAAAATACATATGTTTGCTGTACTCACCAATGAAAGAAGGCTGGAAGAGAGTCTCCGGACAACGGAAACGCTCATTACCGATGGTGATAACCTGGCCATCGGGCAGCTCGTAGCTCTTTTCCAGGGAGGAAGAGGAGGCAGCGGTGGCCATCTCATTCTCAAAGTCAAGAGCCACATAGCACAGCTTCTCCTTAATGTCACGCACAATCTCACGCTCAGCTGAGAAGAAGAAGGTTTGAGTAATGAGGAAAAACACATCCACACTTCCAACACATGAATCAAACAAATTACATTACGGTAGTACCATACCTGTTGTGACAAAGGAATATCCACGCTCAGTCAGGATCTTCATCAAGTAGTCGGTCAGGTCACGACCAGCCAGATCAAGACGCATGATGGCGTGGGGAAGAGCGTAACCCTCATAGATGGGGACATTGTGGGTCACACCATCACCAGAGTCCAGCACAATGCCTTGAGCAAGCAGAAAAGAGTTGGGTTTAATGAAGTAAGCAAGGTCAGGAAGGTGAAGAAGAAATGTTTCAGTCAAGTATGAAGAAAATGAAAAGGTTACTGACCAGTGGTACGACCAGATGCATACAAAGACAGAACAGCCTGGATGGCCACATACATGGCGGGAACGTTGAAAGTCTCAAACATAATCTGGAAAAGTTAAAAAAAAAAGCAAAGATAAAAAACATAAACATGAAAAAATATACATCTAAGTATTTATGTCATAACAATGGAAAGAGAATCTAAAAAAGCTAAGTCTGGTCCTCTGGACATTCAAAAAACAAAACAAAACAAAGCAAAAAAAATTGTAGAAA
>JAVCKU010000004.1:12731713-12743406 GCA_032273985.1 Hypsolebias coamazonicus
AAATAATACTCCCGTCGAGATTAATGATACTTGGATTCATCCCTGTCTGCTTTCGAAAAACAGGTTTAACAGAAGTCCCCAACTCAAGCACGCTATCAATTTCTGAAGACATGACTGTTTTTGGTTGTATGTTCATAATAAAGTCAAGCTGTGGTCCCTGAGACTGATTAGGGTGGTGATCTCAGCCTTATTGCTTAACATCGGTATAAATCTTTCAAACTTGGCACCGCTGCCTGACAACGTGGGACGAATTTCGAATTTGTACCAGCCAAAGTGTTGAGAAACAGCAGCTAAACAGGATCATCTGTAACATCGAATGACATAAGGTCAGGACAGCGCTGCCTGTTCTGAGTTGCCACAGATACAGTTGTCTTTCGGCCAATAGTGAAGCAGAGGAGACCAAAGCACACAAGTGGGACTTTAATGTTCCTGCACATGAAGACCCTGATGAATTGCCAGCCATCAGCTCAGTGGGCACTGGAAAGAAACTAATCAGTCCAAGCCACAAATGGAGAGACAATGCAGGGGTGTGTTAGAATGTTTCCCACTGGATGGTGTTGTTTAGAAATAAAATGGACTTTATAAGATGTTGCATTTGTTGCTGTTTTGTTGGAAACTTCTACAGGACTAGAAAGTTGACAAAGGGGCCCAGTGTGAGTCTTTGTCCAAGTCCCTTTCTGACATGGCACGCAGTCATGCAGCCCTAACGGACAGTAGGAGCAGCACAAAAGGCATCAAGCCCCAAGTCCAAAGAGCAGCAGACACTTGTTATCAAAACACTGATCCCCCGGCCCCCACGGCTGCCATTCAGCCCCCGCTGGCATGCCGGACTCGATTACCCTCTCCACTGGCAGACTGGAGCGCATAAAAAGCATTCCCATCAATGAACTGTTGAACCTTTTGCCCTTCTGGATGTGTGACCAGACAGGAACCCTTTGACACTGCACTTCTGTTGAGCAAATTCATAGCCTAAGCACTTTTCTGGTCACCGGGCTTGTTAAGTCCATTAATTCCAGGACACGGCACTCGTTTATACATCTGGAAGGGCCAGATTGGGAATTTGTTCTGTTGGTAAAACAGGGAATATTTTTTGGGTGTGCAGAGTAAACAGGCTAGTGCCACAGGTCCCCTCTCTCCTAGCCGTCCTGGCTAACACTGAACTTCTAATGACTGTTCTCTATTATTTTCTATTCTTTAGACATTTTTTCCACTTGATCAGACTTGCCACAGGCTTTTGAAACACCTACTGTACTTAAAATCCATTCAGACCATAAAAATGTGGATTTAACACAATAACAGTGTCGGAACTGTGGTTATTAACTCTGGAAGGCACTGTCTAATCGTGATTAAAATTAATAATAAAATCAGCAACTTTTTTTTTTTTTTTTTTTTTTTTTTTTTTTACTGTAGACGATTGTTCAGCAAGGAGGAAAGCCTGACTCAAGAGGAACATAATTGCCTCCAGTTCACTGATGCATTTCACACCAACTGTGCAACTGCTGCTTGCAGTGGGAAAGCAATCAAAGAGTGTTGTGTACACTTCAGTGCTATCACCTTTCCGGCACTCATAGACATCACAGCAGTCTCCTGGCTGACCGCTGGCCTGACTGAGTGGAACGAGGTGCTGTCCGCTCGGGCAGTGGGGCTTCTGGCAGGCACTAAAGTCACAAGTGCACTGGGGTGGTATGGAAGGGCAGCAACCAGCAGGGGGTGTGTAACTCTTGGTTAGGACTGACCCTTTGGGGCAGGAGGGAACCGGCAGAGCAGGACATGTCACCCCAGCACACCTCAGCTGTTCTGCAAAGAAAACACACATGGATTTATATTAATACACAGGTTTGACCTTCTTTTCTTTGCATACTGTTCTCCTAAAGGAGGTGAGGTTGCTGAGCTTTCATGTGAAAGTGCCTGCTTTAGAAACATTAAATAAATTAAAAAAAATGGCATAAACTGACAGCTAAGAACACACAATCTCCCAGCAAATCTCTGCACACAACCAAAAAATCCTCTCCGGTTTGTGGCAGCTTTACAACCTTGTGTCAAAGCAGCGAGAGTGCAGCTTCCTCACCCTCTCTCTCTCTCAACACGACATGGTTCTCCGCATATCCTGTCGCCGCAGCTCTGATCCCACTCAGTCCGCTTCAACTGGCCCACAATCCAAACAGCCGCATGGTCTCTAAAACCAATCGTTAATAGCAGCCAACCTTCAACAGAGCGTTACTTCATGCCAGTTTACAGACGCCCCTTCACTTTGCATACCAGGATGTATTTGTCCATTCATTTGCAGATCCAACATAATGCCCCTGATAGCTCTTGTTAGAAGGGGGGAGGCATCTGGGCAAGGAGCTTAGGGGTGTATTTTGGAGCCTTTTCAGGAAAATAAAAGTGAAGCCCCTTCTTTACAGATATTTCTTGAGAACAGTAGCCTTCTTCCAAAAAGTGGGATTACTCAAACCAAAGGAGGGTGTTTATTTTGGTTCTCAGTGTCGCTGTAATGTACACAGGAAGGCGGAGGTGGGAAGAAGATTGATGCTCTATCCTGTAATCAATCAGTCACTAAGTTCTCCCTCCGATCCCCAGTTGTAAATACTGAGTTTAACACATAATAAGAAAGGGCAGCGAAAGTGGCAAAGCAGTAAAACTACGGTATGTGCAAGAACGGGACAACTGGTCCCTGCACATGACGCATGCATACGGGAGAATCTGAATCAACAGATGACTGTGTTATATCAGCGTTAAATCAAGTTGATTATTATTTTTACAAGCAATTCTTGACAATCTTTGAATACATGTTTTTTTGATGAATGGGAATAGCTAGACTGAAACTTGAATGGTAGTACTTTGAGTAAAGTATATATTTTTTTTTATGTTGAGTTTTTGGCTGGTGGTCTTCCTGGATCGGTGCTGGAGGCACAGCACAGAAGACGTGCCTTAAACCTGTCGTTCAAACACTGGCAAATGGATCTCTTTGAATTTTAAGCAGGTACAGAGTTTAGATTTCTAACTCCACAAAAGGACCTTCCAACCTTACTCACTTGTTCTGTTTTTAAAAGACAAATCTTTCATTAAATCAGATCCTCTTCCACCAGCCACTTTAACAGTCATTTGATGTGTGTTTGACCCAATGTAAATATAATTAAAATACATGTATGGACAAGGGGCTTTGACTGTGTCTGCGGCAGTTTGGCGGGTGGAGCTAATGTAACCGATGGATGAAATTGAGAAGAAGAGAAACATTCAACTTTTCTGGCTCCAGATAAATACAGCAGGAGTGTGAGGTGTCTGTACTGTACTGTTTACTCAAGCAACCCGGGAACCGTGAGGACCGCCACAAAGCTCTCATTGATAAACTTTGCAACTGAATAGTGTCAAAGTAGGTGAAGGAAAACCCCTAAATTAACGGACGGCTGAAACCCTTTCAAAGATTTTTGGCCTAATTTCTATGCCAGAGTTAAATAAACCTCAGATGGAAGTGCTGATTGGCCAATGTTTTACCGTGAGTGAAGTCTAACACAGTTCACTGCTGCTCAGTTAAACTGTGTTTGCATTTGAAAAACCCCAAGCTTCTTCTTTTTTTTTTTTCTAATTTGCAAAAAAGAAAAATGCACGGGCAATCTCGCACATGGTTCTGCGCTGAAAAACACTTTCTCTGCATTGTGTACGACTCTGAGAAGGCTGATTACTCTTTCAGTTGTGATAATGGCTGGGGTTAGAGAGCACTGGGAAAAGCAGCTGGCAGACATGTCATTGTCATTCAAATGAATTGAATTCTATGCATCTATGGAAATGGTCCAACCCTTGTAGGTCTAATTGATGTAATTTTCTTTTTAACGTGGAACTTTTAGGCAGCGACAGAGGTTGGGAAAAGTCAGCAGCAAATGGATTTTGTGCTGCGCCGTTTCTGTCGCATCTCTAAGCACAAATGGCTGTAATTAGTGAGTCAGTGATTGCAGAATGATTCTTTGTATCACAATGGTGCAAACACACAAGCTTGAACAAACACAAAAAAAACATAATTTGGTACGCTTGATAAATTCTCTTTGCAGATCAGACAATATGCGCTTTTTATTACTAGATAGGAAGGAACTGGAAATCCTTACCACAAGTCATTCCCTGCAACAATATGCAGTTTCTCTTACTCTCACACAAGTGAGACGTGGAAATTGCCTTGCAACCACAGAATGGTCTCGTCTGTAAACAATGTAAAGTTCTGACATCTCTGCAGCTCATTGAGGAAAAGAAAATCTTTTTTTTCTTTCTTTCATGCTGGATACAAGGAGTGCAGTCTTTCCTCTGAGCAGATCAACTGAACCAGGAAGAGGAGGCTACACTGACAGCCTGAGTTTACTCATGGAAAAAGTGCACAATGTAAGTTCTGTTCACCAACTGACTTTGGAAGCACGTCAGTGGAGAACAAAGCCATCTCAGTCCAGCGGCCCTACGTGGGTTTTTGGTCTGTCCTCAGGTTTTATAAAGTTGCACAGGGGATACATAGGAGCAGTCTCTCACAATAAGATGTGGAGGTATGACCCTTCACCAACCAGCAGTCAGGGTAACCCCCTGCCTGAGTTTAGTTATGATGACCAAGGAGCAGGAGGGTGTCAATGTGGCAGAGACAGGTCCAACAGGTGGATCCCCTAGACATAAACCAACAGGTTGCTCTACATGAAGTTCTTAGAGTTTTTTTTTTTTTTTTTGTGGGCGTGGGACAGTGTAGTTATTTGTACTATCACCTCCCAGCAAGGTGCACCCAAGGGCTGATCTCAACTAAGGCTTTTCTGTATGAAGTTTGGAGGTTCAGAACTACTGTACCTTCAAAGTAACTGATGATTTTACATGGCCATGTTCATAGTGTTTAGAAAATCAATGAATGAAAATGTTGACATCCTAAACTACACTACGTATGGAGAATAACTTGTGGTGTTCCACAAGATTCAATATTAGGACCTAAGTTATTTATAACTGTGTCTGCAAAGGAGGTTATGTTTTCTGTAGCATTGGTTTGTATGTTTGTGCACAATTACTCAAAAAGTTATGAATGAATTTTCATGACATTTTTGGGAAATGCTGAGGTTGTCACAAAGAACAAATTTACATTTGTAATTTTGGTAGTGATCTGGATCATCATCCGGTTCCAGGAATGTTTTAAAGGATTCTTGTCTGTCTGTGTATGAGATGCTACTGCGTGAGTGACCCTAGTCAAAGGTCTCTGAGTGTTTCTAGTTGAAAGACTGATTTTACTATAAATTTTGCATTAAAACGTATAACATTTGCAGTAGATTCAAACTTATTTAGCTCAGGGGGCTTGAATGATTTGACATCAGGCTCTATTAATGAAAATACTGTATAACCAAACTTATGGTGTTAGGTGGTTTCAGAGAAATATCATATAAAGTGATAATCTATTTTTTGTGTTCTGTAAAAACTTTGAAGAATACAGTATTGGATAAAAAATACCTGTCTATATTGTACTGATCACTTCTAATTTCATATGTGTGAGAATTGAGGGAAGTTAATTATAAACTATAAGGTAGAATATAATGTGATATTAGTTGATTGTGAGAGCTATATGATAATAAAATTATGCATTGTGTTGTTTTGTGACATTTTGAATTCTGCTTCTGCTTACTCTTTATTAAGTGCTTTGTTTTATAGTGTAAAGCGATCATTTATATTTGTGTGTAAAAAAAAAATCAAACTAAATTCATTAATTCATTCAAAGTAACTGTGGTCAAGGGGATGCCCACGTGTTGTGAGCACACTGATTCATCTGTGTGGGTTTGTGTGTGCACAGCAAATGTACATAACATGTGTACATTCCAGACAAACTACTTCTTGCTGTCAAACTGCACAACAGTGGACCAGTGATGAAGCACAAAGAGGAATTTAGTCCAAAGAGACAGAAATGTCACACCATGTATGGTTTTAGCTGACGCAAAATTACAAAACTTCTGCTGGAGTGAGTGTGGTGAGCACGTGGTCAGTCGTTCCCGCATTTTGGACGTGTCCTTCTATTGAATCCTTCTGGTTGGATGCAGCAGCAATCATATAAAAATTCCTGAGGTTTTCTGTTAGGGTAGGTCACCTATAAATCTTTACCAAATTTCTGAAGGTTCAAATGAAAATAATGCGTACCTTCTGATGCTATTTTTCATTTTAATAAAGATAATAATCTATCGGAGCACATCATAATGTGCGGCTACAAAAGGAACGTGAAGAAAAGTGATGGAAAATGGTGTGCCTATTGTGACTGTCAGACAGATTATTGATTATAGTATGCCTTCTGAATTCCATGGAGAATTAGCAAAACTGATCAAAAATAAGCAGAATAATAGTAAGTGCTCAAGAGTAAGAGGAATCATAAAAGAAAATCATAACGTGTGTCACGTGTATTGTTTCTCTGCCATAATGTGTTGCAAATGTGGAAAACAAGACCATGAGCTACTCAGCGTGAAGACAGCTATTTGATAAATTCTGGAAGAGGCGGTTGCGTAATGTATGGACTTTAACCATGGGAAGTTTTTTCTCTTCCAGAGAAGAAAGCAATCTGACGACAATAAAAGTACCGTAGCTGAACATCAAGAGTCATCTTAGACTCTACTGGGGATACTTTGATTATGTAATAGTTGTGGCTGAGTACTTGAGTAGAGGTTTGAAGCCTGGATGAAGGTAATAATTTAGAGCTGGACATGCAGGAGGAGTCTAAGACTTGTTGTGTGTGTATTTTGGCTGTTCCTGCTGGACAAATACTGCTTGGCTTGGTCAGCGACTGACAAAGATAAGTAAGTGGATAGACAGAAATCCCAACAGGACTTTAAAAGATCTTTTTTGTCTCAGTAGCCACACAGTATCTTTGTTTCCTTTTTCAATCCCACACATTTATTAATACGCACACGCTCTGGGAAACGACGAGGCCGCAGCTTCCTCAGACGGCACACAAACATTCAGCACTGAGACGTCTTGTGCCCCTGCCAGCCAGTGTGGGTCTGGCTCCGCCGGTAATAGCCGTGCCACAAAGAGGCTGCAGCCAAGCAGAACTAACAGTCCTTTCACAGGGGCAGAAAAAAGCAGGACGGAGGTGGCGTACGAGGTCAGTTGGTGCTATGGCATCATACTGGGCACAGCTTCCCCGTCTGATGGTCCACTTGTGAACTACAAGCTGTCTGCAAGGCGCATTCCTCCAGTTTACACTTACTATGCAAGGCCCAATCGCTTCAGCACAATTCATGTTTGCATCTGTCTCTGCTTTTGATCATATGTTAGCATCAAGTGACGCCAGCTGCATGAATCACCCAAAAATGCGCAACCTGCCGTTGCTTGTTTCTATCACTGAGCAACGGCAGGGGAATTCCTCAAAAACAGCAGTCTGGGGCTCTTATCATGGTTGAAATATGTAAACCATCCCGAGTGTAAAACAACCAAACACCACCCTACCATGACCCTGGGGCCTGTACACAAATACCTCAACAAAATTGTTGGCTTCTGTTGCCATTTCTTATCCTGCTGCATCTGTCCTTCCTCTGCTGCACTTATCACATCCTCTTTCCTCCCTGACATGTGGGCAAAGCGTCTGGCGCACCATGTTGCATCTGAATGAACGCAACCAAATTACATCGGTGTTTGCCTCTGGAGCACAGATGATCATCATCTCAATGAAGCACACCCAAAATAATGTAAACAAAATATTAATAATTTGAAAATAGCTTTTTTGATATTGTGAAAATTGTAGCAAAATGGATCTGAATTTTCAAAATAAGAGCTGAAACAATTCTTTGTGTGTCAGAACAGAACTTTGGAGGCGTCACAAACCAAAATAAAGCCAGAACAAACCACTACCATGTGTGAGTTACCACTTCCTACAAAATACATTTATCGTCGGCTGATTTCAACATAATTACTCCGAAAGTCGTGAGTGGGTCTCTAAATCAAGTGGTGGATTTGCTACATTTCTTCAGGTCTTAACTTATATTTTTGAATGCAGAATGCCATGATGGGGACAGAACATTGCTAAACTGCACAATTCCGAGCAGCAACCCATAAACTATTGTATCAGCTATCTTTTTATGTAGTTCATTAAAAAAAAACAATTGCTAAACAGTGATGGTCTAATTCCAAGAGAAGAAGTTTTACTGTCAAACACTAGTAGGACAAAACAGATCTTAAATAAAAGCCTAGAATTCCTTTGAAAAACACATATCACCCACCACCTTTCATGCCAGAGTTTTAAATAAACTTTAAAATACATTTATGCATGCAGTAATGTGATACTGTCATATCTGGCATAACCTGTTAGTGTTTGGAGTATGTGTTATGAATGACTCTCAGCTACTACCACACCACTTTTACTATCAATATCGGTCAAATTCAATGAACTAGAGCCATTTTTGTGTCAGCTAAGGTTGACCAGCTGTGCAGCCATCTTGAATTGGGTTGACTTCAAATGTTAATGTGCACAAATTAATTACTTTATGAAAGTGTCATTATAATCCACTCAGCGGTCCTTGAGATATTTTGCTAACAAACAAGGAGACTTGATTCTAATCGTGATAGAAAAGTTTTGAGCACAGATCTTGAGCAATCACTTAGTGCTTAGAGTATGAAAAGAGGATCGATCTCAGCTACAATCACAAAAAGTTTAACATTTATATCTGTAAAACTAATTGAGTTATAGCCCTTTCGGGGTTTTCTAAAATCACTTTGTTGTGGCAAACACCTTTAACTGAATCGACTCCAAAACTTAACTATTTGTACATGTTAATCCAATAATCACTTAATGAAAGTCTAATTAAAATGTATCTAGCAGTTCAAAAGATATTTTGCTAACAGACAAACAGGGTTGGAACCAAGAAGCTAATGCTCAAGTTATACGCAAAGATCAGCACTTTTATGGTGAGCTGTGAATGACTGTCGCTATAGCCACACCAAATATTAGCAAAATATCCATTGTATATAAATCCACAGCCATTTTTGTGTTTTAAGGTGAGTTGGCTATCTTGTACACGATCCAAACACAAGAAAACATTGTTTCTCCACCTTCGCCTTTGGAAGCAGACCGTAACAAGTACTTGTGCCAAAGACTCTGAGTTCGGTTGGTGGTTGAGCTGGTCACCATGGAGTCCAAACACAGAAGCTGCTGCCAGTGACAGACAAAAGGAAAATCTCTGCAGCGACATCAAGACAAACAAGATGGTTATCTCGCACAGACACAAACAAACTCAGGCACGCAGGCTCGTACGCGTCGGCTCGTTATGAGCTACTGTATCAGCACGCCGCATCGTGCACGCGTGCGCATTGTCCCACATGCTCATGTGCTATTTAACGGCTTCACACGTCCTCATCTTCTGCTTAACGAGGGGCGAGAAGAGGGGCGGGTCTGCGCTGCGGTGTAAACTCATAAGCTGCTGAAAAATGTTGTTTGCACTGATGTGAGTTTAAACTGTCATCCAGCGGGCTCGGGCGGGCTTTGAGAGGAGCTGCACAATGCAGACAGAACTTCTATTATTGTAACACTAGAGTCAATGATACGTCTGCACAATATTAATGTTTGACGAGTGCACTTCCTGTGGGATTTACTACACAAATGACTCAAGAGAAACATCCATACAGCCATTCAGGGTGTGTGTAACATAACCTCTTTGTTAGCTGCAGACTAAATAAACTCAAATGTGACTATGGCATGAGATCAGAGATTCATCAAAGAAGATAAACACTTCCATGCTTCTTTTCGCTCAACTCTTCTCTCTTTTTTTTTTTTTTTAAATTCAGATTTCAGCAGGATTTTCAAGAAAGCATGTTTTACACGTAAGCACTAAGTTTTACTGAACATCCTTTAAAGTTCAGTGAGTGCCCTTAGTAGCCGTCTCGTTCTGGTTTGCAAATGCCACTCGAGACGCAGCCGACACTTAGCGCCTGTCAATCCAGCAGAGAGCACACAGTCCAAACGAGGAAACTACACCATCCCTGCCAATGATGCTTTGCATAAGTGTCAAACAAAAAAAAAAAAAAGGCTGCTAAAAGCAGAGATAAACATACATTCTTGTCATCTCTCGCTTCATTTAGAGGATTCTCCTTTTCACCTCTGGCACAGAGGAGGCGTAAATGCTGCATTCTGTTCATTCACAGCTTAATGAGTCTGTCCTGCGCCTGAAGGTGTCCAACACTTCGTATCTCTGTGGACCGCCTAAGCAGCTCTACTTCTATAAATGCTAACAATTTCCATGCTTTTATAAAATCAGTCTGAATCATACGTTTTCTCTTACTCCCTCCTCATCCTCCCTCAGGTTTCACATTCTGCTCTGTCATGACTGAGCTTTACAGTAACATGGGTACCATGGAGTTTAAAATCCCAGGTCATCAATAAAATGTTTATAGCCACACATGTGGATATATGACATCATGATTGCTGAAGCTATTTGTTCAAGAAAATCTTTAAAAAGTTGCAGAGTGATTTCTGCAAATGGATATTCACAAATCTAAATTATGAACCTACGTACATCCTTAAAGGTTTGCATATTTCCCAGTGTCTTTTATGCCAAAGTTATAATCATCTTATGTTCAGAAACGGCAAAGTCGATAAACCTTGAAATTTAATCCCAATGTCTGTAAAATTCACTGAGTTAGAGCCATGTGTGTGTTTGCTAATGACGATCAACTGTGGCTGCCATCTTGAACTGGATTGACTCAAAATGCCAATCGTATGTGGACGTGCAACCAGTGATTACTTTCTACAAGTTTTGTTCCAATATGTCCAGTGTTTCATGGGATATTTTGCTAACAGACAACTAGAACTGACATCAAACAGTTTATGCTCAAGTTAAAAAAAAGAACATCTTATTAAATGTTTAACACTTGTAAGTACCATAAACCTCTCAGCTACAACCACACCAAATTTTAGCACATCGCTCCTAAAAGTAACACAGTTATATCTAACTTTGTGTTTTCTAAGTTCATTTGGCTGTGGCAGCCATCTTGAACTTGATTGGCTCCAAAGGTTAAACAGTTGTAGATATATATCCAGTAATTACTTTCTGCAAGTTTCAGTAAATTTGATCCATTAGTTCTTAAGATATTTTGGTAACAGATGGACAATAGCACACATTGACAGACAAAAGCATTATTGTCTACCTTTGCCTTTCAGACGAAGGTGATTAAAAAAAGCTAGTTTCTATTACGTGATGTATAAAAACAACCCTGGCGTTGTGGAATCTGTAATAAAAATAATAGAAAACGTGAGCTGAGCACAATACTGGCCGCCTGCTGTGAGGTTGTCAGTCGCGGGCAGTTTTTCGGTTACCTGCTGCTTCCTGGCACTGGCTGCGGTTAATGTAGGCAAAGTGGTGGTGGCAGCTCTGAGATTCACAAACACAGCCCTCAGCAGTCAGGTTACATCCGGAGAACATGCACGCAGGATTAGCTGGTCCGACGTACTTCTCTCTGTGTCTCTCCCGGTGCTCGTGTCTCCAACCGTCTGAAATCCACACAAACCGCTGTGATCAATGAGTCACACACAAAGGCGGCACTCAGGGGTGATCTAGAGACCGCAACATATAGCCTGCGCTTGTGTGTCATCACTATGATATGTAAGTATCATTAGTCACTTCAGAGCCACATCTGTTTTGGATTAGCTCCTCTCTATGAATAGCATTCTCTAATCTAACCCGGATACTGCTGTCTGATCATTACATCTGGGCCTT
>JAVCKU010000004.1:12832225-12842648 GCA_032273985.1 Hypsolebias coamazonicus
GTCTCTCTTGAAAATGAGTTCTCGTGGCTCAATGAGACTACCTGGATAAATAAAGGGTAAATGAAAAAAAAAATTTCCTAGACCTACTTACAGATACTACAAAGCTTTCTCTGCTGTGGAATTAAAATACTGTACTACAATGTTCTGCATGGTCTTTGTCAATTTGGCCTGATAACAAATGCAGATGCCAAAAGGGGGCTGAAAATTATGTAACACTTCAACTTGGATTATGTTTAATGTCAAATCTATTCATGATGTTTACTCTCTCTAACACAATGACAACACTCAAACAGAGCAAATTTTCACAAATGTAAACTCAACGGCGTGTGATGTCATGTCCGATATTTAACTTTATCGCTAAATCGCTAATGTCGGTTGATATCGATACATGCCGATAATATTGTGCATCCCTAGTTGCAGAGCTAGAATGAGTCTGCTAAGGGATTTATCATGCTACAAAGTTCGTTTTCACTATTTATATTCACACATTTTTAAAGTCAAAAACAGAATGTTCTTGTGAACTTTTACACTCAGTTCTGTCATGATCAGTAGCATTCACATAAATAAATCGAGAAGGAGAGTAAGCGTGACAAGAAGAGGAGTCCACAGACCTTTCACAACATAATCATGACTCATGCCACCAACCGTCAAAAAGAAACGGGCTCTAAATTTAGCTGGTGATACAGCGCTAGAGTCCAGCCAGATTCTCTGTGTCGTCACTTTGACACTACGTTGATGTGCTTTATCAGTGTCCAGTACAGGCTGTCTGTCAAGCAGCTGCTCAGAAGCTCGGCCTTATCGCTTGAATAAACATGCCCGCCTCTATAACAAGAAACTCTGGATTAGTTATATCAGCAGAAAGAGAAAGGTCAAGCAAAAATGCAAACAAGCCAGAGCACTTTGATAGAACAATGACGCATATTGACTTTCCCACCAAAACAAATCATCACAGATTAATAAATGAAAAGTAAATATAATTTGTGTTTACGCCATGCAAGCCACCCCTCCCCCACCGTTCTACAAGTGCTGAAAGGAGAGCCTGCCGTGGCCTCACTTAAACCGCGACGAGATAAAGCCACAAACACAGCATATGTGCAAAAGCACCATCTCAGCCACACACACACAGTCACACGAACAGCCACTGGAGATATTCAACCCTGCTTTCAACACCTCCTATTGAAAGCACCAGGAGTCGTCTCTTAAAAAAACATGGGAGATGAAACCTGAACTCTGCTCCTTGCCCTGCACAGGCTGGAGCCGTCTTCCTGCCATTGTGACTGTCATTACTGCCATGTCTCAAATGGCAGAGAAACTAATGTCAGCCATCCTCTCGGGACCTCAGAGTCCCCTCCAGCCCTCTCTGACAGAGGAGCAATTTATCTGTCAGCATCCACCAGCACTCCTGCGCTGCCTAATCCCTCCTTTTGCCAGGAGCAATGGGCTCCAAAGGAGAACACTTGCAGCCACACTGCTCGAAAAATCCATCAATAGGACGGCAATCAAAAGCACTTGAATTGCTCTGGGACAAGTGTCTGCACTGAATAATTCCTACATAAATCGGCTGCTGTCAGGAGCAGCAGGAATGAGAACGAACAAACCCCAACGCTCTTATCGCGTTTAAAGTTGTAGTGATTGCTAGGCAGCAACGTAGCGAGAAGTGAGAGGCAGCAAAAGGCAGAAAAACAAGTATGGGTGTAATCATGCGTGATCATGTTAAAGCATACGCACAATACAGCAAAGTGCACAACCAGAGCCAGAATTAGTATCACAAAGGCTGCACAGAGCTGTGCATTGTTAGACTCAATGTAAATATCAAAACGTAAAAAGGTCATTGGTCAGAAAGTGAAAAAAAAAAAATTCTCCTAATCAACTACAATGAAAAGCTACGCAGGATGTGACTTCACAGCACCGTTTTCACTATGACTGTCCTCCCCGTTGTTTACTAAGCCTGCACGAAGGAGCACAAGCCACTTCCTCATCCCCTGACCCAGTCCAGCCTCTGCTGTGCGTCTGTACATCCTGGCTGCAAATATACTTCACAGCAAGTCTCACTGTATGTTTGTCTGTAAATGTCCCGCCAGCGTACATGAGTCATGCTTTTCAGCTAGGGTAAAAGTAACACCTGGTTAATACTATGAGAAAATAGAAAACTGTCTTGCACTTTAAAGTTTGAGGTTAAAAATGAGTCTTACTGTATCCAGGACGGGGAGGGAGCTGTTTGTTGATTATTTGAGGTGTGATTTTTCAAACATTCATTCTCCCTATACATCATCATGGGCTTCGCCCTCAACTCAAAACGTCTGTGGCTTGCAGACCTCTTATCTGAGTGTCTCCTGTGGCTGCTTCACGCTGAGTGAAGGCTCCCTGGAACCACAGCTGCTTCCCTCTGGGCTCAAGCGCTGGGCTTCGGGTTACGACATGTTTACCTACTCCAGCAACTTCTGCTTTTATAATGTGCGCGATAAAATTAAATGTGCTTGTTTGACTAAAAAATATAAAGCAAGGCCTGAACTTCACAAGAAGTTTCCCAACAATCTCAGTATGTTTTAAAAATTGAAAGAAATAGCACACCGTCACCCTAGCTAGCCCCCGTGTGCTGTTTGACCCTCCATGCCACTTGCCTCCACAAAACACTGAGGAAACAGGGGAAAGGAAAGAGAAATAAACAGGAAGAGGAGGCAGGGGAAGAGCCTGGGGTTGGCGGGTGGGTGGGGGAAGGGCTCTCCTAAATCTGCAGTGTCTTTGGGTTGAAGGAAAAAAGATTGAGAGGGTTAGACGCTGGGCTGAAGCTGTGCATGTGCAAAGCCTCTCCAAAACAAACATGGAGCAAACAATGAAGCAGAAGAAACTTTTTACTCTTCACTATTCTCTGTCCAGTCAACAAAGGGGGCATCGTATTAAAAATAATTTAGATGCTCTTGTTTTATAATTGCATACACATTATGAGTCACAATGTCCTTATTTGACTTTCTTACACATATGTTAACAGATTACCTCTGACTTCTTGCGAGCAGACTTATTTATCTGCTGTGTGTTGCTTTCAGTCAGAAGGGACAAATAAAATATTCAAACTACCAACTTCTAAAATGTTTTGTTGTCCTTCTTGGCACCAAGTTGAAGGTTTGTTATAAATGTAAATGCGGCGTACATGCAAGTGTAACTTTGCATCTCATTTTGCTAGCTCAGCGTGTACCTCATGTAATCCAGGCACACGCGTCTGGTGAAAGGCACATGAAATATTCTGTTATCCAAATGGGAAAGCCGTCAATCAATAGTTTATGTGGGGCATAAAAGGGAGCGTATGCTCTGATTACTTAGCACACAGCTGTGGTGCCATTTACAAGTCGTACGTGTTTGCTGCCATCAGACTCCAAGGAATGTGTTCAGCTTTGCTCCTCCTCACCTGTTGTAAGTGTTCCCGGTGAAACTGGTCTCCAATCAGCTGGAGTTTCTGTCCGATGCAAACTTCCAAGCTGCGTGCCGCGGGCAGCTGCCGGGGCAGCCGCTCCATCCCGTTTGACTCCTCTTCCCTGTCTTGTCGCCTTGCTTCAAGATCCCCGACAAGTTTGAAGCGTGCTGGGAAGTGCAATCGAAAACCTGCGTTACCTGTTAAGTGTTAAGGTTGATACTTATTATCTTGTTAGTGATCAGTAAAACAACCAAAACACAACAAAGACACCTGAAGGGCTGCTCTGACATAAAAGCAAAGCTCTGACGAGGACTGCTGAACGCCACTCTAATTTTCCCAGCTGTTGTTTTATTACATACAATAGATTTTATAAGCCACTCGCACGCTAAACAAACTCACCTAATCCAGAGAGGGTCAAGTCAAGGTCAGTGAATTGTTATGAAGCAACTTTGGAATGATTACTTAGATATGACGCCAGTTTAACTTTGCTGTCACTGATAACCAGCCTTCTGAATAGCACAGGTGAGCCCTGCTGTCACATCATTTCAGTCACATTGCCAGTCTGGCGCCTTTTGAATAGCAAAGCAGCTGGGTACACTGTATACAGACCATAAAAGTGATTGTGAGGACGACTATCAGGCGCCAGGGGTGAGCTAAGCACAGCAATACTCTTACACATTTCTCACAGCGAGTCTCACGTTATGGTTTTAGTTTTATAACGGTGGTTCTCACGAATGAGTTCCCTTTTTCTCTTTTGGATCACTGCATGCCTCACCGTAGAATAGTGGTCTGGGCTCCTCTGCGACTCCACAGGGCAGCATGCCGCTGTGTGGTACCAGGGCAGGACCGGGTGTCTGTGTGCCCTGGTCTTTGCACTTTATCTCCCTGAAAGTCGAACGCCAGCAGCTCGAATCTGGCTCAAACACATCATCCTCCTCATCGTCCATACGGCAGGGGGGAGCTATGGGATGACCAGCCTTGAAAATGAAAACACAAACACATTTCAAGTTCCTTTACTTATAATAGTTACTTTAAACAAATTTGCATTGGAGCTTTAAGCTCACACATATTCATGTCCTCTATTAGGCACTCACAAATCAATAAAACCAAAAGGGATGAGTTGGGGAAAAGAAAGGCAAACGCTCTGCCTTTATTTGTGGCAAATACTTCTGTGGTAGTTTAAACAAGTGGCTCTGTTGAACTCGCTGATGTAACCACACAATTCACTGCGGTTATGCGACTCAGTTGAAGTACAATAACATAAAGGGAAGTCTGTCTGAACAAAAAGCAACTTTCCCTCTTCCTTGGGCTTTGAAAGCAATTGTGCACTGATTATATTACTTATGACAAGAGGTTTTTCTTCCACTCCAACATTTTCGCTCTCAACTTGAATATCTAAAAATTGAACATACTGACAACTTTGCAATCTTACCACAATGAGGCAAAAATCTCCAAAGAACCCAGATCATAGATGACATACTATAATCATAAAGTGGATCAGAAAGTTGTCAAAACATGTCTGAAATTCAAGCTGCCTCTCTAGCAAAAACCACAATCCAACCACCAAGTTGTAATACAGGGTTACACAAGCACGGGTTCAAATTAGGGGTTCACAGCAAAAATGGGATGGCAGTCTTGGAGGAACATCCTGAACCACTGTTCTTCTCAGTTCTCCACCGAGCATTGACACCCTGCATGTTGCATGAGCAGACCTCACAGTTTGATGCTTTGTTTTGAAAAACACAGGGTGAGAACATGGGCTTAGTAAAAAAAAAAAAAAACATTACAAACACTTCCCTTTCTACTGTTGCATTGCTCCAGTGAGCAGCTGCATGTTTGTGTCAGACAGTGGCTCCCCCTGCTGCTGACTCAATAACCCCCCCCCCCCCCACACACACACACACACACACACACGCGCACACATATACAGTACATGCCAAGGAAGGGGGGAGAAGCTAGTGGACCCCGTTTCAACTTTATCTGCCAATGCAAACACCTCACGAGACAGATAAGATAACAATCTCGCGATACGTCTGTTGTTTATCAGAAAAGGTGCGTTCAAGGACCACATTTTATGTCACAACAACGACGAGGAAAAAAAAAAAGGGCACAAATAGACCACACGCGCTCTCTTTAAACGTAAATAAAGTGGGAAAAACATATAAATAAACGTCTACATGTGTTTGTTTCTCTGTCGTGACCGTCGTAATTTTGTAACAGTCGCGTGACAAAGACGTTCACCGGCGGAGCAGCCGGGAAAAGAAAAGCCGGTCATTTTTTTAACCGTTCGCTGTTTGTGTGGATGACAGGTTGACTCCCAACTACATTCTGATTTAAATTAAGACTCTCCTGACATTCTGGAATAAACTGCAGGTGTCGAAACCGATTTTCTATTTCGACAACGACGGCGTCATCTTTCTTTTCTACATTTTCTTTGTTTGTTTGTTGCTTCTCCCTCTACGGTGAGCAGATGCTAGAAAGTGTAGCCGATTGAGAACAATTAAATTACGTTTCTTACCTCAAATGTGTCTTTTGTTACGACTTTCCCACGGCGGCTTCAGTATCCTGCCAAGTCAAGAGAGTTTAGTCCTTTTCACTTCCACGACTACTTCCATTCTGAGAGGAAAACTGCTCCGAGCCCATTTAGCGCGAGCGTCCTGCGCGCGCGGGGCGTGGTGCTGAAAGCTAGTAAATAAAGGGTGATTTACATGCAGGAGCCGCGACCAATGGCTGCCTTTGTTTATCTCCTCGTCCCGCCTCCTCCGTTAGACACGTGGCTGGGAAATTCCCCCGAGCACGAGACTGCCTTCACAGGAGAGCTGATTCAGTTCACTTCAAGGACTCCGTTCAATCTGAGTCAATCACTCAAATGAGTTGATTCACTTGAGTCGTTCACATAATACATGTAAATAAAAAATACTGTAATACTTTTATCATTGTCAAATGGTTTACACTTTTTTTGGTTTTAATCTGCAGTTTCTCCCCACTCGAATGGGTAGGGTTTAGAAAATATTGGACTGGACTTCACTCAATGACAAAAAATCAATTATTTCTTTTCTTGCTTTTATTTTGATAGTTGTCCAGGTCAAAACAGGTGAAAAACCCAAGAATGGAAGAAAATGTAACCCAGTAAGCCGAGATCAATTAACATAACCCATGAATTAAACCCTTTTTAAACAACTTCAGTTTTCTACATTTGCCTTATAATCTATCTGTTTTGCTATTTTGACATCTTTTTTTTTAACTTGTTAAAAAATCGGTATGCCTCTCTTGTGATTGTCTATTGTTGATTGTCAAAGGAAAGTCTGTTGCTGTTGTCATCATTCTTTGTTGAAACCAGGTCTCTCTTGTAAATGAGTCCTTGAGGCTCAATGGGATAATACCTGCATAAATAAAGGTTGAATTAAAACTAGAATTTACCCTTGGAACTAAGTACAACAAATACACATATATATGACACCCAAATCGGTCCTCAACTCATCTAATCATCCATCCATCCATTATCGTTTATCCAATTCTTCCTTTTTGGGTCACGGGGGTCGCTGGTGCCCATGTCCAGGAATCACTGTGCGAGGGGCGGGGTACACCCTGGACAGGTCGCAACTGTACATCACGGCCACATAGAGACAATTTAGAGTTACCAATCAGCCAAACATGCATGTTTTTGGTCTGTGAGATGAAACCGGAGTACCCAGAGAAAACCCATGCATGCATGGAGAGAACATGCAAACTCCACACAGAAAGCCCCCCTCCCGACCGGGATTTGAACCAGCAACCTTCTCACTGAGAGGCAGCAGCTCTAGAAGTTGTGCCACTGTGCTGCCCTCATCAATTCAGTTCAATTCAGTGTATTATATAGCGCCAATTCACAACAGAAGTTGCTGCAGGGCGCTACACAGAAATATTCATATAAAATAAGTTAACAGAAACATTCATATTTGAAAATAATAATTTAACAATGGTAAATAATAAATAAATAATAATCTCCACAGCACGTTCAGTGAGATGTTAAACTGGTGCAGTCAAATGACTTGTGTGTCTGCAGCATGTGATTCTGCTGTTTTTTTGTTTGTTTGCATGATTTTTCTGAGTAAATGCAAACTCGCTGACTTTTTTCTGTAGTCTAAAGAATGTGAAGGATTCAGACCTCGGTCCGATTCGTGGGACCGGTTCAGTGTGAGGACTCAGATCATTCACCTGAGTAGATCAGGAAGCGATCACCTCTAGTTCACACTACGAGGTGCTCACGTGCTCAAGAACACTCAGCTGTCATCTCCCAGATGTATTTATGTATGCACATATGATGCTGCTATACACTGCACGATATGCAAACAGCTATGAGAGGTCATGTAGACCAGTTGGATTCTTGCATTCACATCAGATCACTCTTTGGACACTGACAGCTTAAAAACTTGACCATTTTCAAATGATTTAAGTCTAAGTAGATGAACAAGTGCTGTGCCTTACAAGGTCATGGAAAGTATGGGTGCAGAGGGTGCTGCAACACCCCTTCATGATAGCATGAATGGATGCCCAAATACATAGTTTAAAAAAAATCTATAAAAAAGAATAAAACAGATTTTATTAGTGCTGCAAAGGTTTAGATCAATAATATTTTAACATTATATTATTTTTGTTAAATCTGATGCATGAAACAGCATTTTTATTGTGTGCAGAAGTTTACAGCTGCCTAAACCTACAAAGAAGTGGATAGATCAGTTTTTGGTAATTATGAAATCTGTCCAAAATATTTTTATGTCCATATATATATATATATATATATATAAAGTACTGTATATATAAAACCCAGCTGAAACACGCTGCAATAGCTATATTATAGAAATGTTGCAAATAATGAATTTTGACTTTAAATTTTAAAAACTTTTTAAACACATCATCCTGTCACAAAGATACAAAATGTTCCCTTTTTTCAGGTAAATGTTTAAAATAATAATGTGAAAAATCAAAGTTTAATTAAAACAATAATAATAGTATTTTAGCAAAATAAGATTATTTCTAAAGTGCTGACAACAGGTCATACAGATGATCAACAGAAAGATGAGGCATCGCTGATCGTGTCTTCACTGAATTATTTATTTATTTCATTAAAGCATGACAAGATATTTTGGTTTTGACACTTCATTTTTTGTCCTCCACTTGAACACTTTCCTCGTTTTTAAACCACACGCTGCACAATAACAGCACTCTGGACAGAAAATGGGTAAAATAAAATATTAAATGTAGGCACCTAAAAAAAAATCCTTAAAAGATTACAAAAAACTCTAGCCTCCTTGGAAGTCAAATGTAAAGAAAAGACAAGTGACTTAAATCTTTTGCACAGTACTCTACAGCCTCAACATCCAAATGGTAGTTTTGTCACTGCCTAGCACTTTCTGGTTACAAACAACCGAGTATTATCTGAAAAATTGGCAGCAATGACCTACATTTATCTGGGTATGGCCCAGATCCTAATCAGTCTAATAAAGCACCTGTGGCAGAGAGCATACAGCTGTTAGTTTCACCAAAGAATAATCAAAACGTTAAAACGAAGATAAAGCTGTTGCAAAAAGCTGCTGTAGATGTTTTAACTGTGACACACGTCAAATGTGTGGACATCCTATAGCTCGAGTGCATCTTCACTTAAATTTGATGTGGAAATCAACTTATCCCATAGCATTTGATTCTAACCCCCAGGTCTTCTTTGTCCAGCATTTCTCTGATCATGAGGTATTTTGGTGGTTAGAAGAGGCAACAATTAAGTCTTGATATCATGGCTGATCAATGTGCAAACGATCAAAATGTTTCCAGAGACTTTCATAAAGTCATTTAAATTTTCTATTTTTCAAATTGTTTGTAGCTAAGTTCTTATACCGTGTTTGAAACAGGTGTCCTTTGTGCATGAGAGTCCATGTCTCACTGGGTTAAATAACATTTATTCCCTTCAGCTGTGTTTATTAATTACCTACATGCTATGTTAAGTTCATGGCGGTTAATTGCAGTGGACAGGCTGAAATGCAGTGCAGATGTTGGTGATCCTCTTCTCCTGTCAGCGCCGTCAGACTGATCAATAAACCCTGCGACAGCTGGAGCTGAGCCCGTCGACCTTCTGCGTTCTCTCACATGAACCCTTCCCCCAGCTCCCTCCCCTGTCCTTCAGCTGGGAGATTAGCAGTCCCACTAGGAGCAGTGAGAGAAGTCAGGGCTTCCCCCACCCAACTCCTCCTGTCATGGGTTAATTAGCTGAGCTTTGCATTTTGTCCCACCTGCAGCCTCTTTAAAGAGGTGAAGATGTATGGACATGGAGATGTAAAAGAGAAGGATTGATTTTCTCGTGTGTCATGATGTTGGAAACTTGAGCTCTTGCTAGAGTGGCCTGCTGTAAACAACAAAAGCTTTAAAGATGTGGGAGCATTGGTTGCAGCTTCTTTTTGTGTTCTTGCTAAACACCCCCACCCCTCCTACCCCCACCCACGCACACACACACACATTTATCGGTAATTGATTGACAAGGAAACAATACCTGTGATCACTACAGAGTCCTGTTGTTTATTGCTGAAAGGACAACGTGAAAATGTGAAAGTTAAAGTGTTGCAACACTCGGAGCAGGAAAGAAGAACAAGATACACATTTGATTGTTTCTATTTTAACACACTCTTAATATACAATTTAAACGAAAACAAAAATAAATAGAATTAATCAACGTGTTAGTATTTTAAGATTTAAAAACCTCTAATTATTATTATTCTGCATTGGTGTCTGACTAAAAGACTGCAGGAATAATTAAAGCTGTAGAAATACAGCAAATCTGCTTTAACACCATCGGTGGAAATCACTGCAGCAATGGCAACTTTCTATTGTTGCAACATTTGAATGGTAAATTACGGTAAATGCTTTCTGTATTTAACTGAGCAAGACATATTTCATCTGGTTGAGTGTTAAAATGGACTATGGCTTGTTTTCATACCCTCAAAATACATTCATCATACACCCAAAGGAAATCGTGTTTTACACATA
>JAVCKU010000004.1:13032530-13043418 GCA_032273985.1 Hypsolebias coamazonicus
GGTACGCATCTGCCTCTGCGTACAGACGGCGTAGAGCGGCGTACAGCCGAACGCAGAGCTATACTGGAGCCTTAATGCAAACTGTAGTGTGTCTGTCATCAGCATCTTAGAAATTAATATCTTTGTCCAAAGGAGTCTAAAATGACAACAAGCCCGAGAACAGCTAAACACATTGTAAAGGAGGCTCTGCTGTTCACTGCATTTATTTTAAGATGTAAAAATTTGAGTGAATATATGAGACTAAGAAATGACCCGCCTGTGCAGCTCCGTGGAAGTGACAGTAAGCTGTTTATGTACCATAGTCTTTGTGTAACGCAACACAATTTTTATTTATTTTAAACAACATTACTGATAATTTGGTAATAAACGGGCCTCTGTGTTGAAAAACGCAATATACTTTATAAATCTAGTTTAATTAAAAAAAACTTCAGTTAAAAAAAATCTATAATTTATTTGTAGTGTGTTTTAAAATTGAAAAAAATGTATGAGGTTGAAAATAAAGATGAATAAAATGGTATGAAAGCAAGTTGCTGTACTGGTGGTCGTATTTCGAATTGGGAGCTTTCGAGCTATTAGTAGGAGACGTTATTTTGAAGCCTTATTTTTTTTTTTTTAATATGCCACCTCATTTGTAATTTTTTTATCTGTGTCTTGTTGAAAATACATTTTATTGTTTTAGATATTGGTAAAGATTTTAAAATTGTTGTGATCATCCTCCTGTTTTCTTACATAATTGGAGAACAAAGTAAATATTTTGTGTGGCTGCATGCTTTAAATAAGTAAACAGAACAATTGTTTTTAATGGGGGTGATGTAAAGTTACACTTGTTTGACAAATCTCATTCATTCTAACCCTATATGATTGTGCGCTATACTATACATTTCCCTATACGTTTTGGCATCTGTTGCTTCTTTCCATGTTTGTTTTCTGTGTCACAAAACTGGCACATGTCCATTTTTCTGCACTTCCGCCAGCGCTGATGAGAACAGAACATTCTAATATTGACTCAGTGCAAAATATAACTATAAGATTAGTCAAATAGTGACTGGTATGAAAGCAGTGAGGTTTCCTGGCGTGCACGCAACTATTGCAGAGACACCGCTGTAGTTGTGACACGCACTAAACAAACAACCTTTCAGGAGTAGTGAGTTGGCATGCTGTCGAGCCCAACAGCTGTGCCCTGTGAAATGTCACACCGAGCCTCCACGTTTTGATTGGAGGACGTCCGCCCGCTTTCCTGACAGGAAGGCTTTCGGTGTCGCATCACTGTCATACAGTCCTGGCCCTAGAGCCACCACACAGAAGGTGAACTCACAGCAGCGCTGCTTCGCTATCCATCACCTCAACCTGGGTTCCTGCACCTTTTACTTGAGATTTAGTTGTGTGGTAGTGCCACCCAAGAGATTCAAATCTCCATGTGGGCGTGATGATAAATGTCGCAAACTACCTCACTACGATCATTACTCCCATATATGCATTCAAAATACCAATTTAATGTCTCACAAATAGACCTTTATGTTTCCACCAACATTTTGTGCATGATCTATGAGCATCATAGAAGATTGACCTTTTTCTCATACAACTTTATAAAATTCTTCTTGGTTTGCATGTCCTCATCATCCTCTTGAAGTTAACATTTTTATTGGCTCTTTGTGATGATTTGGATCTCACAGCAAGCCAGAGGAAAACACAAATCACAGCAGCTCTGGTTTAACTAAACACGGCCCTGCCATTCACCCTCACTCTTTGATTCCTTTCTGATTAGTCATCTTCACTGTACACGTGCAAACTTTTATGAAAACTCCAGACAGAAAGTGGAGCCAGCATTCACTTTCGAACCTTGTAGAGCTAATCTGTCTTTACAGCTCCAGAATCTCAGCCTTGAAAAACTCAGAATATTTGTTCCAGACGGGCTGCACTCGATGAAATGATCTCACCCCAAAGGACACACCTTCATACTTTGTACTTTCTTCCTAAGCCTTGGGATTGGAAAAATGTGAATTGTGGACACTGAAACGCAGATTTGCAAGTGGTATGGTCAGTGTGAAGCATGCTTATTTATTGTTAACACCACCAGCAGGACATAATACCCTGTATGCCAATGCACAGACCACATCAAAAGTGAAGGCTTGCACAAGCACTGTAACTTTACTATCATACACAGTTGTTACGCATCCCCAAATACTTCCCTTTTTAGGAGCTGTGCACCCAAACACTTTAAACGAGCCTACGGCCTCTAGTGGTCACAGACACCGAGCAGCATGCCATTTCTTTTTGGAAGTGCATTGTGTTTTTTTTCTTCCCCCGCAATGTTTTCATCAAAGCCAGAGCATCATCAGACATCAAAGAGGCAGATTGTGGGTTCCCTAGTTTCCAGTGAGGCGCTGTGGCCAAAAACGCAGCGAAGCTCAGCAGAACTGCATTTGCTTGTCCTCGCCTCTTCTCCGGCCCTTGTTTGTTTGACTCATTTGCTCTCTGACAAGTATAAAGAGCCGTCCCCCTCGTTAGGCTAACGAAGGCCACGACAACTGTTGGATTTGGGGAACATGCTCAGCTGGCTCCGTCTCATGAGAGGAGCTCTGGGTTACATCGGGGAGGGGAAGCAGGAAGCGCACCAGTAGAGGTGGTGAGGGGAAAATAAAAGGGACCGAAGTTAAACGGCATCTTTTGTGATTTTCCCCAGAACATTGCTCAGTGACCCAGGCATCTTGAGGAGAGTTGGTAAATGTCGTGTGCGACGTGCCACAGAGACCCTCTCATGGTTTGGCTTGCAGCTCATCAGCTGATTGGCCTGTTTTGCTGGTCATGTGGTTGAAGGACACCCATGACGTGCTCCTCCAAGCAAAACCTTGTTGGTGGTCCAGAACCCTTCGCGAGACACAGAAAGAGGAAAAGGTGGGGGAGGAAAACAAGACGTAGAAGATGAAACATACTTTTTCATCTTGTGAATGTCTATGCATCTGGTGAGCAGACCTGCAACAATTCGGCCAACTTTTTTTTTTCTCACAATCGTAACAATTTCAATATATTATCTCGGTAAGGAAATGCAGAGTTTTCTTTTATTAAATATTCTTCAAAGAAGAAAACCCATCTGATTAGGAAATATATTATGACGCTGTCCCAAGACTTCTTATCTTTGAATTTCTGACAGATTTCTTGTTGGGCTCAGCCAGCCTCCTGCACATCCCCTCATTATGGCTCAGTGTCCACGCACTGCTGCTCCGCACCAATGCACACACATGCATATTGCTGAAGTAGAAAAGTTTTACCAAATTTGGCAAAAGTATTCACTTCAATAGTGAGGGTTTTTCTAAATTAAACACTCGTTAGCGTTTCAAGATCATCAGCGGCTGTGTATATTTTATACGGTACCATTTACGGCTTTGTTCATGTTTTATTTTTGTTTTTTGTAACATCACCAGCTTGAATTAAAAAAAGATCAGTTGTCATTAAAGACCACTTTCACAACTTTGCTGATGTTTACAGCTGTTATCAAACAGCTGATTTTTGACCTTGTAGTATTAAGAAATTAGACAAACTGAGACAAATTATTTGATTCGTGAAGGATTAAAACTATCTCCTTCTGTCATGATTAAATGAAGTGAAACCAGTGTTGAGAAGTGGCAAAATGACAGATCCATGGCAGCTCTTGAACCCAGGGAAAACAAATTGACATATGGGAGTAAATTAAATTGAAGCACTGGAAAAATTGGTTTCCCAGAACATACCATCGGTTGGTTCTCTAATTATCACTCAGATTGGAGGCAATGTGTTTAACATAATGGTATTTCCTCCAGTTAAACAGTCAACAATGGTGTACCACAAGGCTCAGTCTTAGGACCCACCTTCTTTACAATCTACATAGGTAACGTAGGTCAGAGCATCCCTGATGCATACTTACGTTTCTATGCTGATGACTCAGTTGTTTATTGTCGAGCTAAAACAGTTGCTAAGGCTTTCCAACTTTTGCAATCCACCTTTGACATCATCCAGTCAGATTTGTTCCATCTCAAACTTGTCCTAAACGCCGACAAAACCAAAGGGATGCTTTTTCCAAACAGGAAAGTCGGTCCCAGCAGTTCTTCCTCTGATTTTATCCTCAAATGGTGTCCCTATTGAGTTTGTTGATTCCTACAAATATTTGGGTATCTTGGTCAACTCGCATCTCTCTTTTAAGCTTCATGTGGAACACCTACGTAGTAAGGAAACTGAAAGTTAAACTGGGTTTCTTTTTCAGAAACAGATCCTGTCTAACTCTGAATGTTAGGAGACATCTTGTAACTGTGACTTTCCTTCCCTCCATTGATTACGGTGACATTATTAAAATGAACGCTCCTACAAGCACCCTGCAGATGCTGAACGCTGTCTATCACGGTGCATTAAGATTTATAACTGGCTGTAACTACCACACCCATCACTGCACCCTGTATTCACTGGTTAACTGGACATCATTAACCTCACGCACTCTCCCACTGGTACATTTTCATCTTTAAATCACTTCTTGGTCTACTGCCTTCATACATCTCCTCCTTCATGTCTCTGTGTGAGTGCAGCTACAGCGTGCGCTCTCAGGACATGATTACATGCATTGTCCCCTCAGTGAGGACTGAACTTGGCAACAGGGCCTTCTCTTACTCCACTCCCGTGTCCTGGAATAGCTTGCAAAAAGATCTGAAGCTCTTGACCTCGACCTAAGTGGCTTTAAACATCTGTTAAGTTCATGGCCAAAACCAAGGCAGACATGTTCCTGTTTTTAGTTTTCTACACTACCTTATAATCTAGCTGTTTTTTCATTACTTTTCCTTTTAATTATCCTTTTAATACCATTCCATTTTCATTAGTTAAAAATAAGTAAATAAATACATTTGTATGCATCCTTTATGATTGTCTATTGTTGATGTTGTCTACTCTTGTCATCACTCTTTGTTAAAAATTCAGATCTCTCTTGTAAATGAGTCCCCGAGGCTCAATGGGACTAATCTGTATAAATAAAGGTTGAATATGTAACAAAATGTAAGTTTGCACTAGCTGTACTTTTTACTTTGATTAATATTTTTACAAGTCTACTGATGTCAGTTCACTTCAGGTCATTCAATGACTGCACTGTCAGAAGAATTGATGTCCCTTACATTTATAGTGTTGCAGCTAAAAAAAAAAAACTAAAAAAAAAAACAAAAAGAACTGTGCAGTTTGAACACAGTACATTACAACAACAATCTACCTGCTCATCGTAGGTACGATTATCTGCTACAGGGAAGGTAGTTTCACCACCGTCCTCTGCAGAGCTGAGGTAGAACATGACGGTCAGGTACCTGGGATAAAAGCAGACAGGAAGCAGCAAACACATGCATTGTAAATGTTTTGTTTGTTGCACCGGACTTTTGGTTAAACTCCTAAAACCACAGCCTTTTTTATACTGTACATTTTCATTTAAAAGACGAGAACAAAAATGATGTCTCGTACCTATTCGAATAACAAGAAATAATAAAAATACAACATGACACATACCTGCAAGAGACCTCTGTGAGAGCAGACATGTTTCCTGCCAGGCGTGTGTGTGCACAGGTGGTCTCTGGGTGGGAGGAGCTGCTGTCGTAGTGAGCGCTGCTGAAATCTCTGTGCTCATAACGATTCACCTGCAGCGGTTCACTCAGCTCCACCAGTGAAGAGGGCAAACGTGTCAGGCTGATAACTCTAAAAAACAAGACGTAAGAGCAGAAAGATCCACTTTAATATCAAGTGTTTGAGTTACTAAGAGAAGCACGACACAGTGTGTAGGTGGAGACCTTTTCCGGAGTGTCTGCAGCACGTGGTGAGATCCTGGCCCTTGGTAAAGCCACGTATGCTTGCTTCTCTGTTTGAAGTGACTATAGAGCCTTCCGCTTCGCTGTTGTTGTGGACGCCTTGACACATCGTAAACCCGCCTGAAGTCCCCCAGTGTCAGCATCCCTGCCAGGCACAGAAAAGCAGAACAACTATTATTCATTTCAGTCATGGAGCACTGTGTGGAATGCAGTCAAGTCCACAGCAGTTTAGTTTTTAGCTCGTTCTACATCCCAGTTGTTTTCCTCTTTTGTTAAACCATGTGCTGCTAAGCCGAGATGAAACTGTCTGCCCCACCACCCCAATCAAATCCCCATGAGCACCGCGCCCCAGCCGCAACAATACCTCTGGGGTGCCACATTAGAAATGGCTGGGGGAAGGGGTTGGGGTAAGCAAAGAGAAGTGGGGGGGATGGAGTTAGGGTGGGGAAATTCAAGAAAAAAGTTGGTGAACAAAAAGGTTTTAATGAGATGGGACATGACACAGCCCATCCGGATGTGTAGAACGCCTGGCACAATGGTATCAGGTCAAAGTTGTGCCACCCCACTTCCTGCCTTACCACTCAAACATTTGCACGCAATCACAGACAATTTACTGCACGGGCGCCAGTTTACTGTCTTAGATTACACACAGAAGTCAGAAGAGGACAAAGATATTCTGGAATCACTAACTACAGTTGGACTAAAATGACCAGAGGTCTCATTGTTTTGCATCGATGATCAGAGTTCATTCAAGATCATTATTTTTTAGTTTATGTTCAAGTTTTATGAGTGAAATGATGCTCTTTTTCAAAGTGAAGTCAGACTCAAATGTGCAGACACACGTAAACTACGGGAGCACAGACCTGTTGGACAGACTTCCAGACCAGTCAGGATCTGCCGTAAGTTGTCTGGGCTCAACCAAGTTCCATCTCGAGAACGTGAATGACTCAAAATCTGGAAAATAATATTTGACACTTTACTAAAAAGACAATATTTTACATATCACTAAATTTGTTATGAACATATGTAGTCTTCCTTCAGCTACATGGAATATAAATGATCCGTGTTTCTCTATAGTCACCTCTTGCTTCTGAAGGAACCCATCTTGGTTGAGGTCCAACAGACTAAAGACCTCTTCTGTGCTGAGAGAAAGTAGTGGCTGGTTTGACTCCTGTCCCTGGCTAGGTGTTAGCGGCTGGCTGTCCATCAGACCCTTGAGCTGAGCCAGCTGCACCACCACACGACACTCCTCCTCTGACAGAAATCCAGGGATCTCTGTCAGGAACAAGAGACAGGAACAAAGGCAACCTAATGAAATCATTATGTTTGGAGACGGCGCAAACATTTACTTCATATCCTGCTGCTGCATCGCAAACAGACAAACTCAAGATGAAAGTAAGGATTAAAGAGCTCATTTTGGAAATGGACAAGGATAATCATGTGGAGTGTGGGTGGATTTAGACAGTATTTGCAGAGTGTCTCGTTTCTAACACCTCACACCATAAAGGTTAGCGTGTAAGTCTAATCATGAGGTAATAACAAAAGACACTAAATAATATAAAGCAAATAAGCCTAAACATTTGTTTTTAATTGCTTAAAGATACCAAAATTCTATCATGGACAATATGTGACATATTCAATTTATAAACATTTTGCTTGTAAGTTAAAACCTAATATTCTGCAGACACAAAATTAGAACTACCGGTATTGAGTGAGCAGCTTCAAATGAGTTAGAAAGATTTCTGTCAGCGCTGACTTGATCAGTCAGAAGATTAAACTGACTGGAGTAAATAATAATTAAGTCTGAAAGAACAGGAACTCCTTAAAGACAGTGTAGATAAACTGTGTAACCTAATGAGTACTACCTATTCCCCTCTGGTATTGAGCATTAAGTCCCTTGTGGTATAGTCTGTCCCAGTGGTAGTTTTAATAGGCAACAATGCTAGACTGTAGACTTTAGGAATGCAGGTAATGCTAACATCAATTACTACAAAGAATAAAAATATTTAAAATTAGAAATGCTCCTTTTCATTCAACCTTTATTGATACAGGTTAATCCCATTGAACCATGGGGACTCATTTACAAGAGAGACCTGATTTTATCAAAGAATGATGACAACAACAAAGACAACAGTAGACAATTAATAAAAGCATACAACATGAGAAGAACAAGTGAAAGAAAATGGCATTAAAAACAAGAAACATAAACAGTTAGATTATAAGGCGATGTAGAAAACTAAAAACAGGAACATGTCTGCATTGGTTTTTCCCAGGAACTTAGCAGATGTTTGAAGCCACTTACAGAGGTCAAGGTCAAGAGCTTCAGATCTTTTTGCAAGATTTTCCAGGACACAGGTGCAGAGTAGGAGAAGGCCCTTTTGCCTAGTTCAGTCTGCACTGAGGGAGCACTGCATGTAATGATGTCCTGAGAGCGCACACCGTAGCTGCACTCACACAGAGACATGTAGGAGGAGATGTATGAAGGCAACAGACCAAGAAGTGATTTAAAGATGAAAAAATAGCTAAATAATTTATTTAAATCCCTCAGTCATATATCAGCACACCACTTGCTGAGTTGAAGATGAACTTCTCTGTAGACCAAAGGATTCTGGAGTCAAATGTGAAGTCTTCTGTCCGACAGCTAAAGTTTGGACCAAACTGGGCCATGGAACAGAACAATGATACCAAAACACAGCATCAAAAAAAAAAAAAAGGACAACATTGAAGGTGATGCAATGGTCCAGTCAAAGTCCAAACTTCACCCTGACTGAGAAGCTGTGGTGAGGCCTTCAGAGAGACGGGCAGAGATTTCTGCAAACCTCAGTGAACTGAAGCCATGTTGTAAAGAAGAGTGGGCCAAAACTCCTCCACAACCATGTGAGAGACTGAACTCCTGCAGAAAACTTCTACTGAGATTTAATGCTGCAAAAGGAAGCTGCTGATTCATGAGGTGGACTCAGTTTTTCACACACAGCTTTTTACATGTTGGTTTAATTTTTGTGTGGAAAAAATAACAAAATGCAATCTTTAGTGTTTTTGAACACCTTGGATTAGATTTAAATAAATTTAGAATCTGATAAAGACTAGATTGTTTTATTACGCTAACTTACTTAAAATACTAGAATTGAAAGAGCTTTTCTTTTCCTTGTGACTGCAGTGTTCATCAGGATATTACCGTTTTCAGTACGTCACAAAATGAAACTGTAAAATATTCATTTTATTTGCTCATTTTGACACAAGTGGAAAAATCTTACGGTGGTCCTCTGGACTGAGTGATTCTCTCATGTGAATGGACTTTATCTGACATTGTTCACTTCAGTCAGCAGTTTACAAAAGAAAATAAAGCTATTGTTAAAATGTTAACGATGATCTTTTTACAGAATGCTTTTCTTCCTACAGTTATTTTGTCCACATGTTGAAACTGAAAACCTGTTGTTCTCTTGAGCAAATGTTTCCTCTTCATGGATCTTCTGCCTGTTTGATGATGTTAGACCAGCAGTGTTTAATGCTGAGGAACGTGCAGCATAAACCCTCTTGGTCATCATGCAGTTGTTTATTTTGTCTTCTCACAGGACATAACAGGAAATGTTTTGCCTTGCAGAACCTGATCCACCTATCGTGTTAGAAAAGCTGGAGGAAACGACAAACAAAATTAGCCTTGCACTTGAGATAGAAGAAAAAGGTTCAAGGACACAGCCTGGTGGGTGTTAAAGTTTCATTTTTCTTTGTTTTAATGGATGGCACTCCAGACATGCATGTAATCCCAGCTAACATGGCTGTTGTATGCATGAGAATCATGTTCTGATGGGGCTTTAAGCACATGGTGTGGATCATGTGGGCCTTCATCTCATTTTGCTGTGAGGACGTTAATGACATCTGCCGTCTCTTTAGAGTCTCCTCAGGACTGCCACAGCCGCTCCTGCCAGAATGGAGGGACATGTGTGAGCGACGGCGACTCTTTCTCCTGCAGCTGTGCAGCCAGATTTAAAGGCAGACACTGTGAGCTGTGTAAGTTCTGCTTTACTCTGCAGACACACGGGGACGTGCAGAATGAGGAGGCTCAAGTTATGGTTGCTTGTCTAAATAGCTTGAGGTTCCCCAAATGAAATGTTTTTGTCTATTTATGTGTGTTTGTTGGATTATTTTAACACAGCTATCAGGAAGTTTTCACTGGATGTACTTGTACCAATGATTTACTTTTGAGCCCAGTTTAAGATGGCCACCACAGCCACTCAGTCTTAGCTTAAATTAAAAGGGCTGTAACTCAGTCAGTTGTACCGAGATTGAGCTGAAATCTGGTGTGGTAGTAGCTGAGCATCATTCACAATGCTCACTCTGAGCACCAACAGATTGCATGTCTTTGGGTAAAATGTTGGCATGCAAAGGGAGAAACACCAATGCACCACAAGAAGCATTACACAGTTGAAGAGATCATGCATGATGTCATAGTAGAACATTAATTCCATCCCATCTCAGCATTTAATAATAGAGTAAAATTATGGCATTAAAAACAGCAGGGGGGTTACAGTCCTTTAACTGTGTGAATGTTTATAAATCATTTTCACTACTGAGATCCATTTTCTTCCATTTGTTTATCATCACATACAGTAACTTCTTCTGCATTTTTGGCTCTACTTCAACAGTTCATGTATCAAAACGTTCAGCTCATTCAGGATGTTCCTGCTGTGACATTTGGTATTTGGGAAATTTTTACTTTTTTGCAATGTTTAGCTTTTTCAGCCATGTTGTTATAATTGAAAATAAAAGGAGCTCTTTTCACTCCTTCAAACTCTTTGTGCTGTTCACATCCTTTTACTGCTCATTTCAGCTTTTGATGTTCAGCTTTTTCAGCTTCTTTGTGCTAAATTCAGCCTTTTCTGCTAATTAATACTTTTTAATGTTAATTGTAGCATTTTTCCTGCTTTTTTATTTTTTGTTGCCAATTTCCACTTTTGTGATTGTTTAGAATAATTTCAACTTTTTATGCTTTCAGCCTCTTTCTGCTTCTTTCAGGGGGGGGGGGGGGGGGGGGGGGGGGGGGGGGGGGGGGGGGGGGGGGGGGGGGGGGGGGGGGGGGGGGGGGG
>JAVCKU010000004.1:13052520-13063356 GCA_032273985.1 Hypsolebias coamazonicus
TTCGCCACGTGTAATGAGTTCCGACTTAAGTTCAATTCGAGTTAAGTTCAGCCCGTAGGAACGGAACTC
Organism: Hypsolebias coamazonicus; assembly: GCA_032273985.1. Lineage (NCBI taxonomy): Eukaryota > Metazoa > Chordata > Actinopteri > Cyprinodontiformes > Rivulidae > Hypsolebias > Hypsolebias coamazonicus. Next base: position 13,052,590 of record JAVCKU010000004.1, read on the forward strand.
GAACGTAACTCGAGGACTGCCTGTACATGTACAATGTAGTGTTGGAAAATTAGGATGCATTTAATGAGGAGTGGAAACTGGTTGTAGTATCTCGTCAGTATCATTGTACTTCTGGAAGCAAAGAAACTTTGCCACAGTGGGTGGTACATGCTTAATATTTGTCTCTTGAAATTTAGTCATTAGATGCTAACCTCAGTCACTGCATGTCTTCCAAAATCCTCTTTTATTTTAATAGTTCAGCAGAAAGTAACATCAACAAATGCCCAGAGCCATTCAGCTCACTCAATCTTCACATCAGATGAAGTATCAGAGCTGATGACTGAGCGCAGCAATTAGACAGCACACTATTTGTTTAACTAAATGTTTCCTCCCCAACTCTCTTGAGTTATTGTCGTCATTAGCCACCTGATTTTCAGTATTTATCTGGGCTATGCTTTGAGGCTTTTGTCTCCATCATTGTTGGCTTTGTTTAGCTGTTTTTTTTTTGTCACTACCGCGACCCCTCCATTGGAGGGCACATAGTGTGTCGCTGCTGACGGTGCGGCTGCAGCTGGAATACATATTCATCCAGATGAAGCCATGTTGGATCTCAGTGGTGGTCCACGCAGAGTCCTCCATCTATCAGAGAGAGGCCATTTTTGTGTCACACCCTGACATATTTACTGACATGTTCCATTTGGGAGCAGATGTTAATGTGAAGTAGGTGCAGATGGAAATGTTTGCGTCATAAATTCTGTCTTCTGAGTAATTGTTTTTGCAAACTGCTTATGTAACCATTATTTGCTCCAAAGGTTTATCTTTTTGTCATGTTTTAAAGATATTCCATTATAAATACAGACAAAAATGTGTAAATAATTATTGTTTTATTAATACGTTACAGTAATTTACTACAAAATTATTCCAAATCTAGATCAAATCTTATATTTCTAAGAATTCATTTTGAAGGAGCTCCCAAATTAAGGACGGGAGTTGTTTTCCTCCACCAGAGTGCACCTGTTCTTTTACAAATTGGCCGACAGTGTCTGTTAGGGTGGCGATAAAGATAAATGGCTGTAACTGTGGCTCTGTCTCTCCCCTCTGTTTCCTACACACTGGCTCTTCTCTTCATCTCCCTCCCCGCTCTCCCTGGCTGTGGTCAGAATGCCAGCTGATGAAGACGGAACGGCCCAAGCCCAACACATTCATCATCCGCTGCCTGCAGTGGACCACTGTCATCGAGCGCACCTTCCACGTGGAGACCCCCGAGGAAAGGCAAGCGAGATGAGCACACAGCTCTTTGCACACGGAACAGTAAAACACGAGCCATTTACATGGAAACTATTTGCCCTTGTCCCTGGGAAATAGTAGGACACATTAAGAGCTCTGTTTTTCCTAACATGTAGAAGCATGTATATTTAATCATTATTACACACTTTCACAAGGTCCACTGCCTATTGGCAGAACTCAGACGTGAAATTGCCTTTCTGTTGATAAGAAGACAATTACGTGATTGGGCTGCTGGGCTTGCATGATGGCAAATGAGCTGATGTAATCTCTCTCTCTCTTTCTCTCTCTCTCCCTCTCTGCTGCTGCTGCCTCCGTCTCCCTTCAGGGAAGAATGGACCAAAGCCATCCAGGCAGTAGCTGAAGGCCTTCACAAACAAGAGGAGGAGATGATGGACTCTTCTCCAGACCCCATGGACATGGAGGTCTACTTGACCAAACCCAGACACAAAGTGGTACTGGCACTCTGTGTTTTTATCGGTTCTACACCACACCAGCCTGCCCACTCATCCCCACTCAGCCCGGTTTTTGGGACCACCTTGTTTGTGGTTCCTAGCAGATTGGCCAGCGGAGCTACGTCACAGAATGACCCACCTAGCAAACTACATCTGAACCTCCACTTCCTCTCTGATCATGTTGAGTGCAAGGGCATCAGAAGCATCTGGGGGTCCTAATGAATGCTTTTTTTTAAATTGTGGGGGTGGGGGACATGTCCCCTTCACATATAATGGTTGCGACACCTATGGTTGAGGGTGTGTTGTTTTTCGAGTTTCTGGTAGCTCCAAAAATAGTACCGTGGACCAGTGAGGCTAACTTTACTGGCCGATGTTGGGATTCAGCTGGATGGTGCCACAAGACATGAACGCATTTACAGAGAGGTATCGGAGATGATGGCGCAACGTGGCTACACCTGGACTTATAAGCAGTGAAAGAAATTGAATTCTGATTGATTATAGGTTGATTAAGGAACACTACAGTCAGAGTGGCTTGGACTGGTGGGACTGGTGGTGGTATTCAGTATACAGGTAGTCCTCGACTTACGAACAGGTTCCGTACCTACAAACCGTTCGTAACTCGATTTTAACGTAAGTTGGAACTCATTATACTGCGCCTCACATCCGTTCTTAAGTCCGAGTTGCTGTAAGACGAGGGCGCCTTAAGTCGAGGACTACCTGTACTTTGCAGTGACGATACCGCCCACAGAGCGTGAAAACAAGTCACAGTCGCTAATCACCTTCGCCTGAGAGGAACCGATAAGATGAGAGCCGAGTGGAGTCACACTTATCAATAGCAAAGCGGCTATAGTCCTCTTTGACCCGGCCTTGCTTTAGTTGTACTTTGACAGCTTCACCTCATACTGCTTCCCCTCCTTCACATTCTTCCCCAAACATCAACTGTGGGTGTCTGAACACCAGATAACACGTCCACAACCCCTCCTCATGTGACACAACATAAAGTTCAAAAGCCACAAGATTGGATGTTCTCCACACAATTTTCAGCATTTCTCTTCAGTGTCGGGGTCAGAGGTTAATTGAACCAGAACTATATAACATAGGTCTAACCATTAAAAATTTGAACATTGCTTGGTGGGTAAAACGGTGCGTAAAACACTTTAGTGTTTTTGTCAGTGGGATTGTGTGTCCCAGCTAATTAGTGCTTGTGTTTGTTACCGCTCCCGTTTGTAACCAGATGCCACTTTGTCTGCTTTGGCCTTCTAGACTATGCACGACTTTGAATACCTCAAACTCCTGGGAAAAGGAACTTTTGGCAAAGTTATTCTGGTAAAGGAGAAGGCCACAGGACGCTACTATGCCATGAAGATCCTAAAGAAGGAGGTGATCGTAGCGAAAGTGAGTGGTTGCCAATAAATAAAGTGAAAAGGGGGTGAAAAACACTCGGGTTTAGGAGGGCAGCAGCGCAATGACTGATACCTAAATAGTTGGCTATTGTAAGACTTGCACAAACACTCTTTGTTCCTTTCTTTTGCAGGATGAAGTGGCACACACACTCACAGAAAACAGAGTCCTCCAGAATTCAAAACATCCGTTCTTGACTGTAAGGAACCCCAAGTACCTAAACCAAACCTTTTTAACTGATGGAGATGCTCAAACTTTTTCAGTTCAGCCCTGCAGCATATGTTCTGATAGGGGAAGTTTGATAAGTAATTTTTTTAAGCTGATGTACTTGTTTAAACTATAGCCGAGTTGGCTCTTTTTGAATCTGTTAACCTTTTTTTTGTGAATCTTAAGTGAGTGACACTCTGAGTTTTAGTCGGAGCGGCAACAAATAATGCAAAGCGTTCAGAGCTTGTCTCTTTTTCTATCGTCTGAACGCTTGATATTTGTTTTATTCGTCCAGCTCTCTGCAGCTGTTTGTTTGAGAGTTGCATGATAACACCAGGTCTTTGAAAGGCAGCTTCCTCATGACTTGGCTGGAGTTCTGCTTGTAACATCTTCTTCTTCTGCAGGGACTGAAATACTACTTCCAAACGCACGACCGCCTGTGTTTTGTAATGGAGTATGCAAACGGCGGCGAGGTAAGCTGTTTTTAAAACCTCACAAACGTCCACCTTTTATATTTTTTATAAATCAGCGATGCCTTACTTTTAACGATCGTTGTAAAGTTTCCCCTTTTTCTTCTGAACCAAGTCTCATTTGTCTTTTATTTGTTGGCAACCTCCAGCTTTTCTTCCATCTGTCAAGAGACCGTGTGTTCTCAGAAGAGCGAGCTCGGTTCTACGGTGCAGAGATAGTGTCGGCGCTGGACTACCTGCACGCTGAGAGAAATGTGGTTTATCGAGACTTAAAGGTAGGCAGGGAAACGAGTGCTCTCCTTCGCCCTTCGTGGCCTCTTTGCTCTTTTCTGCCTTTTCTCTCTTTCCTTCATTTCTTCCTCCTCCGCCTGGATATAAATAGGGTTTATCTTCATCCTGAGCAGTGGTGGTGGCCAAGCCGTATTGATCTGCCTCTTCCAGACCTCACTGCAGCTGGAGACGAGCTTGGTCCATACATTTACTGCAGACAGACTGAAATAACCACGCTTTGAACGAACTGCAACTGCCTCCGGTTCTAGCGCTCACTCAGTGCCCAGTGGGTGAAACCTGTGCACTTTGTTTGTAATTGATATCGTTTTGTAAGTTTAAGTCCAGTGAAGTTGTATTTCCTTGCAGATTTAAAAAAAAACAAAAAAAAAAAACATTTCCACAGTGAAGAGGTTTTCAGATCTCAGCCTCTGGTTCTGTGTTTGAGCTAAAAGAATAAACAGAATTCTGTAAAGATGACAGGCGTTGATCTGCCAGATTGATGGGCCCAGTTTTGTTTAGGAGGGTTATCAGTGCTGCAGTGGGCATCTGTAGCCGTGCTACTCCCAGCTGATAAAACTATACCAGCCAGGTCAGCACAGCGCACGCTCGCTCCCTCCTTTCCTCCCTTGGGTTTTACGAGGCAGGCTCCCAGCCTGCGAGGGTTCTCCTGAAAATGCCAGGCTAGCAGGATTTGAGGATGTGCTGACTCTGGCCGGGCGCTGCTGGCCACGTGTGAGCTACAGCTGTCAGGTGACCTGAACCGAAAGAGGAGGAGGAAAGAACAACCTCAAGTCATGTCACTAAGTGATGCTCGTCTTTATGGCCTTTAGGTCAAGTTACCTTTTTATTTTGTCATCAAGTACATTTTCATTTCTGTGTCAGCACGTGTATTTAATAGATTTTGCAGCTTTTAACTGGAACACTGATGGTTTGATCCCCAGCTCAATATATACAGCATCAATTAAATGTGTGCAAATTGACTTTTTAATGCACTGAGACCAGATTTATTTAAAAAAAAGGATAAAAATTAAGTTGGTAATACGTTAATTGTTACAAGCAGAAATTCTTGCTTTAATTTTCCAAACAAGTTAGTCAATACTGATATTTTTACACATTTGTCTTTATTTTTGTATTGTTGCGCAATCTTCATTTCACCTCATATAAAAGAAAAGTTTCGATTTTATGTTTCTCGTTTTTCTTTGCTCAGCTGGAAAACCTCATGCTGGACAAAGACGGACACATAAAGATCACAGACTTTGGTTTGTGTAAGGAGGGCATCAAAGATGGTGCCACTATGAAAACTTTCTGTGGGACGCCAGAGTACCTGGCGCCTGAGGTAAACACAATCATTTTTCTGACTGAACATTTTAGCAGCTTAAAAATAAAAGTTTTACAATTAATTTGCCTTGATCTGTTGGGACGAGCAGCCTGGTCGTGTTCGATGGTGACTCGGAGGGGTTTTAACACGTCTCTTGAAAATATTTCTTGTGTGCACAGCTGGATTGTGATCACAGTCGCACAACTTACGCACACATCAAATGTCTTTTAAAAGAAAATCTACATTCATTACATTTAAGTAGGTAAGCTTAAAACAACGAATGGTGACCACTGGTTGGTCTCAAACAAAAATGTGGAGCGTTGCTGGACCAGTGGATGGAAGTGTTTGAAGGCAGGAGCAGCTGTCTCAGAATGCCTTTCTAATCTCCAGCTGAAGTTAATGAGCGTGCTGCGTGCCCAGGGCAGGGCAGCCTGCTCTCATACTCCGTCTCAGGAGGGGTGTGGCTTCTCACTGTGGCGTGCAGGTATGACGAGCGTTGGAGTGGGCTGTGTAACCTAGTACTTCATTGTGAGTGTTTGTGGGTTCTCTGGCCCGTTGTCGTAAAAAATGCTTTCCGGGAGCAGGGTGTCCGTGTTGACACAGTTGCTGTATCGTTGTTTTTAGACCACATTTGGAATTTTCTGGTTGGGGGAGGAGCAGAGATGTTTGGCTGGCAGGACTCTAGGAGACGTGAACTTCCGCTCCTGAAAGAAAGAGGAGTGAGGAAAAAAAGACCACATTGGAGCCGCGGCGCCCGCTGCTGCCTGGGATGCCTCACCTGACCTGAACATGATATTCCACAGCGCTTCAAACTTCTTTAGGAAGCACATCGTTTGCGAAAGACATTTTTAAATCATTTACACCAGGCCACAAAGAAAGGCAGCTCTCACATCTGTCTTCACATCTGGTCTTACTACATGAACATTTTGAAACAAGAAAAATCACGCTTTTTGTAATTCTTCAGCTGAAATTTCTCAAACCTGACCATCTGAAGCTCCTCCTGGCCCCACTCTCCTCCTCCACAAAAGAGCCGCAGCTCATGACAGCTCCAAACTTGCCAGCGGAGCGCGGGGAGACATCAGGGGGCGTTGCTGTGGCAACAGGGTCGCTGGCAAGCGTCTCTATGGAGTGCAGGCCAGGCAGTGTTACAGGTTTTTCTGCAGTAAACAATGACCTTGTTGTGTGTGCTGCGCAGGAATGCTATAACGTCTGGGAATAGTCTCCTCAAAGCTGCAGCAAGAGAGGGAGAGGCAGGGAGGTAGACTCAATAATCTACAACCTGACCAGTTTGTCTCAGGAGTAAGGAGCTGGAAAAATTCACTTAGTCGCTTTTATTAAGCGCTTGCAGGAAGAAAACTAATATTGGCTAAGGGAATTGGCTGCTGGGGCACCTCTGCAAAGCAAAATGCGGACGTGTTTAATGTAGCCTCAAACAATGATCTGGATTCACCGGCTTGGAAGATTAATAGCTGTCTGTGTTGAACTTTATACTTCTTTTATTTATTTTTTTTCCTGCTCGGAGAGTAAAGCTCTGAAGGATCAGCCGCAAGTCCCTTTCATCCTCCCCATTTCCCTTCTCTCCCCACATCTCTGCTCCTTTGGGGCAGTGTAACAGTATTAGCTTAAGGCTGGGGCCCAAATAGGCAGGCAGTCCTGGTTACGTATATGAGGGATGAGCTTGGCTCCTGTGCTCCTGGCAGCTTCACAGCTGTGGTGCTCTTCTACATATATGGGGCAGCTGCGGGCCCAGCTGTCGCACGGTGTGAATCACACGACAGCAGCGCTGGAAATAGAGACAGCCCAGTAATCTTAGCCCTGCACCGGCTTCACGTTACTCCCTCTGCCTTCCCAGCCCTCCTCGACGCTCAGCGCTCGCTGCAGCACCAGGCCGAGCGCCCACAGACGCACGCACATGCTGCACGCGTGCGCACACCCAGTTCTGCGCCTTTTACGGACACCTCCGTTCATCTGTTGTCTCGGGATCCTTCTCTCTCAGCCAGTGGACTTTTGCGTTCACGTCTAAATTTTGTTAAGCCGCCCTCATCTTTTGACCCAAGTTTCTATTCTCGGGTCTGAAATTTTCTAGCTGCTGAAGGTGCAAGAGAACAGGCTGTTCTCGTTGTCTTGGTTTAACCTTCAACATCCGTCGCCTGGCGAGGTAGAATCCAGTACACGTCCCCAGACACCTTGGAACAACTCTGCTCAGCAGCGCATTAGTCATGCAACAGGTTGCGCTATTCACCAAACACAAGTGCGGAGGAGTTTGTCTCATTAAGACGTGTAAAGTATTAAATATGATCTATGCAGTCACTCTGGCAGTGGTAAACCAGCCTGTTTGTTTGCTGGTTGCTGCACATTTGTTTACGCAAGCGACCCACCATACTTCTTCTGCTTGTCGATCTGTATGCGTTTGTGTACATGTAGAGGGCCCTGTGGCAATTAAATATGCAAAGATGTAAGGAAACTCTATCCTTACTCCTAATGTGAGATGTGAGTCAGTGCTGGGGTGAGAGGAGAGCAGGAGATTTTGTTGGAGGCTGGTTGGGATGTCTAAACACGTTTTATTAGCTAAATAAACTGCATTTGCAGAAGTGCTGTATTTGTTTTTTAACCTCAGTATAGAAATATAATTAAGATATAAGAATAAAGATGAGACCAATAGAAAAATACAACTGCATTTTAAAGCATCTTCCTGCCCCTCCACATCTTCAAGGTCCTGGAAGACAACGACTACGGCCGTGCTGTGGACTGGTGGGGTCTCGGGGTGGTGATGTACGAGATGATGTGCGGCAGGCTGCCCTTCTACAACCAGGACCACGAGAAGCTGTTTGAGCTCATCCTCATGGAGGACATCCGCTTCCCTCGGACCCTCGGCCCAGAAGCTCGTTCGCTGCTCTCTGGTCTTCTGAAGAAAGACCCGATGCAAAGGTAAGAACATCAGAACCTTTTTTTATCCCCAAACCGCTTTCTAATATGAGCTCCTTCCCACTTACGTGTTAACATAAAGCCTTTTGAATTTGTGTCTCTAGGTTAGGTGGAGGGCCTGATGATGCAAAGGAAATCATGCAGCACAAGTTTTTTGCTGGGATCAATTGGCAAGACGTTTATGAGAAGAAGGTAGGGTTCTGAAATCTTTCTCTTGCTTTGGTTTTTCTCTCCTCCTCTTTGAATTGTGATTTCTTGAATCAACTTGGACTGCTGCCGTTCCCTCAGGGATCAATAAGCTTGCACGACGTGAAGCAGCGTAATGTAGAAACTGTATACATTGTCAACAGAAAGGCAACTGTTCGTGCACTGACTGATGTCTGGGATGTGCTGATATAATTGTCTCCTCTCCTCCAACAGCTGGTCCCGCCGTTTAAGCCCCAAGTTACCTCAGAGACGGACACACGATATTTTGACGAGGAGTTCACAGGACAAACCATCACTATTACGCCACCCGGACAAGGTAGCATCAGACTCGTGTGTGACGAGGTGTCTAATCTCTCCTGTTTGATATTCAACTTTTCTTAAACTCAGAGCTGGGAAACATTGAAGAAGTTTGTTTCGATGAAACTCCCAACACCTATCTTTAAATGTATTTTAAGAAGCTCTGCTTCCAACATAATCAGTCTGTCATAAATCTGTCCGCTTTTATTGCATTTTTGCCTAATTTTATTCTTTATCCACTGGCAGAGAACTGAGTTGGTGACATTCGGCTTATTAAATGCGAGTGAAGGCATTACCAAGCTAGTTTGAGAGTAGTGCGCCCTCTCCTGGACATTCAGTATTATTAAAACGAAAAGCATTGAGCTAATGCCTTAGATGTGTTAATATAGATCAAATTTAAATAAAAGAAACATGACATCCTACTTCAGCTGTTTTTATGAAAAGATTGGAAGTAAATTTAAGAATCGTACTGAAAGTAATTAAAGGGTTCATCCTTCACTACCAGTCTTTGGTATCTGTGTCCATTGTTTTCTCACAACTCTGTTTTAGGTGCAGATGATTAAGAAATCTTTACCTGCAGAATCACTTTTTGTTACCTTGTTTTGCAAAGTACATTTTCATATCATGTAATTAGAACAACAATGTCTGATCCTGGTTCTTGACTGAGGTCCACTGACCTGCATGTTTTACTTATCTCACTGCTCCAATATGCCAATTTTCCGGTGTACAAGTCACAGTTTTTTGTCACTCCTGCGACTTATACACTGAAGCGACTTATAAGTTTTTGTTCCATATTCATAACAATTTTTGACCGATGCTTTAATTTTTGAAGAACTGCAACAGTGAGTCCTCCCGTGTGTGCTCGCTTCACTCAGCTGCTGCAGGCAAGGAATGCTGGAGAGCTAGTGGTTCCAGCCATGATGGATGGATGGTGTTGCTCCACCCAGGCGAAATGAAGCTGTTTTGACAATTAAAGTGCATTTATTAAGGAAACGTTAAACTGAGACACACCTTCACTATAATGTTGAGCAAACAAATAATTGTTTTAAGTGTTAATCTTGTTAAATTTCTAAGAACTGCAACAGCGTCTTCCCCTGCAAATGTGACCCTCCTTAACATCTTATCTGGGCCCCCAAGATGTTGTTTTAAATGTAAAATACTTTAATCACTTTAATTTTTTTCAGTATTCTTTGATTATGATGTCAAAAGTACAACAGAGAACATCAAACGAGACCAATCAAATTCTTGATGAGGAACTTGCAACCAAGAAAAAATGTTTGGTATCTAACTTGACTACATTCTGAAACCAGCCCTTAGTTTGAAAAAGGTTTTAAATGTGAATCCCTTTTGTAAGTGGGTTTGACACCCCTGGTCTAGAGGCAGGGCAGCCGACTTGGGACCCGAAAGTCCTGAGTTCGATTCCCAGTCATTGCACATCTCGTGGTGTCTCTGAGTAGGACACCTCATCCCCAGTTGCTCCCCGAGTGCTTGCAATAGCTGCCCACTGCTCCACCTGGTGGTGGATGGGTTAAATGCAGAGAGCCAATTTCACCATTGTATGGAAACTTACAATGACAATTATTATTATTATTAAATGCATAATAAACGTGACGGGTGACATAATAATGCAACTTATATGTTTTTATCCTCTTCATGATGCTTTTCTTGACCGATGTGACTTATACTCTGGAAAATACGGTAAAAGGCTGATGCCTCTTCATGTTCTGCAGAAATCTGTTAATCATCCGTTGATGCACATCAGGTGTGTTGGAGCAGGGGATCTAAAATATGCAAGCTAGTGTCCATCGAGGACCCAGATAGGACCACCTATGTTTTAGAAGAGCTAATCAATTCTTTTAATTACATTTTATCCTTTATTTCCAGATGTCAGTATGGAGCCCTTTGACAGCGAGCGACGACCCCACTTCCCCCAGTTTTCCTATTCTGCCAGTGG
>JAVCKU010000004.1:13081503-13093583 GCA_032273985.1 Hypsolebias coamazonicus
TAGATCTAGTAGAGTGCTGTATGAATGGGTAAATGAGGGCACAGATTGTAGTGTAAAGAGCTTTGAATATCTTGATCAGACTGAAAGGTGCTATATAAGTACAGTCCATTTATCATCCATGTACTTTAAATCAGGGCTATTCATCTAATCTGATCGGGGGGGACCACCGTTAGTGAAAACCAGCAGCTCAGGTGCCGGACATCCAGCAATTAGTCATTTTGTAAATAAACTAAGTATTATAATGGTATGCTAGCTTTTAAATTAGTTTTATTTTGTTGTGTTGATTCATAAATAGAATACATAGAATCCCAAACCCAGACCACCCCACATATCTATATATCTATCTATCTATATATAGATAGATATCCATCTATCTATATCTATCTATCTATCTGTATACAATATATATCTATCAATCTATATATAGCTATATCTATATATAAACAGTATATATACTGTAGATAGATGGATAGATACCAAAAAGGCTAAAATTGCCACTTCCTATCAACAAAATCTGTTTTTCTTTAAGCCATGTTACTGAGACCAGCCTAACATATCTCTGACTTTTAAGAAAATGCACTTTTTATGACAAAATCTCTTCATTTTTTTCTCTTACTGGGACAATTTTTGTGCCTGCGCTTCTTTTGTCTCGCAGTTGTACAGGATGTGGAGTGAGTCCAATCCTCCAGCTGTCTGCATGGTAGATACTTCAGCTGTACAGTATTTGAGTCAGTCAGGCCTACTTCACACCGTCTGGGCCTGGGGGCTCTTCAGTGTTTGGAGAAAGTTCATAAAACTGGTTGTTCAGTTTACCCTGATGCATCATATTTGCTCTGTGCAATTAAAAATTTCCAGTGCTTCATGTTTATTTAAGTAATTGGAAACTTCTATTGACAATTCACACACAAAAAAGAAAATATATGGTGTTTCGACTTTATTTTTTATGCATTATAATATTTGTTGGTTTTATTATATTCACAACTTGGCACAGGGCACATATTATTATGCCCATTTGTTTTCTTTAGCTAAAAGTAGAAGGTTGAGTAAGTGGAAAGGAATTGCTAACATGCTTCTACCGCTGTTTATGTTTTATTTTGTGTATCCAAGGCAACAGTGGTGAAGTGTTGCTGATGCTTAGAGTTTGTGAAGACGCATTAAACTGTAAGGAGCTTGTTTGTCTCATCTATCAGACGAAAAAGTAGCTCCTGGATTATCTGATTAGTCCATTATAGGCTTGCTAGCATGTGTGTACTAGCATGCAGAAGTCTGACTAAACACCAGAGCAGAATAAGTCTTTACTGTTCAGGCCTCAGTAGTTAAAGGAGTAAGCAAATTGTTTTGGTGTCTACGAGAAGGCTTATTTTGCATCTTGCATTGCTTTTGTTTGAAGGTTAAGCTGAGGATGTTTTAGGGGTTTGTGTGAAACAACTTGTACAATAGTTTGGACCACAACTTCTCTGTGCGTCACAATGAGTAAGATTACAGGAAGTGAAACATTATTGACTTAGCTTCAGTATTGTATGTGTTAGATGATGCATCTAAAAAACAGAAAACATAAGTTTTTCTTATGAAAACCATATTGACTTTTATATTTATAATTGTATTAATAAAATGGGAGAACTAATAGATTGTTACACTTTTTGCCTTCCTTTTTCTGCTTCAATATATGTGCTCATTTTTTGTGCGTTTGTCTTCTGTAGTTTCCACAGATTCTCCCATGTCCAGGCCGACTCCTTTGTATGGCCAACCATCCTGGTGGGGGGAAGATGAGGACCAAGCCAACACAAAACTGGACAGAAGTGGGAAAATGCCAGAACAGGAGGTGCCAGGTCAGAGAACACATCTAATTTTATTTGTAATTATTTTGTTTTTATTTTTTCTTGAAAACAAAACCCTTATTCTCAAGTCTGTGAATTAGATCCTAATTCTTTATGACATGCTTTTATGACCCTGCTATCTGGTGGTCACTGGGAGATGGATGGTTTTAAGCTGTGGGCAGGTCTCTGGCTGCCAGTTGTGAAGTGTTTGCCAGGTCACTGGGCAGTGCCTGTCTGCCTCGTGATGGATTATGACCCTTTAAGCTGCCGAAGCAGGGGAGGAAGGGTCATTGTTCCCTTCATGCTGCCCAGGCTGAAACAGATTATTACCGCTTAGCTACCCTGCTGTGGACTCTGAGCTTCTAAAGTGACATTTGGCCACATCAACTGGTGGCAACTGAAGACCAACGGGTTTTTTTTTCCCTCAACTCAACAGCTGGATCCTTCATGTTATTTGTGATATGATGTTTATCTGGCTGCCTGACTCTAACTAAAGCATATTTTTTTTTATATTAGAGCAGTGAGTGGATTATTCAAGGATTCAAGGTTCTTTGTCATTCGCATCGCATGTGGTACATGAGGTGGAATGAAATTGTGTACACAGGGTCCCATTTACATCCAACAACAGCAAAAATATAAAGTGTAAAAAGAAACAGGAAATAAGGATCTAAGATATCGACTAAGATAAACGCTAAACTAACGCCAAAAGGTACGCTAAAAGATTTAAGATGTACGCCAGTCACTAATAGTGCAAAACAATACACCAAACAACAGCAGCATGATTCTCATAGTTCGATTTGGTTATAATTTACACGCTTAATGCGAGCACTAACATAAACTAAACTAACATAAACTGGGACTAATTCAAAACATGCAACAAAAATACAGAAGCAAGGCTCCAAAAGTGAAAAATAAATAAATATACAGCAGCATGGTCCTACTGGCAGAGTGGTTCTGATGACGGTGAGGTTATCTTAGCAGCATGGTACTGTTAGCAGCATGGTACTGTTAGCAATGTGGTCTTATTATGTAGGACAATAACAGAAGCTGTATTTCTTTTTCGACTGCTCTGTTTTCAGAGTCTGCTGAAGATGCATCCAAGTTTGAGGTCAACCGTTCTCAGTCAGACAGTCAGGCCAAGTCTGTGTTCTCCTACAGAAGAGAGCCCAGCTACTTTGAGATCCCAACAAAGGAGCTCCAGCAGGGGCCTACCAAGAAAGAGGAGTCCCAGGTTCATGAGGTTCCAACAAAGGATACTACTCATAGCATCCCCTCGACCCCCACGTCATCCGTGGTCCAAAGCCACGCCTCCTTCACCATCGAGTTTGATGAATGCACCCCAGGTAAAATGAAGATCAAAGACCATGTGACCAAGTTTGCGTTCCGCCAGTCGCGCAAGCAGCCTGCCACAGAGGTTGCTACCACACCTACAGAGGTGATGTCATCGGAAAGCAAAGTAGCTGATTGGCTGGTCCAAAGCAATGCAAGTATGATGATGAGGAGGAAATCACAGGGTGAAAACTTGCATGGCACAAACAGCCTTTCATCAGATCTGAAAATAGCAAATGGTAAGTCTTTTAAACTAATTATTTTTATGTTTAAGCAATAACTTTTAAATGGTTACCGTTTTTTGTTTCTATCATCAGCAAGCTGCTGTGAGAACAGTTCTCGCAGTGATTCAGGACATCCTGCGGCGAACGGAAATGACTTCCTCCAATCAGAACCTCAGGATGTCGTGCAGGTTTCTTCAACAACTTTGAGAACTTCCCCGGACTTGGACGAAACTTTGTCTCGCTCTCCGACAGAGTCACGATCCCTTTCCAGTCACAGCAAGTCTGAGCTTCAACAAACCTTTGTCATTGAAATGTTTGATAATTCAAGAAAGAGGCACTCCCAGACCTTCTCAAATCCTACAGCCTCCCCTGAGCCTGCAGGGCTCCAGCACCGGCAGGAGAAAGCAAACACGTCAAGTCCAGCTGTAGAAAGACATGTCCCACCCGCATCTTCCTCCACCACTCCCTCTACCCAACGATACACTATTCCTCTAAAGGATTCCTCTAGTTCGTCAGGGTTCCAAAGAGCTGGTTCTCTTCGAAGGGAAAAGACAGAAGACCGAATCAGCACCAGCCTTTCTTCCCGTTCTTCATCTGCATCTGTGAGACCTTTCAGCAGCGTCGGCCGGAAATCCAAACTTGCAAAAGAATTTACCACTGAACGTCTCAGACAGGAGAAGTCCTCTTCCAGCTGGGAGAAATATGCTTCCAGCTCCTCTAAAGCGGCTCAGAGGAGGGCAGATGCAGTTTTCCAGTCTGATCGGACTTCCACAAGCCCTCCTCCACCTGACGGTCATCACCGGCATCAGACTTCCTCTCCAGTCAGCCAGCCTGTTCCTCTGAAGCCTGCCACCATGCCTACTCAGAATGTGGAAGTCGGAAGCCCCAGGAATGACGAGGAGGACAATCTGAGTGATGCAGGAACCTACACAATCGAAGCAGACATTCAAGATAAAGAGGTGGAAGAGGCACGAAGCAAGATCGATCAGGCAAGAGCCTCCATCTAAATTATGTTCAGTTAATAGAGAAGCTGCTTATGATTAAATCACAGCATGTTGTGTAAAAGCTACAGCTCTCACCAGCTTCCACCATTGTCCAGAAAGTCTTACCGTCTTTTTTTACACATGTAAATACTCACAATGCTTTGTTCTTGACAGGTGTTTGGTGTTAATAGTCCAGAACCAATGAAACCAAGTGATGCAGAAACATCATCTGCATTTAGGTCTATTATTGATCAGGACAGGGAGGAGTATAGGCAGAGTAGCAGTGGGAAGGAGATGCCAGCTTCAGAGCAGGGACATAGTCAGGTAAAGGTAACCTCTTCTGCTCAGGGTGAGATTGAATGGGAAAAATAATTTTAACACTAGTTCTAACAGCGTTTAATGGATGTTTTTCAAGTCAGCATGCATTTCTGTGTTGATTTGGCTTCTTGATCTTTGCTCACATTTGTTGTTTTGGTGTTTTTATTATTATTATTATTTGCCTCACAGTTTCTGGGTGTTATTGTTTGGGTTTTCTAATTAACCAAGTTTTAAGAATTAAATTGGTTTTGCAGTGATACTACATACATATGGTGTGCTCTTCTGTCATCTGTTATCCTAACTGTGGGTTTGTTTCCTCCTATACGATTTATTTTTTCCAAAAATGATGAATAGTGTGTGTTTTCTCACACAGGTTCAGCCAGCAGCTGCTGGGGTTCAGGGGGCTCCTAAGTGGATGTCTTGCTGGGCCAGCTTGGCAGACAGTTACACAGAATCTGGGTCTTCGTCTGGCCTCTTTGACATGCCTTCGCAGATGGAACTGGCAGGAGGGGGTAAGCCACCTGACGAGCTATTGGTCTATTTGAAATGATAATGAGACACTCTGATGAATATGAATGATGCTCTGTGTGTGTGGTTAATATGCATTAAAACTGTTCACTTCAGCACGAGGTACCATCATCCATAAGACGGCACGCAGCCAGCGCCAAAACAGCTCAGATGCTGATGATTCAAGGGCTCGGCGCATCCTCCCCCAGGAAGAGAGGAGTGACCTTCCAACTCCCAGTATTCATGTTCACTGTAACCTCAATTCAACGTTTGACATGGAGAACAGTAGCTCAGTAGCCCCCAGGTCTCAAGATGATGTGCATAGGTTAACGGTGCAGGATGATGTAGAGCCTGACAGCCTGAGTGATGCCAGCAAGTCAGATGATGGATCCAACGTGGAGCACAGCAGGAAGCGGCTAACTGATGCAGAAGAGAAGCTCGGACTCGCTGTCAAGTCTACAGCTTTCTACATCAGGTCAGAGGAGTCCAAGCCACACGGTGGCGACTTAAAAGCGAGCTCTCCCCATCCTGAGCGAAAACTCGTTAACAGAACTTTTTCAACCGCTACTCTGACCAAACAAAAGTGTTTTCAGGACTCTGAGACAATCAGACCTGCTGCTTCACCGCCTGTACTGGGTCACAGGACACAGAGTCCAGAGAGTAAAGAAGCTGCAACATCGTCATTAATCAGACAGGAGAGCTTCACCAAGGACAAGCCTAGCAATGCCAGACTGCCCAACATCTCCAGTCTCCCTGTTGAAAGAGATCCAGAACCTGGATTATTCCTGGGGGGCGGCAGTCACGACACTCATTCTTACCTCAAACAGACAGAGGATGTTCTGGCTGTTTTGGAGGCCAAACTCCAAGCGGGACAGTCAGAGACCACTCCATCGCCCATATTGGACTCGCTTTCTGGGGACTCCGATGTGGATACCTCCAGCACAGTCAGCCAACATAGCAGTAAGGTCAAGCCAAACTCACTAGTGACACAACCAGCTGCTGTTGGCCTTCATAGTGAAAAGTTTTCTACTAACATAACTAGTCAAGACTCAAATCAGTCTGAAAAGCTTGGTCCTTATGGAGTAAACAGCAGCAACAAGACTGAGATAGTCAGAAAACCAGTTGGACTGAGACGAAGCATTGGTAGGTCTGGGTCTACGGACCTGAGCGACGATCCTCACAGCTTCCCTTATTCGGATCAGGAGAGCAGCAACAACCAAACGCAAAGAAAATACACCATGCCTCTTCAGAAAGAGGACAGCAAGCCATCCAAAGCATCTCAGGTCTTGAGTCGTACCAGCAGCTTGTCAGCCCCAAGACCCACCAGAGCGTCAATGCTCCGCCGGGCGCGTCTGGGAGACGCCTCGGACAACGAGGGGACCGAGTCTGACAAGTTGTCCCAAGAAGCAAACGGCGCTCCTGCAAAGCAGCCCCAAGAAGCCAAGAAGCTCTCTAGACTGGACATGCTGGCCATGCCTCGTAGGCGAGCAGGCTCATTCAATACAGCCAGTGATACAGAGGCTGCTTCCACCACACAGTGGACAAGCAGAAGCGCAGGATGTCCCAGCCGCAGCACAGATTTGAGCGGGAGCTCCAATCCAAGGGCCTCTGCAGGAGTAAAGCCTGTGGAAAGGCCACAGAAAGCAGCACTCAACAAAACGCCCGCTACTCGTTCACGCTCAAACAGCGCCAAATATGCAAGCAGCACAGCAAGTGAGTATAATATAAACAAATACATTTTATAAATTGAATTAAACCAACATTGTAGAAAGAGTGATTTATTTTGGACTAGATTAGAAGCAGGGCAAAGTTTGTCAGAGTGGTGAGAAGGTTTGAGGTCACAGTTTACGCGAGTGGTGCCATGGTTTTGGTCTTCTACAGTTTTATGTATTACCGGTACTTTTATCAATCCAAAAATTTGTTCTTGGTGGGAGCTGGTTCAAGGATTTCACTAACATCTGAGTCACTAACACTGTCTTCACAAAAATGTTTGTTTCCCTTATTTACACAGGGTACTCTTACAGTAAATACTGTTTTTTGTTTTTAATATATCTTTTTTTCTTTGAGGGCATCTTAAAGATGGCCATTCTGGCTCTGAATAGGGATGCACCATCCACTTTTTTCAACTTCAGATACCAATACAGATATCTGATGTTTTCTATCTATCGATACATATCTGATACTGATATGATACAGAAAAGTAGTGCTGAATTAACGTGCAACTTTTTTTTAATGCAGACATAAATGAATTTGAATTACAAATTTATTGAAAACTCTGCACCCATACAACACACTTTAATTCAACCTTTATTTAGACAGGTTAATCCCATTGCGCCACTTCAAGCTTGGTCAAGCATGTAAGAACAACACAACTTTAATTTGTTCAGTCAGTGCAATTATGAGTAGAGGTGCACCGATTGCTGTTTTCTGGCCAATCACTGATTTCTAAAAAGTCTGACCTGCCGAGACCGATTTTTGTTTTAAAAGCGACACTGTCGGGTCACAATTTCCAATTTTATTTCATTTTTTAAAAAATATACTTGAACAATATCCTAGAAACAATACAAACATGTTTTAACTGACCATGAGGTAGTGCTTTGAAATATAAATGAAGTTCAGACAATTGTTGTTAAAACAAACAAACAAACAAACAAAAAATCAATAAAACCAGTTTCTCGTGCAAGTATCGGCCGATTTCCCAAAATTAAGGAAATCGGGGGCTGATAAATCGGCATTTATCAGTGCACCCCTAATTATGAGTATAACATCCAATGTATATAATAATACTGAAACTGACAAACAATAGGTTGACAACTTTGGTCAAACATGAAAAAAATAAACTTCAACAGACCTTTTCAAATGGTTCAGGAATTTTAAATATAATGTAAAATAAACAATAAAGAAGCTGAAATAAGAGGAAAAAACAATAGCTTCACTAGCTTGGTTGGTTGGCTGATATTTAAAATAAACTGCAATCAACTCCTGTCCTTACCCAATCAAGGTTTTTTTTTATATATCTTACCAATACCTATATTAGTATCGGATCGGTGTATATCTACTTATACGCGATAAAAAATTTGTTCCGATACCTATACCGTTACTGATATTGGATTGGTGCATCTCTATTTCTGACCCAGACTTAAAATGTTTCTTGGGACAGTCAGTGTTTCCACCAACAGCTTAATATCTTGCACACATTTAACTTGTGGATTATGTTTAATGTAACGGTGGAAAGGTTTGAGGTGTGGAGATGAGCACTTCCACAGGATCGTCTCTGTTTCTTGCTCTGGGTAAAGTTTTGGTGACTCAGCTCTAAAATACTCTGTGGTGTTTTTTTCCTGGAGGTATTCTTTCATTGCACCTTCTTTTCTCTTGTTTTTCCAAACGTTCTGTCCTCGTTTTTCCATCACTCATGACCGATTCACAACGGCAAGGCTCTAGGAGGCGACAGAAAGGCTCTGACTATACCTCTACCTCAGATGAGGAGTACGACTCACATTGGACCAGTCTTAAAAACAAACGCTCCCAACCTTCCTCAGCTTCTCACAGTCCACGCAGTCAGCCTCGACCACAGCCGGTGGTCGCCCGTCACCCCAAATCGAGCAGTCGAGATTCTGAAGAGGAGAGCCACGAGGGAGAGGCCTTCCACAGCTGGTCTGCACACAGTGCCGAGATTGCTCGGTAAGAAATGTCGAGGTTTTTCATTTTTATTTTGTGGAACTATTCAAAAGTTTCACAGACATTATTTGTATTTTATTTAGATCGTCATTACCAGAAAGTATAATGTCAGACATGTAAACACAATTAACTATTAGCATTATTTTAATTTGGATTAAATAATGTCAGTTACAACATCAGCCACACTCTGAACTCTTTCATATTTAAGCATATTGTGCTTGCTTGCAGCAAAAAGTGTTGGCATGTTGCTTTTTAAAAAAAAAAATCAAAAATAATAATTTTGTCTGGTCTGTCTTGTTTCACATAATCAGGAACAAAAGGCTCATTATTATTACTCCTGTCTTTCCTGTGCAGGAAGATTAAACTGGGACATGCAGGGTTTAAAAAATAAAACTTTAGCATAATGCTACATTTATTGAACTCTGCTTATTCTCTTCTTAAATGTGTAGACCCATGGCTTATGTAAAGTATGTTGTGTTGCATATTTCAGGGTCTCTGTTTTGGCAGCTGTAACTGATAACACACTGAGACAAGACTTATCTGTTCTACTGACATAAGATCAGCTTAACTTCCTGGACGCAATGAACTTTTTCTTGCTTCTTTTCTAAATTTCTTGGAAAAATGTCTGTGCTTGTTTCTGTATTTCTGTAACTGTTAGGTTGAGTCAAGACCTGGCCAAAGACCTGGCTATTCTAGCCAGAGAAATCCATGACGTTGCAGGAGACGGTGATCCACAAACGGCTGGAGAGGAGCACAGTGCAGCGCTCGCTCCTCAGCAGGTAAATCGCACATGCAAATTAAAGACGGTGTTCACATCCTGCTGAAGGCAGAGTTAAGTTTTATTCTTGTGCAGATTTTCCTACATACACAGTAGTCCCTTGTTTATTGAGGGTGTTATGTTCCAGACCCCCCCCCTCCACTCCCCACGCAGTAAGTGAACATCTGCAAAGTAGCGAGGTTATATTTATTTTAGTATTTATATATATTTTAAGGCTTTAGAAACCCTTCCCACACTCTTGCAATGTTCTCAACTCTTAAACCTACATCCTTTTAACAACATATGTACAGTACTGTATATGTAGCTACTACTTTTACTTACCAGACTCTGCAGAGCAGGAACGGCTCGGTTCCGATCCGACTCGAGAGGAGATGGAAAAAAGTCCTGGTGGGCTCCGGATGGAGCGCCGTACCTACGGCAGCGCGTCCCCGCTCAGAAGTCCCCGTGGGCTGGTTCAGTGCAACCTTTGAGCATCCAAGTGCGTATTGGTGGTGTGGGGGGGCAGACCTTTGGGTGGACGGCACAGGACTGGAGGTGGTCACTTTAGTCCAAGTCTGGATGAAAAAAGTACCGATGGGCTCCGGAAACTGCTCCGTCCGGACCTTTGGCAGTGCGTCCCTGCTTGGAAGTCCTCGTGGACCTGCTACCAGCCCTCAAGATTCACGGATGGGTCTGGAGGTCTGGTTCTGCTCCATTTCTGGTCCAGTTTGGTGGGTTCCGTATGGCACTCTGCGCCCGCTGGATGCCGAAGTCACTGTCGCCAAACTTTTTCAGATCAGATCAAAAGTTTTCCTCTGTATTTCAGCAGAAGGGAACGGGGCTTCTGGGCAGAGCCCTATTGGCTTCTGGGAAATGTAGTCATTATGAGCAGGAATAAAGTTTAGGCTTATTGAGAGAATACAAAATGGCGGCGCCTGTCTGAAATATTTTATTTTTTTTACTTTTTATTGTAGTTTCCCGTACCGTCCCAATCACATGAGTAATATTAAAGGTGACAATCATGTGTCCTGTACAATATAAAAAAATAATACTTAATGTGCGTTGACAAACCGTGATATAGCAAGTCCGCAAAAGTCGAACCACGAAGCAGCGAGGGACTACTGTGTATGTTTAGTATTTTTATAGTAGGTAGATCATTTTGACTTGGTCATTTTATAAAGTGCTGAAAAGTGTGTGCACCCCTGTTATTGCATGATGAGAATCCAAATTGTCTTCATACAGTATTTATTTCAACTCTTTTTAAAATTGTGAACGTTTAAAATATTTATTTTTATGGGTAATGGTCATGTTTTTATGTACTTGTACTTGCTGAGTTAATTATTTGAATACATTTAAAGGTAGTTTTATGTCTATTCTGGTGTTTTAAAGCATAAACCCACTGAAAAATGAAAAAAAAAAATATAAGAGCATTTATTTTATTTTACAATTAATATTTGATGCAGTCGTATCGATTTTAAAGGAGATAAGTGTCAAAATTACCAAGTGAGATGGCAGGTTCTTAAATGGGCTAAGTTTCGGCTGCCTGTCTTTCTCCTGAAACTTCCTTCTAAAGTCTGATTGTGCTCCAGCAGGTTCCACAGTCCGGACCGAACAGAGTCCAAACCAGTTTTGCAACGAAAAGGGAGTCTGACCAGAGATCCTCCGACCATGAGCAAAGCTCCAGGCATCTACCTCGAAACAGTGATGAGGTCTGTCAAGGCTGTTTGCATCATTTTACATGCTGTCTCTTTTCGAGGATAACTTTCTTGTTGTTTTCCCTGCAGGTCAGTGTGAACAGCTTGTTGCTGAGTCCTGTGTATCACGTCACAACGGCCATCAGAGGAAACACAGAGCAACTTGTTGACAAGATTAAGTAAGATTCAAACAAACAGAAACTGAATGAACTGATCTTCTAACCTCTTTGAATACCAAAAACTCAGTAAGTCTCCTCACAGACAAGCTGACAATACCCAGAGGAGAGTTCATCTTCTGTATGTATAAGCTGCAGTTTACTTTTAGCTTTTCTCATGAGTTGTTTTTTCATTGTTTTTAGTTGTAACTAGATAAATTGTATTTCCTGTTAAAATGCATTGAGAATGCTATTGCTGAAGCACTTGCTGAAAAACAGCTGAAATATGCTGAAATGTACAAACCGGATTCCAAAAAAGTTGGGACACTAAACAAATTGTGAATAAACACTGAATGCAATGATGTGGAGATGGCAAATGTCAATATTTTATTCATAATAGAACATAGATGACAGATCAAAAATTTAATCTGAGTAAATGTAACATTTTAAAGGAAAAATATGTTGGTTCAAAATTTCACAGTGCAAAGTGCAAAGCTGCACAGTGGAAGCCATTTCTAAGCAAGCTCCACAAGCTCAGACATTTGCACTGGGCCAGGGGTCATTTAAAATGGAGTGTGGCAAAATGGAAGACTGTTCTGTGGTCAGATGAGTCACAAT
>JAVCKU010000004.1:13136024-13153543 GCA_032273985.1 Hypsolebias coamazonicus
AGATAGATAGATAGATAGATAGATAGATAGATAGATAGATAGATAGATAGATAGATAGATAGATAGATAGATAGCCTGGATTATAATACAGTATTCAAATTCACACGCTATAATTTTGCAGCTAAATACATAATACTGACCTCCGTGTCTGTTAAACATTGATGAAAAGGTGAACTTACAAATTATTTAACCATGAACCAACTCTAGTTTATAGAGTTAGTATACTTATTCAACTACGTCTTATATTCTCGCACAAGCTTTCTAAAGATATCAACTAGACTGAAAATGACAGAAGACCTGAACATTAGGCGAGTTACTTGAAGAGCCTGTTTTAAAAAATGATTGAGATTCCAGACACAAAACAAAAATTAGCAAAAGCCCTCCAACCCCTTATTGTAATTCTCTAAATTCCTTATTTCCCTGTTGAAGCAAGAACAACAAAAGGTGTGTAATACCAGTACGTGGCCCACCTTCTTTTTGAGTTTCCTGGAATCGTAATTTTTGTGAGCGTACACATGAATTAAATTCCTCTGCATATTAAAACAAAAGGTTAAAAAAAAAAAAAATCACATATTCATTAATGCCAAGAAAAATTTTAACTAATACATATCTTTATTTGATAAGAAGCATTTGGCAAGTGCAGAAATGATATGTTTGTGTTTCTACTTACACCAGTGAGAGCAGACAATGGATCCACAGAGGGGCTCAGTGACTAATCAGTCTACTAGCAATGTAAAGCCGACGCATGTTTTTCTTTTAGTCTGAGCTTATCAGACAGTTAACAACGCAGACACTTCATAAACCTGTCTGCCTCTGACATCATGGTTCTTTAAATAACATGAACAGCCTTAAAGGCCAGAACAAGACTGAAATGAACACTAAGCACCTGGTTATTAATTTTGTAAAATGGCTGCTGTAAAATGCACGACAGGGACCTTATCTGTCTGAAGTTACTGGAGTGGTGAACACAAGGCGTTCTTAGAAAACGTTGAGTCAAAAAGTATTTTTGCATTTTTAGATAATGACAGACTAAGTTTCTGCAATAACCCTACTGACATAATCTGGTGTACATCACCGTGTCTCCTCGAACATGTCTCCAGCTAAAAGTCATCAACTCTGACACCTTGGAAGGCCACAGCAAGCAGCAGTCATGTTACTTGATAGAAGGAGGGCTTGACACTAAAACTACGTGA
Source organism: Hypsolebias coamazonicus (assembly GCA_032273985.1). Classification (NCBI taxonomy): domain Eukaryota; kingdom Metazoa; phylum Chordata; class Actinopteri; order Cyprinodontiformes; family Rivulidae; genus Hypsolebias; species Hypsolebias coamazonicus. Next base: position 13,137,218 of record JAVCKU010000004.1, read on the forward strand.
TTGGATATCTGGCAAAACAGGCGCTGTGATTTTTTTTTTGCATCCAATGAGATGCACATGTGTGCAGACAGTTTAGTATTGAGCAAGAAAAGAGTTGTATCTAAAATGGTGAAAACATGAACCTTCATTTGGAGAAAGGATGAGCTTGGTTTGAATTTGCATGTTAAACAGGGTGAGTATTTCCCCTACCATTATACTGTACAAGCAGGGCGCCCTGCCCTGTCAAAAGAATAGAGTGCCCTGCTCCCCCCAACAACTGCTGGCACTGACGTAGCACTAAGCTAACTGCACGAAATACAGATGCAATAGCTAAAATGCTACATAGGTAATGCTCCGCTTCCCTCAGGTTGACCCCCACCCCCCACCCAACCTCACTACAAAAAATTTTTGTTACAAATGGCGCACAACATAGACGTGTGTCTCCCCCCACACCCCAAAAAATAAAATCACAAAAGAGATGAGCGCCCTGCCAAGGCAAGTAAACTAGGGAAAACACTGGGTGAGTATAGCACAATCAGCACACTGCTGTCACTAGCTATGTTTACATGCGCAAAATTATTTTACCGGATTGAAATGTTTTCAGATTAAATCACTCAAATGTATCATTTACATGGGCAGAATCCGTTCATGACGAACTTTTATGTGCAGCGGACTTTGTTCTGAACAGAAGTACTGACATGTGCAGAGTGGTAAACTCTCCATAAAAAAAACACAGAGGAGACGTTCTACTTCTGGGATGAACGTAAACAAACCTGAGCACCCAAAATGGACCCATGCCAGGTTTCAATGCCAGTGGAGACGTTACTGCACTCCCTGACTGAGCTTCAGGTAATACAGATCATTTTGAGCTCTTTCAAAGTTTCTAGTAGAAATGTGTCGCTCGCCGACCAGTTTTGCTTCCCTGACATGCTAATATTATAATTAGCATTAGCCTGACGGAAATGACATGGGTCGCACATGTGCAGTCAAGTCAGTTTTTTACGACTGGGATAAAAAATGAACAGATTAAGTGTTTACATGCTCACCTTTCGGATTATGCATCAGCGTAAACCACCAGTTTGGTTCTGATTACAAATTATTTCGGATAGAGCTGAATAAACAAAAAATAATCCGAATGGGAAGTTTACATGACGCATTTTTATTCCGAACGGCCGCTTAACCCGATTACTTATGTCAACTACTCGCGCATGGGCAGAAAAACTATTGATCGCAGCCATTCGTATTGCACGCGTCCAATTTCACACCTCTGCGGGGGAGTCCAAAAATCTCAAATCTGAGACCTGGATTTTAAAAGCTTTGGTTTCACAGGAAAGTAGCACAGCTGTTGTGTACACGAACGACGGAAACACTTGCATCAAGTAAACTGGGCTCTAGTTGCATAACACCGAGATGAAGTGACTTGATTATGTGCTTTTTAGACGAGTACATGCAAACCAGGCCCTGTGCAGACAACCATGCAAATTCTACTCAAGACAAATAAGTATTATATCCTCTGACTTCTGAACTCGCCATCTCCATGTGCGCGGCAGCTTAGGAAGCTCATTCATGATGTATTACATAAGAGTGTTTTGCTGAAAGAAACTATTAGGACACAAGCAAAAGAAACAAAGTGAGTTTAGGATTACAAACAAGTTATAAACTATCCTATGGAAATATTGTTAAGTTGCATTACCATGTTAAAACGTTTAATTTAAAGGGAGAACATTCATTTGAGTCATTTGTAAGGGTTTTAATGTCCTGCCTACCATATCAACGTCATTTTCTTCCAATGAAGACAAATGAAAATAGGGTGGTTTAAAAATCTTCCAATCACCTTTTCCAAATCCTCATACTACGGTGACCAGACCCAACATGATGAACGATGAGTATGAGGTTTCTCAAAAAGACACACCTGTATTCACTGTTCAGCTGAACCTAGTAGGAACCTGCACCTCGCCAATTCCTGAATTTGCTCATGATAACAAGTTACAGCAAAACTTCCCTTTTTTGCCTCTGTCAGTGTTGCTCAAGGCCTCGTTTTCTAAGCAAATAAGGTGCAAACAGGAACAACGCAGGCTTCATCTATACTCGACATGCAAATTCTTAATGGAAAGCTACAGCAACTTGTGGCATCTTAAAAATCCCCGTTCCAAGAAAATATAGTACAGTAGTAGAAATGAGTCTGAAATATATCAATTGTCCTAATCCATCACGTCTCTCGATGTTTAACATTTTACTAAAGTAGAAAACAAGCACATGACTGTAAGAGAGAAAGAACTAAACATCCCATTAAAAAAGCGTGCCCCTGCCTGCCAGTAGAAATACAGCCGTTCCCGATTGATTCATACTGACTCATTCATGAAATGATGATGAATCTGAACCAGATGGATCGTGAATCACAGCTAAACCCACCTCCTGATATTTCTCTAGAAGATACCTGCTGCTACACGATCAGCGATGGTGATTTGAAAAGAATTATTTTATTTCCAAAAGTGTCTGGAACTTCCAAAGGTATAAAGATTAAAGCATACTTTAGGTGCAAGCTAACCAAATTAATGGGCTATTTATTTTTAACCAAAAGAAGAAAAAATAAAACCACAGTACACTGTACTCACTACGTCGAGGTTCGACTTTCACGAGCTCGCTCTTTCGCGGTTTTTCAAAGATTGAAAACAAGGAGAAAAAAGTACACGACGCATCAACTGTTTGTCAACTTTAATATTACTCATGTGACTGAGACAATATGGGATACTGTACAGTAAAAAGTGAACGAAAAAATAAAATACTTCGGACAGGCGCCGCCATTTTGTAATTTTCTCTCATTAAGCCTACATTGTATTGCCACTCATAAGGACTACATTTCCCAGAAGCCAACAGTGCCTTCTGCTGAAATACGCGGAGGGAAAGTTTTGATCTGATAGGGAAAAGTCTTGTCCTTTACAGTGACTTTGGCGCCCAGTGGATTCAGAGAGCTGAATGGAACAGAGAATCAGAACCCCAGACCCATCGGCGAACCCGAGAGCTGGTAGTCGACCAACGAGGGCTTCCAAGTTGGGGCACACCGCCGTACGGCGTTTTCTTTGGAGCCCACCGGGACTTTTTTTCATCCAGATTTGGACTTAATTTGGCCCTGTGCTGGCCATTCGAAGGTCCAACCACCCACCCCTGCCCCAAAATGCACTTTGGCGCTCAAGGACTGCACAGAACCGAACTAGAACTGGGGCAGAACCGGACCTCCTGACCCATCTGTGAACCCGAGAGCTGGTATCTGGCCCACGAGGACTTCTGAGCAGGGAACGTGCAGCCATAGGTCTGGCATTCTCTCTGGGTCCCTCTGCCAGTATCCCGAGCCAGAGAGCCAACCAGAACTTGCAGGGTAGGTCCGCCGAAACGGAACCAAGTCAGTGGAACCGAGCCGCCGCTGTTCTGACAGCTGGTAAGCATAATTTAGTAGCTACAAACAAGCATGTCGTTAAAAGTAGTAGGTTTAAGAATTTAGAATATTGCAAGAGTGTGGAAAGAGTTTCTAGAGCCTTAAAATATTTAAATAAATATAACGTTGCTACTTCACAGATTTTCACTTATTGCACTGGGGTCCGGAACGTAACCGCTGGAATAAACAAGGGACTAGTCTGTATATCAACCAGTTGTAGAGGCAATCAGTAACTGCAGACTGGTCTTGTGTCGAGTGTGACCCCGTTTCTCTCAGTGGATAAAGAGAGATTAATGTTTTGCTCTACACCTTAATCAAGCCTTTCCGCCGCTTAAGATCCATTCTGAACTTCTTTTTTCCTTCTCTCCTTTACAACCTCTGGCAAACTGCTCCTCCCCCAGTGACTGCTGGGGGACAGGGGAGGTCGCCTGATCTCCTTAAGACAACTCCTCCCCACCTGGCAATGAATGACCACCCCTCAGGAGGGCGTGGGCCAGAGGAATGAAGGCTGTTAGACTTTCGTTTTCACAGAGCATTATCAAACAGCACCGGGGATCAGAAAGTGAGTCCAAAGGCATGATGGATTTATTCCCTGAAAGAATTGAGCAGTCTTTCAAATGTAAAAGATGGCTGATTTACAGCTGTGTTTTGCCTCACAATGAGCTATTAATGTTGTGTTAATGATTAGCCCGGCGGTCAGTAAATAAGCCAATGTGGACAACAGATGGTGAATACTCACACTGACACACACAAACTGAACCTGCATTCCTCACCGACACTCAAGGTCAAAATGTTTAACGGGGAATTTGTAGGGGAATTCCAGCGCTCAGAAGAGAAAATTAATTTGTATCTTCCTTGATTAAACTCGATCGGGTGTAGGTAAACATCAAAATACATTTATCAGTACTGTACTTTTTTAAGTGACGCCATCAGTGGTACATTTGCTGACATTTAAAGAGGGAAAATAGTGACCAATGCTTAAAATAATCTACATGAAAAGTTAAAAATCAAAACTATCAGCCTCATTTTAATTTTCAGGCGACAATATGAAAATAAAAAACTAACTGGATTTAGACCACACGTTTGAGACGAACAGCAAACGTTCTTAAAAAGTTCAAGTTTAATCCTTGAAAACGCCTTCGTTGTCATCCTGTGTCTTGTAAAGGCTCCAAACGTGCCAGCTGACCTCAGTGCAGAGGCATGTGATGACCCACTTTGGAAACTCCTCAATCAACAATACCTCCTACCCACCACCAGCTCAAGACTTCTTCAAGCTCCTGCACACAGCGAGCCATCGTATATCTGTTTAAAATTCACATTTCCTTTAGACAACGCACACGTCTGAGGTGTGAGGCCATTTGTAAACATTACCACCAGTTTGTCGGTCTACAGCGGCCCTGTTAGAAGCCCTCTGCAGAGTCCACAATGTTTAGAGGCCAGATGGTTGTGTGAAATGTGGAAGGTCAGAGAGGAGCACTTCATTTCCTCAACACATCATACTATAAAGCAGATAATTGTATTGTTCTTCCTTTTTAGGCTTTATTATATACAGTCAATTAAACATATTCCTCTTTTGTCGTCCAGTAATCACAATCTAAATAACAAAAGCATTATTATTACATCACTTGAACCTTTCATGCGGACCCTGCTTGCTGAGAAAATGCCAGCCGTGCTGCAGAGGAAGTTGTGACACAGTCTTTTAAAGGTTCAAATTCGTTTCAAAGAGGCTGTAAAATGGGAACAACACAAGTATAGTCTGTAACTAATGTGGGTAATTCACCGGAAAACTCTATGGCAGCAGCGTTAGTGTGCGAGGCTGTAAAATCATTTACATTGTAATAATCTCTTTAGTGAAGAGTGCCTCCCATGAAATACGAGGATTGTAAAGGTTTATACATTTAAATGACAATAGCTGCTTGGGCATAAAGATTAACTTATACTTGGGTCAGTTTTACAAATATGGTTGCAAAGTCTTATCATTGAGGATTAGTGATGAAGTTAAATCTTTCCAAAACAGGAGTCACTATCACCTGAGGCTGAAAGTGATTAACTCTACAGGCAATTAGGCAGAGAAAAGGGCTTTCAGTCCATGAAGCTCCCTTAACAAACCAACTCAATGCAGCCATCTCTGCCAGCATCTATCTATGTCCACAAACCAATGCCCACTGGTCTGGAAAAGCTGCAGTGAATGGAGATGATCAGTCAGTCCCCCACAGAACCCCTTTAAAGCTGTACATTCTGCACATGCAGCTACATTCCTGCTGGGGTTAAGTAGGTCAGAGGGAAGCCTTATCTTTGAGTTAATGTCTATTAATGTCTGCTGGATCCGTAGACGTTCACCTGATAGCCTTGACACCCATTTGTTTTTTTAACGCTAGAATGCATTTCACATTTGGGCCACATGGAAAATATAAGTTCACATTCCATTTGGGTGACAAAAGTTTAACTTTCATTAAAGGAATAAGGGGTCCCCTTGATGATGCTTGTGTCTGGGAAGACAACGTTTTAAGTGCAAACCAGCGAATGAAATAGGCTCAGCTGATGAAAGAGACCATTTTGGTTTACATATAACTTCATGGTGACATGATCCTGATGCAAAACCTTGAAAGGAGTTGTAGCTGAATGATGACGACATCATCTTTAATGGTTTACCTTGACCAGACAGGGGGTCTTTCTTTAAGCATGTGCATTCCTCTTTCCTTTTAACATCCAATCATCACCTCACGCAGACAGCGCATTACCAACTGCTCTGCCCTTTAATTACCATCCATCTCTCAGCTGCAGGGGAGCTGGGTCTGTCACACGTTAACTACAACTTGCTCATGAGAAAATCAGTCTTAAATGGTTTCAGCTGTTACGTCTTTGCCAAAAAAATGCTGCAAAGTGGCCTTTAGAGAAAATCGAGAAAATTTGCATGAGGGTGGCACACGTCTCTTTTAGCCAAAAGCCTCCTCTGGCCAAAGCCAAACGAAAGGGCCAGGCGTAGAGAAGGGGGGGAAAGCAACCATTTACACTCTCTTCAGATAAAGTGAAAGACCAGAGCCAAATGTGTTCAGACAAGAGGAGGGGGAGATAGTGGGTTGAAGGACACAGTGGACAAACAAGCACAAAGAAGTCCAGTGTCAATGCAGTGTGACTAAAGATTAAACACACTAAAATAATATGTCATCTGAGTGGCCTTTAGCATTCAAGCTAGGCACAGCTAGTTACATAAACCAACCTAGTTGTGAGGGATTCTGCAACGCTGGGATGTTCAGGGGGTTACAGTTTGATGAAGGAGGTTGGCTGAGCTCCACGGCCAGACAAAGAGCCACTCTGCCAGCCGAGGGCGTAGGAGGGGAGTTCACTGCTCTTTCAGCTAGCCTCTCAAAGACTCTACATTTCCTCTTTTTTCATGTCAAGCATTTTATTTCCTCTTTACCTCTGCTGCAGACAGTGTTTATTAATAGTACACCGTCCTGCATAGGAACAGTAGCCATAAAGCAACAAATTGTTAATGAAAGCAGCCTATCGTTTAACATGCAATTTTATTAGAAGCATTTAGGAAAGTGTAGATCATATTACATATTATTATTTCATTAAAATTACCTTCCCCCATTGGTCCCTGGTGGAAAGCAGAATGGGAGTCCTCTGGCATGGCACTCAAGCCTCTAGAGTTGACAAAACAAAGCACAAATACTCAGACACGATCCAGACATTTTACGTCAAGACAAAGAGTAAATGCAGCGAACAACCGTTTATGATTTTAGCTCAGCTGAGTTCTTTCCAACGTCAACTGACTCGTCTTTCTCTCGACAGCACACACACGGCTCTGGTCTTATATAAAAAGGGAAATTCTTCCCATTCCGCTACTCTGTGTTGGCACAGGCTTGTTCCTCTCTAATGCATAGTGAAGTTAGAGTTGAGTTATGTGGAGGAAACTGGGATATAAGCTAATCAGTGCAGAAAGAGGAGTACCGATAAGTCCAACGTGACTTTTAAGAGATCTGGTAATGTTTAAAATATTGAAGTATCTCTGTAAAGGTTGTGTGAATGCACTCTAATATATCATTTTTAATAAACAGGTGAACATGCTCACTTAAGCCTATTATGGTTTTTCAAATCTGTTAAGCAATCCCTGCCACATCAAATCACTTACTACAAGTAGAAGCAGAGGGATTACAGGTTCACCTCGTGTGGCAATTATTTTTATAATCCTCTCAAAGATGAACCGCATCCCATTGGAGCCACTGGGCCGCCACATTCCCACATCTTTGCCTCTCCGTCTCCTTACAGCAAATTAATGTAAGGTATGAGAACTAGTCCCTCTATGATTCCTGGTGAGCCTCCAGCCTTTTAAACATCACATTCTCGGGTCATTTTCGATCTGAGGAGCAGGAATTCTTCAGGGATTAGGATGGGCATTGTTCCTGTTGGAGCTGCTGGCCACTGTGCCGAGTGGACAGCCAGCCCAGCCGAGGCCAAACGGAGCACATAGCCAGGAGTTTCGCCAATTAAGATGTGCAGGAATGCAAGGATAAAAGTCAAGGAGCAGGATGTGAACAGTGGAATCGCTGCTTCACTGTAGGACCCCTCCAGCTGCAGCACAAAGGGAAGTTTTGTGGACTCTGCCCGTTAGAACTAATATTTTTGCTACACAACAAACACATCACAATCAAATCCTTTCTAAATAAAATATGTTTTTTTTTTGGGGACTCGTAACCTCTTCATTTTATTGTTATTTTCCTTAAATTCCCCAGTTCAGAAACAGATAAGGACTATGAAGTCCTTTGAAGTGGTGTTCATTTGTTTGCATCTCTTACATGTGCAAAAGGACAATGTGCAAAAATCCAAGTATGATGTAGATGTAACAAATGGAAAGAGCAACCATGCCAAATTTGTAGGGATGCACAATATTATCGGCATGGTATCGGTATCGGACAATATTAGCAATAAAGTTAAATATCGGACATCGGCCATTCCATCAAAATAACTCACTGATTTAAAAGGCACTTTTTTATATAGATTATATATTTATTAGTGTTACATCATTTTCAGCTCCCTTTTTGCATCTGCATTTGGTAACGGGCCAAATTGACAAAGACCATGCAGGATAATGTAGTATTTTAATTCCACAGCAGAGAAACCTAGTCTCTGTAAGTAGGTTTAGGAGGAAAAAAATATTGGTAATGGTATCAGTTATCGGCCAAATAAGTTTTAACATATCGACATCGGCATATCGGATATTGGCAAAAAAAATCCAAATCCATCCCTACAAATTTGCACTGACATGTGCCAAACAGTACATTTTTAAACAGATGGCACTTTATCTTGAACTAATGCCAGCAGGTTTTGACAACTGTATTAAAATAAGGTTAATCAAGCCAACACCACAACCTTACTTACAAAATAGAATCAACTCAATTCTGATGTTGAGTACAAACTATAAATTATTTAAATATTTCAGTGCTCTGTATCATAGGTGCTACTCTACCTTCTTTGAATGTAGAGTAACATCTAATGGATCATTTTGAATTTATCTGAGCGAACAGCGACCTAATGAAATCCACTGATAATCCCACCTACTTCAACCCCTGAGCTGACCCAGCCTAAGGACCAAATCAAAACTATGTTAATCTGTTTTAGCTCAACTGAGTGCCCAGACTGAGAAGAATGGGCTCAAACCTGAAAACTCTGCAGACGTCTGTCTGGGTCTCAAAAATGGCTTTTCCATGTCTTATTACAGGTAAGTTGTAGAGGAACTGTTTAAATTAAGACAGTAAAAATGGTTTTAAATCATCCAACGAGCCAAAACATGAAACTTCAGACAAAATTCAACAATCGTAACTCAATAGTTTTCAGCTACTATTTGCCCACGCACGGCAATTTCAAACCCTTGTTTTCCCAGGGAGACGGCAAGGCCAAATCTCTAATCCTAAAGAAAACACTGCATACAGGCTTACATTCATGCCACGCTGACCACCTGTGCTTGAGCTAAATGCCATTTCACTCAAATGCAGAGCATTTGGTTCCCACAGCTGATGATTGCATTACTCGCAGCATGAACCCCCACCCCCCCCCGCATAGAAATCTGTAACTTACCTTCTTAATTAAAGACAGATGCAACAAAAGCCAACGTGATGGTTATTAACAGCAAAACCTGCAAAGGACCATTTCTCTTAGGAGCTGATAAACCTCATTGTTTTTATGGGTTGACATTTGTTTTTGCACAGAGCGGTCTTTAACTCCAGGCAGTCAGAGCCTGAGTTCTCCTCTTTAAATCAAACAAACAGATGATTAGGGGGCAACGAGATGTGGGCCAAGATACATCACTCATGCACGTCGTGTGGAAATTTATACAGAACATATGTTAAAAGCATCACTTTAACAAAATATACACATAGGAGTGTTTTCATTAACCATCGTCCACTTGACATGTGATAGAAAACCAATCTTTTGGGGGTGATGGCTGTTTGGAACAGCCCGCGAATGTTATGATCGAAGTGAAACCAGTGAGCATGTCTACAGAGGAAAACACCACTTCTCTTATTACAGAGATTTGCCACTTTCGGTGTCTCTTTGGGAGGGTTTGACCAGTAATTAGATGTAATTGAAACAAGACTAGGTAAAGGTTTTCCACATGGTTGTGGTTATCGTGAAGCTAGTGGGGAAACATGACATCCTATATATTTGCAGCTCCATGTTTTGCAGATATATTGACATGAAACGAAATCTAAAAATCAAATACAGTACAGGACAAACTTGCTGTCTATGTTATGTTAAACAGGGTTCTAAATTTTTCTGGAGGAACAGCGCTGTTGGACTTTACCAGTACTATTTAACAGACCAGTATTTTGCAGCATTACAGCAGACAACTGAGCAATGCAGTGAAGTTTCAGATAAGACCACAGTGGACAAAATGACAGACTTTACTCACAAAACACAGCTCTGGACGGATTATTCTTTGTTGAAACGTTTCTTCAGTCTGAGGAGCTACAACAACATCTTATAAACAGCACCTTCCGTATAAAGCAGTGGTTCCCAACCCTGGTCCTTGAGGAATGCCGCCCTGCATGTATTAGTTGTTTCCCTGCTTTGACACACCTGATTTTAAGGAATGGATGCTTAACAGGCTTTCAAGGAACTTCAGAAAGTAGTAAAATCACTGAACCAGGTGTGCAGGAGCAGGGAAACAACTCAAACATGCAAGATGGCGTTCCTCAAGGACCAGGGTTGGGAACCAACGGCATAGAGGATCAACCAGTTTGCTGGTGACAGCCAAAACTAGTTGTTCACATGCAAAATAAGCTAAAACGACCAATCAGTAGTGCTTGCTATTCACAGAGGGCAGAGTGATGCAGTAACAGCACTGTCAGAGGGAGGCAGTTCTCTTCACAAAGATGGCCTCCTTTACTCCTCTCTCAAACCATCGTTCCTCTCTATCAAGGATGTGAACATCTTCATCCCTAAAAGAGTGACCGCTGGCCTGGAGATGAGTGTAGACCGCAGAGTCCTGACCTGATGATGTCACTTTTCTGTGCTGGACCGTCCTTTTGGCCAGTGGCTGTTTAGTTTCCCTGATGTAAGACTGATCACAGCCCTCCTGACACTGAACAGCATACACTATATTACTCTGTTTGCGCTGGGGGACTGGATCTTTGGGATGAACCAGTCTTTGTCGTAATGTATTTTGGGGTTTAAAAGCCACTGGGACGTCATGTTTAGAAAATAAATGTCTCCGTTTCTCTGAAACTCCCACAACATACAGAAAAACCACTGGTCTGGGTTCCTCCTTTTGTATGTAATCAACTACCGTTAGTTTTGGCTGTTACCATCAAACTGGTTGACCCACTATGCAAAGGCTGTTTATAAGACAGAGTTTTCTTGCAGCTCCTGAGACTGAAGAAGTATTTTGGATAAAAGACGAAATGTTTCAACAGAGAAGACCTGACCCTTGTCAGAACTAACAGCATACACGCCTGGAACAATGCAGAGCTATTTTAGCTGTGAAGATATTTAGTTCATCTGCGTAAGATGCTCTGATTAGGGAGATGGAAATCACTGCAGGCAGATTAAGGATGTTATCACATTACTGTATACATAACTACCGTGGTCCATAAAAGGGCTTTAATGGTAAAATTGTTGCAAAGTCTTTGACATGTTTACATTGTAATCATAACGTCTAAAGAAAAGCTATTAACTGGTCATTTACTCAACCAACCAACATAATTAGATCATTCTGAAACACATTTTTAACTTTTTTTTTTTTAAATGTGTAAAATGGGTTGATTGGAAGAGAAAATCAAAATGTAAACAGAATTTGTGTTTATACCGCAGCATGAAGCCCAAAGTGTTGGCCCCAACAAGACCCATGGGACACTGTCTGGAAGTATGACACATCCTTTGGGATGTCTTTAGACAGTAGTGGTGGTTTGGATTACTTTGAGACACCATCATTCCAGACAGATGTTTATATTAATGATAAAAAATAGTTCATCTAAGCCAGATCAGGAATGTTTTAGATCTCCAAAAGGCAGACTGAGGGAGGGACATCATTATACCAGACCTGGTGAGATGTTTATCTTGTCTGACCCCTTCGTTACCCTGTGTACCCTTGCAGAAAGCACCCCCTTAAAAGCCTTTCAGCGAGTGCCCTCTTTTCCCACATTACTCCTAGTTTGTCCTCTTACACACAGGCCATAAGAGACCAACAGCCTTTCATTCACTGGAGAAAACAATACACCCTGAAGGCCACTCTTGGCCTCAAGCAGTCACAGCCTTGACAAAAGACACAACCTCGAACCTTCACACAAACGCAAAACATATCATTTGCCTCTTATTTTCATGCACTGCATTTCTTCATGCTGCTAAAACTGCAAGGATCCATTCAAACCAACACCCACAGGGCATTCAGTCTATATGGTGCACATACATTTTAGCAACTGAAATAATCTTTAATGGGAGAATAACTGTTTCCCACTGCTGTGAAAGGGAAAAATAGCGTTCGAAAATGACCAGTAAGCACAAAATGCATACCTGGTGAACGAGATCTGTGCTGGTAAATGACAACTGAAGACTTTAAACTCCCTAAAGTTATAAATGGTAGACACCCAGAAGTCAAAAGGTCCTCCATCGCGCCCCACAAACTTTGAAGTGGAGAGGATGGGACTGTTGGGTAAAATTAGACATCTTCAAATAGAACTTGAAGGTTTGCATTTAAAGACGCTCCTTAATAAATTTCAAACGTTTTGACAAAAGGGCAACGCAGTTGTCTCTCATTAGTGTCAGGAATGTTAAGGCATATTGCACTCGTGAATAAATACAACGTATTCACACGCATCGCTCAATGTGGTGGTGCAACCTTGTAAAAAACTCAAACTTACAGGTCTCGCGAAGTTCCATAAAACTTGACAAAGACACGTGAACGCTCTGATGGAGGGATTTTAAAATTATAAGGTCTCCACGGATGAAACCGCCCTCGCATTGTGCAGCTCTGGTGATTTTATCACAGCTAAAAAAGCATAGATGTGGAAGAAGGCGCTGAAGGCCAGCTCCGAGATCCAAAATACACTTGTGCAGCTTCCTGTCTGGACCAGCTTATTCAAGAGCACTGAGAACATTATTGTGTGAAAGGTCAAACAGGGTCAAAGAAGCACAAGATGGGACCTTTCAGCAGTAATTGATTGATTTTTAACCTATTCTTCTTCAGCTGCTGGTGAGTTACTGGGCTGCATTTAAATCCTTACTGTGTCACACTCGGGGGCTCATTATTAGAACAATTAGGCTGGCTGGGGTCCAAGGCACCATGAAGGGGGGGAAGGAGGTCCAGGATGCAGGACAAGTGTGGAATGACCTCACAAGGTTTGGTAATAAGAATAACACCCCGCAGCATCTGACCAAAGTTCATTCAAGTGAGAGTGTTTTTCGAAAGACAAACAAAACTTATCTGACTGAAACTCCAGCCCACTGCCTTCCCCAAAGCTGTAAAACTATATGAAGTGGAAATACAACAATAATCTCAACGTAAATGGTGCATGAGAGATTAAAAACATAGGAAAACACACAATAGTGTAACTTTAACACCAAAAGTGAATACTTTAAAATTTTATTCTCTAGTAATTTAACTAAAAAGCTTTAAAAATTTGGATATAAAGCCCAGTAGTTCGTTACATATACACTGTACTCATCAACATATTCTCGTTTAGATTTAGTGAGGATGCTAAAGAAACATATACGCACCAGTTTCGCCAATTTCTTTCCTTCCAGCGCCTCCGAGTGAAACTTTTTTCTCCCCTACTTTCCAGTTTCTGGGTAAAAAAAAAAAAAATGCTCAGGATATGTGTTTCACATGTTACATGGCGCTCAGACAGAAACACATCCCACAGAGCAGGTCATCAGCTCGCACTGCGTCCGAAAACCAAACACGCCGACAGCTACATCTTTGAAGAAACGCGAAGAAGTCCTGCTGCGTTTAAGTACACTCGGAAATATGGACACTATTACTTTCGGTCGAAGAAAAAACGAGCGTGCTCCCTGGTAGGCGGTAGTGACGCACCGTAACTACAGTGAAGTAAATATAAAGTTCTTCCTAACAATTTACCACTAATAGAAACAGGTAGCAACAACATTTTTTAAATTATCTTATTTTGGTTAGACAGCAGTGAAAATTTGGGACTGGATTTCCAATTTACAGAGTCAGTTGAATGCAACAAAGAAACGCCTGTTTTTGACAGGCTAGCTGCTGGGTGTCAGAGGTGTTCCCACATGGTAACATCTGGGCTGCATAGTTTCACCATTTCTCCAAGCATTAAGCTGTTTTCAGCAAACAGAATGTTGTGCAAGTTTCCGTGCAGAATAAACTTGTTCCTTGTGCAACATGCACCAAAAACAATGACAGTTTTGTGAAAGACAACAATAGTAACCTTGCAGCTTGCATTTATGGGGGTGTGGGTGCACAAAACATGTCTTCTGTGAATTTATTGATGGATGTTATTTATGTTGGGCACATCTGCTCTGTGCGAGCCATTCGGTCTATTGAAAAAGAAGTATTGTAGGTTGATGAAGCTTCCACATTTGTTTGATGTTGGCTGACCAATATCACCACCTGCTGGCCATGTTGATACAATTATTTTACAGTTTTTAAAAAACTAATGAAATGTGGGATGCTGGTGGAGAAAAATATTGTTGCTTATCTGACACACTGAAAAAGAACCACACTCGACAACAGGAGAAGATTTTTAACCAGTATTTACCTGCAAGGTCTGATTTTCAGGACAGGTTACGTAAATATACATTAAGTACACACATGAATTCCAATCACGAGAATCTGCCCCGAGTTGCCTCCGCAGTTTGTTTTTATACCTTTATTGGTTCAGCCAAGTTCACAGGAGATGTCCGTGGAGTCAGATGCATACCATAGCCTCACTCAGCTCCTCATCCACCTCTCTCTACTAACCCAAACATATGGCTCATGGGCAGAGGTATTCTCAGCCATAGTAAGAAAAACATCCATAACCTTTGAGCAAACATTCCCTAACATACCCCCCTCCCCTATTTGCGGATGTTTTATTACATTATCAATATTAATCTTCAGGGGTGACTCTAGAATCTGTCATTTAGGGGTGCTTAGCCCCCAGTGCTGACAATGACTCTTGGCTTGAACAACACGGTGGCCACTGACGTCAGAAGCATTTATAGTGTGGGGAGCGGGGGGCACTGGTGGGGTGGTCTGGGGGTCCTCCCCCAGAACATTTTGAATAAAATAGATGCAATTTCCTTCATTCTGGTGTATTTTAACAGGTTATTACCTACTGAAGTAAACGCTTGATTCAATAACTATTTTAGAGAGCTCGGCACAATAAGAAGTAGCCTGAGCAACAGTTTTTGTTTTGAATGGAAAACAGTTCAGCTTGAGTTTTTGAAATGGAATATACAGTATTCCACCCTCTAAATGCTCAGGGTAACGCAGTGCATGAAGTGCATGTTATCCACTGACAACGTTTATCCATTTTTTTTCCCCTGATGATTTTTAACAAAATCCCTCTGAGCATAAAGCGTTCATAATGCAAAACCCCGAAAATTTTGTGGAGGGAAAGGGCGTTTCACTTCAGGACAAATTGAAGTCGCTGATTGGTCAGTTACTTACTGGACTGACATGTGGCTTTGAGGATCTGACTCGTACAAAAAATAAATTTAACTGGCCGATTTAAGAGTGTCATCAATTATTCCATGTTTATTCCAAATTTATTCAATATTTTGGTGAATCTAAGGCTTGAGAACTGAGTTTCCTTACAAAATCATGATGATTGCTGAGTTAAAATTTAGCGGGGCTGGAACACTTCCATTATTAGGCTAAAATTGCTGCCGTCAATCTTGCAAGCAGGGATGATTTATGCATGTGATGAAAAACCCCCATAAGGAAAAAAAAAAAAACAGTTCAAAATAGTTTAATCAACTTTATGGCACATTTCAGCATCTCTTCTGGGTGGGGTCAGGATAAAAGAAAATAAAATTGAGTAAATCATAAACGCATAAAAACAAAAATGATCCAAGTAAATCATGAAGGGAGAACAAAATCAAAAACAAAACATACAAGTAAACTCATAAAGCTTTCCTCAGACAGATCTTTCTATTTTGCGACAATGCAACGTGTGATACTGGAAACTGCCAGGAAGCTCTTGTGAGTATTAAGAAATAATAAAAATAACAACAAAACAGAAAAGCATTGCACACACCCTTTTGCATCAACATCTCAGTGCTACACCCTCTTGAGGAGTTTAGAAACCAGGAGAATTTCTTCTTTAATGGTGAAGAGGGGTCAGAAGCTCCATCCTTCTTCGTTGGACTTATCTCAGGCCTTTATCGTTGCCAGCCACTGTCGTATTTTCTTTTCTTCATCTCCAGTTCTGGTGGTGGTGGCATGATGTCGCTCTGTT
>JAVCKU010000004.1:13251221-13261943 GCA_032273985.1 Hypsolebias coamazonicus
ATCCCTGCTTCTGCCTGCATTCTGCATTATTCAGACATGGACCCTGCTTTGACATGTCGGATATTTTGCGATCTCACCTGTTTGTGTCGTCCAGCAGCTGACTGAACGTCCATTTGGGCTGATAGATCGCTGGCAGTAGTACATCTGAAGCTTAACTGAACTTTTTACCCCTTTCAAGGACGGTCAGTGCACATTAAAATGGCTGCATGTAGCTGGTGATTGTATGGCAAGCCATGTTGTCAAATAATTGGATAGTCAGCCACGTGCATCAGCTGATGCAATCAAAAGCCCGACACCGACCCGGCCTGCACATTAAGCACATTATTATGGCTCGGCCCTTATCTGGGTCGGGCGGGGCTGAGCTCTGGGTTCGAAATGACGGCTCTAGTAGTAAGAAGTAGTTTATTTTAGTTTTTACTGTAGTAGTAAGTAGTAGTTTATTTTAGTATTTATATACAGGTATATGTTAAGACGTTTTAAAACTTTCCCACACTCTTGCAATGTCCTTAACAATTTTCTAAATGCCTAAAAAGTCATCCCTTCAACTACTCTCTACCATCTGCCAGCGCTCTCGGCCACGCCCACTTCTCCGCTTCAGAACGGATCGGTCATAACACGCTGCAGGAGGAAGCTTCTCCTGCAGCTGTGGACTACACAAAGGTGCAGCAGGTGCTAAATCATTTAAAATGATTTATTTTAAATAAAAATTTAATGCCGATCGTGCGGCTCATCCATAAATCAGACAATAGTGTCATGTCCAAAAACATGCATGTTAGACTGATTGGTAACTCTAAATTGACCCTAGGTGTGAGTGAGACAGGTCCCTCTTGTAAATGAGTCCCCGTGGCTCAACGAGGCTAGCCTGTATAAATAAAGGTTGAATGAAATTGTTGCAGTGTATTTACTGTTTGAGCATGAACGCACATCAGTACAAGCCAAGGTAATTTAACAGTATGTGGCAAAATCAAAATGAAAACCACCCAACTGGCAGTAAACTGCCCAATCTGGCAACACTGACTGTAGCAGTTCAGCACCTGGACTCTTCTAACCAATAGGTGATGTATGTGCTTTAAAACTGTTCTTCTGAAATACGCAAGGCCTTCCTTGAAGAAGATGTCTGGATGGGGAACATTTGTTCTAAAACGCACATAACGTTCTGCGTTCATGGTGCCATGGTTCCAGATGTGTGAGCTGCTACCATCAGGGAAGCAGGGTTCTGAACTGAGTTCAGAGAACAGGCCAGATGTTTCACCAAAGGTTTTACACTTTGATTTGTTTGACTACAGAAACTTTTTCCCATTTTGTCTCATTTAAAATTGGAACAGAGAGTGTTCACATATGGCATCTTCTTTGCATGATAGAGCTTTAACCAGCGTTTGGATGGCACGGCAAAGATTAAAATGGTTGCAATTCGAAAAGCCAATCTGTGTCACTAATATTAATGAAAGTCAAACACTCCCATCTTTTAGTTATTTCACCAATGAGTTGGGGACACATAGTCATTGTACATGTGTTTGAGCTGGAGGAATCAAATGTGACATCACCGTCCCGCCTGCTTGTCCTCCACAGATAAGATCATCAGAGACATTTGAGAACCTATAATAGACATGAAGGTGGAGGCCTTTGCATGATGAAGCTGATTCCATCAATTATTGCATCTAAAATGTTTGCACACTTCTAGAATTGCACACAAAAACATATCTATGACAGTAAAACCATAACCTGGCTTCAGATTAGTGCAGCTGGCAGTGCAGGGACACTGCGAGTCTAAACCTTGAATTTCCAGGTTGAAAGAAAGAAAAGAAGGAAGAGAGGAGGTGAAGAGAGCACACTCCTTAGCAGGGCATCTGCAGAGGCGTGGTCGTTACTTATCTTGAGCCGTGACAAGGTTCGGGAGGGATGACGCACACGCTCAGTGAGGACAGATGACCTGTCGGGTTCTGTCAGGGTCACGAGGCCAAAACCAGCCAAGAACTCGCTCCCATTTAGTTTTCATCCATCAGCTGTAATGACAGCCTTTATTACCTCACGCTGCTCAAGCTGTGGCTGGTGAGGAAAAAAGAAAAACTGTCACAAACCCAATCAGGAAGAAACATTAACTTCTTTGTTTTTAGCTTAAAGCAAAACTTTTAATATTTTAGAGAAAACAAACGTTTCTTTGCCGCCTGCTGAAGCTCAGATAAACAGGATTACATCATATCTGCCAAGCAAATATAAAGCTGGAGCCGGCCGGCAGCTTTGTTTGGAATAAAATGCTCTGTTTGCTGAACGTCTACAAAAGCATTTGGTTTTGTGGAGAACTTAACTCGTTAGCAGACTTCTCCGGAAGCTTGAAAAAACATGATAAAGGAGTATAAAATAACAGACTGGATTGCTTTGAAGCTACTTTAACTAAGCACAGAGCACCTGCTTCATCATAAAATCAAGCTTCTCTTGACTGCAGCTGACATAATCCTACACTGCACTTCAATCCTCTTAAACCACCTCCACCAACACCCCCACTGCAATGCTGTAATGTGGTCAACTCTAAAAACCATTAGCTAGCTTTGCACTAGCATAGAGGCATGAGAAACCTAATCGTTGTTTGGTTTGCAAGAATAAAATCCATCCGGTTTGTGGAAAAACTCGAACCGTTCGGTGCATTTCAGAGAAAAGCTATAGGCCTCTACATTTTGTGCAGCAAACAGCTCACAGGCCCAGAAGGCTGCGGTGGAGGTCACCTTGGGAGAAAGTAATTAAAACGGCGGCACCTGTGGGATGTCCCACCTGCTCCGAATCCAACAGCCCTGCAGAGCTCAGCTCAAACGAATCGACACCATGAAAAACTCAACGAACGACGTTTCCTGACATATTAAACGCTGCATTCGTAAACGCATGCGAAGTGAGGACACGTGATGAGAAGGTGCAACAAATTAAGGTCAGCCATCAGAATTTGAAGTGCAGAAAAATATTTTTATTGTTGTTTTCCTTCGGTTTGAACAGCAAAACGCTGCAATCACAGCTCAGGCCATCGTACAGTGGTTCCTTAGAGGTGCAAACACTGGATGTAACACCGAGCTACCGTGTGACTGCATGCTCTACGTTTTATTTCACAACACTGACTCTCACAGGGAGTTTCAAAGGCATCAGAGGTCACCTGTTTTTAAAACAGATACCAGACATTTAGCTTCTACTTCCAGAAATCAAGGCTCACGTTCTTTTACGTCTTGTTTTTGCTTCCTGACGGTTTGTATTTTACGTAACCTCAGCCGACACAAAGCTCTCCACTCGTTGGTACATAAGCGTTTACTACACCGCGGCTCTGACGAAAGCCCAATTTTTTTTAAGGCTTCTTATCATATGAGAGCAAAAATAAAAACAGCAGACTGGCAATAAATAAAAACAGACACGTAACATTCGGATGTCAAATAAATACAATAAGTAATGCTGCGCCGTCAGCGCAGTGCACGAAACAGCTCTGATACAAACCATGACATTAAAGATCACCTTCAGTGTTTGAAGAGGTGATTAGCAAGGCACACAAGCTGGGGGTGTCTTAATTTAAAATAAACCATGACGTGTGGTTATAATACAGAACAAACAATTAAAAAAAAAAGAAATCCAACTGGTTCCCAGTGTTTCGACTGTGACCTCAAAAATAATTTCCACAGGAACCTCATAAAGCAATTAAAATGTATTTTAATCACAAAATAATGTTTGTGATTTGAAACGGCAACTTTTGATGAGGCTGAGTTTTATTGCGGTACTTTAATGAGCACATGGGTAAGAAATTAATAAAACTTTGCTCTCCAGTGCACCTGATAACGTGGCCTCTACATCAGCAGTTTTATGTCTTTAAACTGGCTGGTTAACTTAGAATAAAACAGAAAGTCCAACACGTTCTGCATCAACTTGCTCAAAAACAGTCTCCACCTGGTCATACACTTAAGTATACGTTGCCCTCAATGAATCTTGAGTAGAAAATTTGTCATTTGACTTCACTTTTTTTTATGCAAAGTAAGAAAATAAAAACACAAGGCTACCTCCAGGTTAGCTTATTTTTTTTGCATTAAAACATTCTTTTGTCTGCTCGTTTTACTCAAAAAAACAAATGAGCTAAAATGCACTTCAGGCAACATTTCTAACGTTCATCATATAAAGAATGAAAATTTTAAGCTGCCATATTCAGAAAGTTGGGGTTGAGACGCCTTTTTCTTTCATTTCCTATAGAATAGATATTTAATCTAATTCAGCAACCCCTCATCAGAGTCACAATTATACTGCTCTTTGAGTAAATTTTGCTTATTATGCTTTTGTTTTTCTGAATAATAGAAACATGTATGCCAGTAGTAATGTTTGGAAACAAGAAACAGTCGTTTTCTTGCACAAACCTAAACAGTGCAGGAATATTCTGTTCTGTGTATAAATGCTGAGTCTGCAAATAAATATTACAGAATTTATTCAACATACATCTAAGGCAGAATCAGGCACTGGATAAATTGACATTTGCTTATTGTCAAGGGCTAAACTTATTAGCTAGTCTCCTGATATGTACCTTAAAATCTTCATACAAATGTAAACATTCAACCTTATTGCACTCAAGATGTGCCAACATCCTACAGAACATCAGCACACAGTCCTGTTTACTTATAAAGTGCTTAGATGTGAAATAGTTTGAGCTGGGAGGATATACTCAATAACACTCCTCTGTTTCTGTGAAGTTTCAGATCCAATAAGGAGGGACGCACTGCGGCGAAATGAAATTATGGTTAAAAGTGTCCAAAAGCAGTGATGTTATAATCCAAAAGTGTCAGACAATCTTCCCATGCTCTCTTGCCTGCAAAAAGAGAAAAAGCATACAAAAAAAATTAATGGCTACATTTGTATTTTTATCACAATTTATGTAACTAAGGCCCACCACTTCTCTATGTGAATGATTCAAGTGGGCGGTTATTGTGTGTCCTGGTGGATGATGAGATGAAGCGGTATTATCTGCACTTCATCAGACCTCAGAGGTGCTGACTATACTGACATCAAAGCTGCAGTGGAGATATTTTTCTAATATTTCCTCATCCATCCAACTCCTGGTCCATTTGCACCTCCGTCCATTTATACGTCTATTCATTCCCTCCCCACAACCCGTCTCCGTGTTTCCGACACTGACCTTGTCGCTGCTGGTGGAGAGTGTTTGGTGAGTTTCTCTGGCCTCCATCCTGAGGACAGACAGGCTGGAGTCAATCAGTTCTTCTATGGAAGAGGAGAAAAACAAGTTCCCTCACTGTAAGTAACACTAAAGGCAGAGCATCCCGCTATCTTTCATGCAAGCGTTTTGGAATAAGATCATCATATTGTTGAAGAATGAGAGGTTCATTTTTTCTGGTGAAACGTTGAAAATAAATTAATAAAATCTCATCCAATATCCTGCAAGATCTCCCATGATCTGTTAGCACTCAGAGTGTGTGTTGTGAACGACTCTCAGCTACTTCCGCACCAACTTTTACTTCAGTATCTGTAAAACTGTCTAAGATATGTTTTGTTTTTTGAATGTCCAGAGGACCAGACTTAGCTTTTTTAGATGTCTAAGATATGGTCATTTTTGTGTTGGCTAATGTTAATTAGCTGTGGTGGCCATGTTGAACCAGATTGGCTTCAAAAGCTGTAGATGTGCAGCCAAAGATTAAGTTTAGAACATTTTCTTAAGTGTCTCACGAGATATTTTGCTAACAGTACATATAAATGAACACACACTCCCAGACATGGACAAAAGCAGCACTGCTCGTCCTCAGCGGTGGTCAATAGTTAACATGAGCTGTGCTGTACCTGTGTCTGCACTGTTGCTGCTGCCTTTGGACACAGGCTGCAAAGAGGCACTGGCTTTTTCAGCAGGAGGGGAGCTGGGAACTGTGGGGGGGCTTCTTTCTTTTTCAGTGTGTTCGGATTCAGACGCCTGCTGCTGGGCAACAGGAAGAGCAGGAAGACTTCCTCCTTTGCCCTGAGAATCATCCTGCTTTGTAGCAGGAAGCTGTGGCCTCTCTACTTCACGCTTGTTCTTTTTTGGTGAGGAAACTTTCAAAGAGGCTTTGGATTCTGCACCGGCAGAATCATGAGAAGGTTGCTCAGCTGGATCATTCTGGACGAGTTCCTCTGAGAAGCGTACTTTCTTCTCCGACCCTCGAGGCGACAAGAGTTGCGCCTTCTTCTGAGGGACGATGACTTCTTTGTGGTCCCTCACCTCTTCAGGTGCACACAAGGTATCCAGCTTTGCTAAGGAGTCCTGATCTTTAAGATCTTCTTTGTTAGAATCTGTCAGGGCATCGAGTTCCTCAAGGAATTCTTCTAGTGTTGCATCAGAAGCCTGTGAGATGAGGTCAGAAAACAATGGCTATAATTTATCATTCATCGTCAGTTTTTAATCTGCGCAGGTAATATTTATTCATACACAAGTTTCACCTCTCACCTGTCGGTTCTCTCCATCATCATCCGACTGCCATCTGAAAAAAAAAAAATACATCAAAACATAATCAGTAATAAAATTCTGGGAATTTTCAAAGTTAGAAACTTTCCATGGGAATTAAAAGGAAATTAATGGAATAAACCTGCAAGCTAAAATATTGACATTAGGCTCTTACAACAGACTTTAAATATATTTAGAGAAAATATATTTTTAGCACAAGCTTGACTGAAACACCCAGATTTAATTACTGGTCCATAAAATAAGTGACACCACACCCTAAAACAGTCAGAACTATATCACATGTTACATGTAAACAGTAACAAAAAGGTTTTGTTCAGAGTTGTAAATAGTTTTGTTGTGAAATACCAAAACTTGTTAAAATTACAAAAAAAAAAAAAAAAAAAATCTAATACAAAAAAAAAATAACAATGTAAACAGTTGTCTGTATAAATGTGACAGTTTCTTTATATAAATGTAGACATTTTAATGATTTTGTAGTTGTATGCACAGACAGTACTGTTTTTTTTTTGTTTTTAAGTGAAAGCAACAGCAAAAAACATATAACAAGAATATTTTTAGTCAGCGTTGTGTTCATTATTTTATAAAAGGATTACAACATCAAAAGAAGTGTGGAAAAATTGCACAACAATGCAGTGATGTCACCATATGCAAATTAGGTCTTTAATTTTAGTTATTTTTATAAGTTTTGGGTCAAACTCATCATTTGCCAATGACAAAATGAAATGTTTTGGTTTTGTTTGCATGACATGACATAGTTCATTTAAATTATTTACATTTTCCAGTTGATTTCCATAATTTCCATGAACCGTTTCCAGTATGAAATATTTCCTAAAATCCCCTGCTTCACTTCCCATGAAAACATTTGGAAAGTTTTTGAAAATTTAACTTTTTTTTTTTAACCCTTTGCAACTCTACTTAATTAAGACGTTTGAGCTGTAGTTCGTCATTCTTGAATAAATAGTTGATATTGTTATTAATATTTATAGCTTGTAGATAAATGTTCACAAATGGCTCCAGAGTTTGAACACCGAGCATCATTACCCTGAGAAATTCAAGTTTGCAGTTCAATTTTATATTTGTAATGAAGACATGTTGAGTGAATACTAAATATTTGTATTTGCTAAAACTCACAGACAACAAAAGCAATAAAAATATCTGAAGTTAAAAGTGAGAATTCTGACCATGCCTTTCTTTTCAAAGCAAATTATACAATAAACAATAGACAGTAAAGATCTATTTTTAATTTCCTTTAAAAATACGTTTTGGACGCTGAAAATAAAGTTGTACATTTTCAGCCCAGATAACTGAATATCAAAATATCTTGAGCCAAAGTACTTTTTAATTTGCTCCTCAGACGCACAAATGCTCGCGGCCACGGAAAGTGATAGTGAGACCGTTGGGACCAATTTGGACATCCGTTTCCGTCTTGGATAAATGTGAAGGAGGAGCTGTGATTAGAGGTATCGACTCAAACTCTCCCAGACACAGTTGCCACAGATCTAGGCTCCACAAGTAAACATGTAGCTAAGCGTTAGCAGCACATCTGGATCCCTTAAAGACACACCTCGTTTCTCTGAACCCCATGGTGCTTCTGCTCCTGAAGACAGAAATTCATCAACACGAGCAGAACATCCTGCTTCACTTCCAGCTCTGACGTTTTGTGGACTGTTTAAATTATTTTTCACCAGAACCTGGACACAACATTCACGTGACCACACTGCAGAAGCTGACTGCGTCGCAACACAGCAAGGCCTTTCACGGTTATTTAATCAGCTGCTGCAGCTTCTAAATCAAGCCTCATGACAGGCAGAGAAATTTGGACACAAGGGCACAGTTCAGGAAAACAGCATGGCCTTCCCACATCCCCATTTCATTAGTCATGGTTATTTCTCTCATGACAATTAACTGATGCAGCAAGAGACATCCCAATGGGTACAAAAAGCATAAAATGTTGATTATGCTGGGCAGTTACTGACCTCCTGGCCCTCCCAGTCAAACGATCCTTGCCTTTTGCTTTACTGCTCATCACAAGCACATTTTTAGCTGCCTTGTCTTTGCCTCTCTTGCCATGACCTGAAACAAAAAAGTTGGTTTCATTTTTTTTAGGCTTTTTTTTAAGAAATGCAGCATTTGATAAATATTGTATAGCATACCTCTGGAGTCACCGCCTGCCTTTTGTTGCCCTCTTCTTGCATTTCGACCTCCTAAAACAATATAAAAGCATGTTTGCAAGTAAAAGAGCTTCCTCATCATGTTAGGTCAGCATCAGTGTTTTACCTCTGCCTGAAGGCCCCCAGTCCCTGTCAGGAAGGCATTTGTCTGAAAACCTGAAGGAAAGAAAAACAAAAAAAAAAGTGGGTAAGTTTCCAAATTCATTCATCACTTCCAGCTCATCTTTATGCCAAAATCAGACTTCTCTCATATTCAGTCAGGACATTTTTTAAAAGTCTACACAATGCAAATCTATAGAACCAGTTAGACACACCCATATACTGTATTTTACTTCCAGAGACCATCAAACCTGCTGAACAAAAAGTACATTTTCGCCTGTGTTCTTGATCTGAGCCGTTGTTTAAGCTTTGCCAAATAAGGCAAACTATTCCGTCCCTAATCCCTTTGGCTAAAAATAGCAGGCCCTCCCTTGTTTCTTTACATTTTGAGGCTTCCTAAAACAGCACAATATGTGACCCTTTGTGCTACACCACCTCAGGTAGTTTGAAATATAACAAAACATTTCAGATTGATGGGTTGTATTTTTAATCCCAGACAGTTTGGGATGCTGTTGTGTGACTTCACCAAGTGATGGGACATTACTGCTTAAAACAAGAGTATATGTTGGCAGCAAAACATTTAAATGGTGATGGATAGAAGAAAATACTTGACTGATTGTGTCACAGAGTTTCTTTCATGGCGTTTTTATATTGTTATACATGCAGCTCATAATAGAGTATTCATCTGAATAATGTAATCGAAAGGAAGAAGGCTGTTTTTTTTTGTTTTCAGCTGCACTAAAAGTTCCTCTGAACTTTAGCCAACATATCTAAAAATAGAAAGAAAAGCATTAAAATAAACTCCTGATTATGAAGCAAACGCTTGCCAGTGGACTGAATACAAACCAACAAATTTCCCCTCCAAAAAAAGTCTTTAGAGAAGAAAATATGATTTCTAAAAGTGAGCAGAGCCTCTTCCATGTCTGATAAATATAAACCAGGATAAAGTTAGATTGAGTATAAAAATGTGAGTCTTAATAAATATTTTGACTAAACTCAAAATGCCTCTTTGAGGCAGTGAGATATTGTCAAACAAGCAAGTTGTGGCTAAGATGACTGTTTGGACTCAAACCTGTTCTGATTCTAGTTGTGGGACTTAACACCTTTTTATTTTTTAATATTTTTCAAGTGACAGTAAACTGTCTTGGCAACTAATTTCATTCAGCTCTGAGGATCTGAGTCTATTAGGACACCCAAATTTTATACTTGCTTTGTATTTTTTCATCAAAACAGACTGAAACAGATCATATATTTGTTATTATACTTCCTAAATTTCATTGACGTGAATTTAAAGTTTGTCTTTGCTGAGATGATGGATAATCTACAAGTTCCAGTTGTTTCATCACCCAAAGAGCGTTATCAGTGTTTACAAGGGAATATGTGTGCTAGCCTTGTAATTTACTTTTTGTTTTTTTGTTTTTTCATAACTGGAAACAGAAAAGTCCCCAGGATAGGCGGTTATTTATTCCCACTCAGACAAGCCTCACCATGTTGTTGTTTTTCTTCAGGCTGCTCCCTTCTTCAGGGGTCACCAGTGAGTGAACTTCACACAAAGGATTTGTATTACGCTGGATACCCTTCCTGACACAACCTGCGCTCAAACCTGCAGCCTCAGGAATATGTGACTGTAGCATTGACCACTGAGCTATCACAACGCTCCGGACAAGCTTTACCTTAATTACCAGTACTCAAGGTCAGGAAAAATGCAACATTAATCTCAAATAATCAGTTCTTCTTTCTCCCGAAGATTTTTTTTTTTTTATTCTGAAAGTAAATCTTAAAATAAACTTACAGCAGATACAAAACAGACTTTGTCGTTTTAGATCTGTGGCTGAAATACAAATCAGTTTTCTAGAGTCAAAGAATATACAGGTTGTCCTCGGGTTACGGCAGTCTCGACCTACGGCGTTTCGGATTTACCAACGGCACCTGAACGCACCATATGACGTCATCCGGCTGCATACGGGCTGCATACGGCACTATTTTTCATTATTTTCT
>JAVCKU010000004.1:13350740-13370595 GCA_032273985.1 Hypsolebias coamazonicus
TACCACTATAGAAAACATTTTTATATGTTGCCACAGGGATGACATTCTTCACATATTCATTCAACCTTCATTCAAACAGATAAGTCGCATTGAGCCTTGAAGGCTCATTTACAAGCGAGACCTGTTTGCACAGACAATAAAGGAACCAGATTTGTGAATTTTAAAAGTATTTGTATGATTCCTTTAACTGATTTAGTAGATTATCCCATCTTTATGGCTCGTTTCTCCAATATGGTTCATGTAGAGAATTTTTATTATTTTTTTAATAATAAGAGTTGCTGCATACGTCTGCACAACACTTCAGATATGATTCCACCAGTTTAGCATGGGCTGATCATTTATCAATCCTTTACCTCACTGAGTTATTGAAAATTTCATTTAAAAACAAATCTGTTCTTGTTCTTCCACAATAATATTGAAAAATATACAAGAAGTTGTCATGGTCTTTGTACATATTAGTATTTTAGTGCACAAATTAAATTGTTCACAGTCATTAATCAGATAATTTCCATTAGCAGTGAAATGAGGAGTGTTCACCTGCGTCACAGCAGACTGGGCCACCTCGTACTGCTGTGCTGCCAGGGTTACCTGGCTCTGGATGCAGCTTCTGGTCGTGCTGAACAGATTCCTCTTCACCTGCAGCACTTCCTCGTGCACGGCCTTATAATCCAGCTGAGCCAGGGCGAGCCGCCTCTGTGCATCCACCAGCTTCTCTCTGAGGAGCTCCACCGCCTGCAGCATGGGTTCCTGCAGAGCGAGCAGCTCCTGGATCAGCTCATCTCTCTGCTTCTCCAGATGAGACACTTGCTGGATCCAGTGCTCAAAAAGCTGCCCCAGAGCGTTCATGCCTGCCTGGTCCAGCTTTAACAAACTGTGTTGGGTGTTTTTAGAGACGTCCTCCATGTTTTTACCATCCTCTGCTGGTCTTTGACTGCTCATGATGAGCTGTAAACAAGAAGGAAACAAGCCAATGTCACTTATCATCTGCAAACATTATACATTAACTCACAACAATAATGTTCTATCATCTTTTTTTTTTTTTTAGTTTACATAGTGTGATTAACTCATCAGCTGCTGTCTGCACTGCCATTAGCAGCAGTTTCAACATAAATTGTACTTACTTTTCTTATTTTTGAAGATAATAGTTCAGAAGTTTCTGTCTTTGAGTAGAGTTTGCTTTTAGTAGCTCTTTGCTGTGTGTGTGTGTGTGTGTGTGTCTCCAGAAAAACACAACTGCCTTTTCTGTTTATTAATAACACTGCAGGCACTCGGGGAAATTCAATCCAAGACTTGCTCGTGAGATTTTAAACTGTGTCAGTACTTGGAACAGACTTGCTTAAAGGCCCTGAATGCACCGTGCCTAGACCAGTGTGTGCCAAAGAAAACTATATTTAGACAGACTGACAGCCTGGTTTTATGTGCATGGAAGTGGGCAGGGGCATTGTGCTTCTTTAAATCACAAACCAGCCTCAAACAGCTCTGCAGCTGTGAGCACCTGTAAAGTTTGCATGAACACATTTGCTTTAAACATTTTGCACACGGTCTATGAAACTTTGCATATACTGTACATGAAAAGAAGCACACAGAAAGAAAAAGATACTTTAGAACAAGAAAGTAAAGGGGAAAAACAAGTAACAGTGTTTCTGCATATCTGCTGTGTCTGCGGTGCCGTTTATTTAGAGCGTGGCAAAGATGTGTGACAAAAATTTTGTTGCAATATATGCATGTGTTATGAGAGACTCTCAGCTACTACCACTCCCATTTATTGCTCAGTGTCTGTAAAAATGACAGAGATAGGCCTCAAAGCTATTTTTGTGTTTGCTAAGGTTGCGTGGTTGTGGCAGCCACCTGGAATTGATTTCAAAATTTGTCAATAAAATATAATTAAATGCTGATTCAGAATTCACATTGTTGTTTTAGAGAAATTTGGCAGGTTTTGTTAATCATCCAAACGAGCGACAACCCAGGGTCCAGTCCAGGAAGCAGACACTCCTCTCTGCTGCTTCTCCTCTGTTACCCACCCACACAGTGCCAGCTTGCACACAGCCCAAATTAAATAAACCAAAAATCAGCACTAAAATTATAAATCATAAAAAAATTATTAAAATAAACACAATTACTTTACCAGAGCAAAATAATAAAATCACTGAATGTGGATTATTAAACATCAGATCTCTTTCCTCTGTGTATTATGTTCGGGCTGCTGTTTATTACACCACATTATTTTACATTATTAGTGTTTAGTGTGTATCTTATATATTTTAGCATACCATTTCGCATTCATTTAGCATATATCTTCGTGTATATTTCAGATTTTTATGTAGTGTTTCTTTTTACACATTATATTTATGCTATTTTTGTGTGTAACTGGGACCCTGAGTACATCATTTTATTCCACCTCGTCTCACATGTGATGTGAATGACAATAAACTTGAATTGAACTTGAACTGTTAGTTAATTATTTTTTAGCCGATCATAATTCTGATTAATTCTGTCTGACAGAAACCTGTCCACAACAAACGAGTACAATATTTTGATTTTTTTTTTTTTACATTAAATTTATTTCTCTACAACTGCAGTTCCTCTTCTCGCCACTAGAAGTCCCCATGGCACCCGGCGGCAATCACTGCTGCAGTTCCTCTTATGACCACTAGATGTCCCTATAGAACCGGGCGGCCTTCGTGGCTGCAGTTCTTCTCCCCGCCACTAGATGTCCACACAGCACCGGGTGGTCTCACCTGTGCAGAGCCTCCTCCTCCTTCAGGTGGGAGCTGCTGGATGTAAACGGGATTACTGTATTCTCCTCCTTCCTCCGCAGCGCTTCGCTTTAGTGGCTTGTGGGCAGACTGACAGCACATGTCAGCCGAAGAAAAGTTTGTTTTCTTGACAAACTCGAGTCGAACCGGCAGAGACTTAAGTTGTTTTATATATTTTTTTAACAAAATAAATAGTTTTTTTCTTCATGAAGCGCTCTAAAGTTTTCACGGAAATGCTTCACGTGAAGTTTTTCTGCGTAGGCTGAGAAAAACATCTTTGGAGTTGGAATGAGGCCCAGGGAGCCGCTTCAAATGGAGAGTGAGTGAAATCAGTCCAACCCGGGTCTTTAAAGTTTCTCAAGGTACGATTCACTTCAGTTCTGTTCGAGTTTTAACCAAAACAAGTTATTTATGTGTATTTTTTTGTCAACTCTGTCTAAACTGCGCATGGCGTGGGAATATATCTATTTCAACTGTAAAACGAATAAGCACTTTCATAATTTAACTTACATTTCTGCTGCTTTTTTTTATTATTTTGTTTTATTTGCCTCAGCTTTTTTTTTAAATAAATAAACACATATTAAAGTTCAAGTTTGAACTTAAAACAGTAGTTCTCACGTTAATACTAATATTCAAAAGGTGTGGTGCAAATAGGTGTTTGAAATATATTTAGATGTTGGAGCTCGAGGGATTCTGGGAGTTAACTTCTGCTTTTTCAGCTGGAAATGGCTCCTGACACTTGTTTTCAGCTGTGCCAGCCACTGGGTGTCCAGAAAAAAAAGGACCCCTTCAGGGACCTCTTTTTTTCTGTTTGACTGCAGCATCTGCTGGACTTTGTACATGAGGTGAGCTCCAGATCAATATATTTTTATAAAGCTGCTGCCTTTTTTTTTTTATCTTGATTTTGTGTACTCTATGATAGGTGAGGCTGGGAATGAGACATTTGTTTAGAAAGGGTGTGTCACATTCTGGTGCAGCTCCTTCACCAGGCTGCCATGCCAAGGCTTGTACCTGGGGAAATTACAGGTGTGCCATGCAAGCAGCTGCTGAGCATGGCATTCTGCTGGAGATCCAGGTATAGGCTTTGATGTAGCGATAGGATGATAACACAAAGCAACAAGAAAATATAACGTATATAAATAAATAAAAAACTGAAATGATGCGTCATTTTCTTTGGAAATGGTACAGTCAGATTTAGAGTTCCCGTTGTGAGCGTTCTCAGTGGAGGAAAGGTCAAAGCGTCTGGTCCAGACAAGGCAACGATAAGAGGAACAATCAATAACAGACTCATGACTGACTGAGTGGTTGTCTGTGTGTCAGAGAGGAGGAGGCGCCTGCTTCCTGAGCGAACAGTCTGCTGTTAATCAGAAGGATGAGTGAATCATCTGCACGTCCTTATCACCACTCAGGAAAAATCAAAAGGGTTGCTGTTGGATTAAAGAGCCAACGAGCGCTCACTTAACTGTCCAAGATGCTTTGTTGTCTCGTGCAAACACGGTTGAAAACATCTTCCATACCAGCAGCCTATGGACAAATGTCTAAAAATAAATAAGTGCATAGGCAGTTGTCTTCAATTGTTACTTTGATCACCGTCCTTCACCTGTTAAAGCCAGGTTTGTGCAAAAATTTGTTTTGTGGCTTTAAAAAAAAAACAATCACCAGACGTAGTTTAATGCATCTTAAGTTAAATGAATTTATGTTTCAGTTAACTTACTTGGCGACTGTTTACCTAATACAGTATATAATAAAACTGCAATAAGTGGTTCTGAAACACTCGGCCAGCTAACTGACCCATCCAGCAGTAAAATACATGTTTAACTCTGTGCAGTGCTGGAATTGCCGTTTTTGAACAAATGAATAAATTTAGAGCCTTCAGGGCTTTGATGTGTCCACTGTTCCTCCTCTCTGGCTGCGTTAAAGCAGATGAATACATGTAGAAACTATGGGCCTGTTCACTGTTTACATCATTAGCTCAACGTCTGCTGTCACATGAGTAAAACAACGCACCGTTTGGGTAATTTTCATGGCTCTTCCATTGTTTACATGATTTTGGAGCCTATGATGATTGATGACAGATAAATCAGTTTTATGTTAAATGCCAGACTTTTAAAATCCATTTCTTGGTGTTTCTAGCCTTTCAAATGGCAGGAGCTGTATATGTAAAGGATGTCGTCGCACTTTTTAAGTCTCCACGCCTCCTCTGTGGACTGATTGCTACAGCTGCACGCTCTTTTCATCCAACGTTTTAAGTGCTTGTTTAGGGGGTCGCAGAGGTCGCAGTCCTAACTTAGACGCCTGGCAACCCATGGAGGTAACTCAAACAGGACACTTTACAGAGAACAAACTGGCTTGGGTTCACCTTTTGCTGCACAATCCAACGTAGCATTTTACCTAAATTAACCCGTGAGGTTTATTCTAAACAAAGTTGTCCTACATTTTCTACGCCCAGCCTTGTTTTACTCACACAGATAATATCAGCCGATGGGAACACACAGCCTCGTGTTATAATGTTATCTGAAAATGACTCCCATGTGCCAGCTATTATCCATTTTCCTCCCTGGCTGAGTTTTTGCAGGGGACTGATGGGTGGGAGGCGAAGGGGGTGAGTTGGACATGAGCATGTGGGGAGGGTGAAAGCAGATTTTGAAAGAAGAGTTATTCAGACGGTAATTATCAAACTCTCAGGAATGCAGCTGTTGCTCTCACCAGACAAGCTGCTGCAAGCGCTCCAGCGCTCTCCGGCGTGCGTTACCCCATCGCAGGTCGTCGTCGTCTGCACAGCCTCGGAAAACCTCGCAGAGGTTTTTATTTTTGTCCTCCTCGAGACCAGCTTGCTCGATTTCCGCAACTGTATCCTCTTTCCGCAGCAGACAAAGGGACCACACAATGTCAGCGGGGGATTGTCTTTCAGTCCAAGTTCTTT
The DNA here is from genome assembly GCA_032273985.1 of Hypsolebias coamazonicus. Classification (NCBI taxonomy): domain Eukaryota; kingdom Metazoa; phylum Chordata; class Actinopteri; order Cyprinodontiformes; family Rivulidae; genus Hypsolebias; species Hypsolebias coamazonicus. Next base: position 13,356,420 of record JAVCKU010000004.1, read on the forward strand.
GCTGCATGTTTATGACAGGACAACAAACTACTCTAAACTTTTGGCCTCCCTGAGTTTCAGATCTTTTAAGTCTGCCCAGGCGACCTCTTTAGGCAATAACCAGTTTCCTTTAAAGAGCATTTCCATTATTTCTCTTACAGTGACCCTGTCATCTGTCATCTGTTGATTGAGTGCTCGCAGATGATTGCGCTGAGAGGCGGTTCAGACAAGGTTACTTAAGTTTGTTCTCAAGTAGCAATGCTCTCCTTTGTTTGATAAAGCCCAGAGAAGCCAACGCCCTGACTGATGTTTGCCTGCAGGTGCTGCACAGCAACACCAGTTTTGCTCAACACTTTAGCAACAGGGTCATAAAATTTATATATTTTTTTAAAAAACCGTTAACGTATGCACAAGCCGTTAATATAAAACCTATCCCTAAGTTATTTTTTAGTGTATTCGTTTGCAAAACGAGAAGTTTAACTTTCTGATTGCAGCTTTAGCAGCGTCGCCGTGTGAATCCAGCAGCTTAGATGTGAACGGCCTAATGGATGAACTGAGCTTGTCCTAATTCAAACAAAGGTGTCTATCACTGCCACTCCCTCCTGCCTGATCCCATGAGGCCTGCTCTGGCAGCCTCTGTGACTCATACATTTCCTGTCCCCCTCTCCTTTGTCCCCCAGGCCTCTTGCTTACCTGTGAGATTCTCATTGCTCATGCAGAGCCGATAAGATTACAGTGTGCGAGCTCGATGAGCGCTTTGAGGGGCTGCTGTTGGAGGTCAGGTGTTTAACCCTGCTTCACTCCTCCAAAGTGATTTTTATTGTGTGAATCCCACCTTTTTAAAGGTGTTTTGCAATCCAGCTTTGACACTGATCTGTTCGGGGTGTGTACATTTAAGTCTCCTGGTTGTTTTTAGACATGGCAAACTTTTTTTTTTTTCATTCTTCGCGCAATTCCTTCAGCTTCAATGTCAGATGAAGCCGTACGAGGCGTAATCCTTTAAATTAGCGCATTACAGCAGCGCTGTGCTTCAGGCAGGGCAGGTGTCCCTGCTTTACATCGCTTCATCGTCGCTGGCGGGTCGAGATGCAGATTTGTCCTGGAATTTATGTCCTCAAGCTGCAGAGCAGATCAGCTGTCAGAAATTCAGACCAGTGCATGATGTTTCCTCATATACAGAGTGTCTGAGTTTCATGTGAGTGTATATAAACTTTGTTTTTGGGTTCTGTTTACTTTGTGTGGATGTGTGCACATATCCGTCAGTGTCAGCGCTGAAGGTATTGACACAGCGTGTTGGGGTTTCTGAGGTTGGAGCAGTATCTTCTGGCCGACGGGAGGTTTGACGTGTTTCGTGAAGGCTAAGTAAACAGCATGTTGGGACACATGTCTGCTCCAGCAGGACTGGGGTGGATATTTAAACCTTCAGATGTGTGATGTGAGGTGAAAACAGTGAGGGGGGAACAGATTTTTATTCAGGAAATCCACCTACAGCTGATATATGCCACATGTTTGGTGTAATAATCAAACTATTGTAACTGTAATTTATGTATAAACCCCGCCCCCCTGAAAGGTGTAATTTGGGATAAAGTAATTGTGAGTAACTTTAAAGACTTCTGCACATTGTGCAAACAACTTATAAAACTTATATTTTTGGATGTTAAAAATAGAACCCGACTGATTATGGAAAATTTGTCTGTCATCAATACCAGGAGGGTTAACGCCGATAACTGATAAAAATGGCTGATTTTTATTTATTTATTTTTTTTGCTTTATCTTCCAAGAATCTAAGAAAACTGTGAGTTGAGCGCAGCTTGCTTATTTAGCTTGGCTGTTAGCGACCATGAAGCTAAGCGAATCAGATCCACACTTTACACTGGTCATAAAAACAGTATTCTTAATGTGCGTTCACATTTTCTATCCTCCACTATTCACCATAAAGTTATCAAGTGTGTTACAAAAATATGAATTAACTAAAAAAGCCCTTCCCTGTTCATTGATTAAACAGTCACATATGGAAGTCCTACTTAGTAGTGACTGCAGCAGTTTTTAGGCTAGTTTCTTTGCAGAGAAGTAAAGATTTCAGACAATGAATTTCATTGAGGATTAACACTGATATATTTTGATTTATTGTTCTAGGTAAAATTTTTACAAGGTAATAGGTTATCTAAATGTTGGATTACTAATGTGCGAGGCACGTAGCTAACAACAAGCAGGTTGGAGGATTGAAGAGAATTTATTATTGTTGATTGTTTTTATTTTACATATGTTAAAATAAACTTAATATGCTTTGTTCAGCAAAATAAACTACACAGTATTTAGTTGCTCCCTGCTTCGGCTGTGCTGAAAGGGAAACTTAAGTGAAGAGCCATGACTTGGAAATAGTCCACATGCACCCTCTGCTGGATACATTGTGCAATTACGCCATTTACAAGTAAGGACACAGCTCATTCCCTGCATTTTAGGGGTAAAAATTAGAAGTGCTTATGTGGGCACATACTGGAGCAATTATCATTGATACTGATATGTCCCTAAACACCTACTATACAGTATTAGCCTAAAACAGGACTATTCAACTGGTGGCTCGGCGACCAAATCAGGCCCACAGGTGAGCTCAGTTTGGCCCACCCATGGGTTCATTTTTAAATAAATTAGATTTTATACTGTAAAACGACCTTAGTTAATGACAATAACTGCTGAACGTCGGGCCCCTGAGATCTTGGCATTCAGTTACTGTGGCCCCCTGAGCAATTTAGTTGAGCAGCCCAGGCCTAAAATATTGTCCTTCCCAATATTTTGGTTGGGCTCTACTTAAAGAGCTTCATACATCACCCTTGGATTTGTTTGCAGGGCTGGAAATTACAGGTTGTTTTGTGTAACCACAGCATTGGTGGCATGAGTCAATTCCTTGAAGACCACAATAGACGAGCGGTGGTCCTCTGGGTTGTGGCAAGGACCACCCAGAGTTCTCAGCATTGATCTCGTCATCCTGTGATGCAAGTAAGATGAGGAGTTGTTGGACCTTCTGCAGCCTGTGGGCTGTAAGTGAATAAACCAGCCTCAAAGAGACTGAGAGAGACGTTTGATTATCGTCGCCAGCGCTGATGCAGGGATGTTAGTCACGCTTAAATGACTGTAATTTGGAGCAGGAGAGACACGGGGCCAAATGTAAAGACAGGCCCGGTACTTTTCTTCTAAGATGGAAACTCTGCTCAGTTATTGGGCTTTCACTGCAGCGTACGCCTCAGTCTGCCTCCCCTTCACACGAGCTAAAACATCTCGGATGCACTCAGCTCGTCTAAAATAAACTATATAAAAAGGTTCAAGTTTTAGATCATCCTTTCAGTTTTAGGTGAATGCTCCTGGCGTAAACTTGGATGAAAACTGTTTCCTTTACTGAGGCCTGTATGGTCTGAGAAAAATCTGAGGCGTGACAGTAAAAACATGATTCCATCTAAATGAAATGGATATCCTGCTACAGTAGTCTCAGTTGTGGTTTTATTCTAAGAGGTGTTTTTACATTAAAGTTAACACAGAACATGAGATTCATGCATTTCTCTTCAAGTTGCAGTTTTGTTTGAACTAAAATATACATTAAGTGTATGGATTGTCATTATTGTTGTAATTTAATCAGGCATTTTAGAGCATAAAATAAAATCTGAAGTTGTTCCTTAAGTGTTTAAATTAATATTTTTTATTTAGTTTCTTTCTTCTTTTTTTTTTTAAACACAAGACAAAGCATAAATCAGTCTTCAAACATAATATAGTGTTAAAAAACAAAACCAATTGTTGCATATTTACTGCTAAGCTCTGCTTAGATTTTATGGATTTGTGCTTGTAGATGGATAATTGTGGTTCAAAATGAACTTATTGAGTTATTCACGTTGGATTTGTGCAAACTTTGCATAGATTTGGAAAAAACGTTCTGTGTTTTTCCCGATAATTATTGGCGTTTCCCTGATCAGGCCACAAAGTGATATTTATAACCTCCAAGAGGACTTTTAGATTAGATTTTTGCTTCATGCTTATCAATCCTGCTTTGCAAAAATCACACTTGTAAAGCTCAGACAATATGAACCGCAGTAAGTTTCTGTGGTTTGCTTACATGAGGCAGCAAAGTGCTCCTGCACACAGGGAAATGGCTTTATTCCTCATACAATACTAAAATCAGTTTACTTTCCCCCATCATGACTTATAAAGCAAAACACAGAAGCCTAAAACTTTTTAGTGGGGTTCATAATAATTTACAACTCCTGCTGTTTTGTTGTTTTTGTCATCTAAACTTTTTGCCTACGTTTATAGTGATAATAAGACATAAAGTGGAGGTTGAGCAATCCACTTCAGAGTAGAAAACAAGGTGAAAAGGAGGAGGAAGGAAGCAAGGGGAGCTGGATGAGATCATCCAGGAGTGAAGAAAAACGACAGGAAGATGGGTTCATAAAACACTGATGGATGAATGCACCCTGCTCTGTAAGAATGCTTTAATGCACGCTGGTGAGCACCGTTTAACTTTACCTTCTCCAAGTGTGCTACTGTGGCTAAGTGTAAACGTGCACGAGCATACGGGTGCGGCTTTGTGAGTGATGACTCCTTGTTCTGGAATGAAGGGAGCGGTGCCAGTTTGTTCTTAACAGGACCCAGAAGTTTGGTTTAGAGGAAGGACCGCGGTCCATACTGTCTGCATACAGTGTTCCCCACAGAGAATAGGATGTGCAGTATTCTTTGTTGTACATTTTGAGTAGTTTTCTTAAATTGGCTAGCTAGTTGTGCACTGATAGAAACAGATAATTTGATTTAGAGCCAACACCCACAGTAATTTGAATATTAATTCAATTCAAACTTTATTTATACAGGTTAGTCTCATTGAGCCTTGAGGACTCTTTTACAAGAGAGACCTGTTTACCATGTGTTTAGTATAGCAGGCGTCTGAGAGTATTCCGGGCTTTTGAGAGTATAACGGACATTTGAGAGTGTGCCAGGCATTTGAGAGTATAGCAGTGTTAGAGAGTATGCCAGGTGTTTGAGAGTATGCCAGGCGTTTGAGAGTATAGCAGATATTTGAGATTATACGAGGTGTTTGAGAGTATGCTAAATGTTTGAGAGTATGCCAGGTGTTTGAGAGTATGTCAGGCGTTTGAGAGTATGCCAGGTGTTTGAGAGTATGCCAGGTGTTTGAGAGTATGCCAGGTGTTTGAGAGTATAGCAGTGTTAGAGAGTATGCCAGGTGTTTGAGAGTATAGCAGTGTTAGAGAGTATGCCAGGTGTTTGAGAGTATGCCAGGCATTTGAGAGTATACCAGGTGTTTGAGAGTATGCCAGTATGCCATTAAGTGTTTATGTTCAAGAAATTTGAGCTTTATGTCTAATTCTTTTGGCAAAACTCAATGAGATTGAGTTGATAAATCAGGTATTTTCTGAATTATCATCCCAATTTAAATTTTTTTTTTCTTCTTCTTTAGGGCATACTCCAGTGTGAGACGGTATGTCCAACCGGGACTCCCTGGGGTTTGGGGACCTGCTTCCCCAGGATGTGATTAATGTTTTTGCCCAGGAGAAAAACAGCAAGAGGGGCCGGAAGAAACGCACTCGCTCCTTTAGCCGAGCTTTTGGCTGGTTCAGGAAGAAGAAGAGGAAGAGTCTTGGCAGCAATGGGCAGAGCCCTGGTCTGGGCCTGACTTTGGACGGTCACCGTGCCGGACATCTGGGTGGACACAAGGCAGGACAGAAGTCAGGAAGGCAGGCTCATGCTCAGGGAAACAGTCATGGTAAGAGACAACACAATGGTACTCTGGTTGGTTTTGTTACCACTTCCAGCTCAGAGGGTGTGTAGGGTGATGGGTGGGTGTGATGTTGAGGTTGGGGATAGAACTAACTGCTGGTGGCACCGACCCACAACTGACCAAAAGGTGAAAACAATGTGAAAAGGACAAAAAAAAAAGTGCATGCATTTCTCATGTTTTCTCTTTCCTTGTTTAACGTTTCCATGTAGCGACTCAAGCAAAATTACTAAAACCTTTTTATTTATTTATAAAAACACGAAAAAATATTTTAATGTAGCATGAAAATAAGAGGATGACATATATTATCTGAGTGTGACTGCATAAAATAAATAAAACGGATAAAACTTACAGTTAAAAAATATACATAGCTTTAAAAATTGCTCACTGCTACTCAGCGTCTGTGCCTCGGATAAAATGACGGCTGGTTCGATGAACAACAAAATGTGTTTAAACGCCTAAAGCTGAAAAACATGTTGAATGTTGGGAAAATTTGCATTTTCCTTCTGACAATAATCTCTTAATGTCAAACAGGATTGTTGTGAGGCTTCACAAACATTAATATTGTTATTAATAATAATATTATTCATAAAAATGTGTGTATTTCTTGCATCAAAGGCCTCTGAGCCTGCTCAGAGGAATTTTGCCTCCTGACCAGGTCACTCCTGCTTTGGGTTGTTTAAGTTTCATTTCCCATCACAGAAAACCAAACACCAATATTTTCTGAATACAATGTTTCAAGCATCCAGCAGAAAATCAACACAGTCTGTTAGGGGCGAATTTGACACATTTAATCACACACTGCTGATTCTCAGGGGTTGACTTCCTATTAAACACCTTCTGGCACAAATGAATGACCAAATGAGATCAGCGCTGCTTCATTAGGACGTTCCTGTTAATAAATAAGGCACAACCGACTCTCACTCTTAGTTTTTATCTTTTTATTCTCAGCTCCCATTGCCGTTCCACTGAGGAACTGTTGTCATGTGGGGGTTGTGATTCATCAGTAAATGTTTGATTATGTGTGAAGAGCAAAGTAAAGACTATGTAAATATCTTAACAAAGGTTTTCCCACATTGTATTGTATCTACCGTACACATCTGTGGTTATGATTAAACATCAGCAGATAACACATTACACTGTCATTATTTATTCCCCCAAAATAAACAAAAAAGCCTAAATAAAGAAGCGGTGTGTGGGATATTAATTACACCTCATGGTTAAATATCTTGGAACCACTTACAGCATCAATAACTTGACGTAATCATCTCTTTTGTCTCTCACATCGCCCAGCTCTTTGAGGTTTACAGACATGTGTTTGTGCACAGTCTTCTCCAGGTCCCACAATGTTTAAACAGGCGGACGTCTGGGCTTTGACAGGGTCTTATTTTTATTTTCAGCTCTTTAGTTGTAGATTTGTCATTGTTGTAAAGGTTGGACCAAGTTTTATCTGCCAGACAGACCATCACCTCCAGAATAATAGTGTGAATGCTTATTAAGCTTTCACACTGTTGGGATCCTGTTTATATTTATTGTTATTATTCCAGTTACTTTCACTATTCTGTACGTTTTTCAGCATCTTTTCTGCATTTTTTTGTGCTATTTCAACAATTCATACATTCAGCTCTTTCAGGAAAAGGGAGCTATGACTTTTGTTATTGGTGCAACTTTAGCTTTTTGAAATAGTTATCCTTTTCTGCATTTTTTTTACTTATTTACTTACTTACTATACTTAGTTACTGTAAATGAGCTCATTTACATCCTTCAGATCCTTTGATTGGTTTACAATCTTTTACTGCTCCTTTCACATTTTGTTCCAGTTCAGCTTTTTTGTTTTTTCAGCTTCCTTGTGCAAATTTAAACTTTTTTCAGCTACTTTAAGCTTCTTTCTGCTTTTTTAGCTACCATTCCGCTGTTGTTTGCTCATTTCAGCTTTTTTAGCTAATTTCCTAATGTCTCATTTCATAAGCTCATTTGGGCTTATTTAAATCTGATTCAGCAAATGTGTGTACTTTCTGCTTTATTCTGCTTACTTAGGCTTGTTCTTCCATTTCAGCTACATTTCAGCATGTTTTTTGCTCATTTCATCTGTTTTTTTTTTTTTTTTTTTTTAAAGAAGTTCTTCAGCAATACTGTAAGCATTCATGCTGCCTTTTCACAGCAAATGCAATTTCTCTAGTTTGGTTTAAAAAGGAGTTCATTGTTGACTCAGTGAGTGCAAGATGCCCAGCTCATGTGGCTGCAGAACAAGCACAAATCATCAGCCCTCCTCCACCGTGCTCGGCAGTTATCATTGAGATGTTTGTGCTTGGTTTGCTCCTTCACTTTGGTCTCAGTTTTCAAACACACATTGCTCCTGATGTCTTGATTTTGGTAAACTTTGCAAACCGAAGATGAGCTGAAAAGTCCACTTTGAAAATAAGTTTATTTTGTTGTTGTTTATTTTCCTGGACATGGTTACAAACAAGCCAAGTTTTATTTATTTATTATTAGTCTTTGTCTAACTCTGCTGTCATGATCTCTAAAAAGAATTTATTTGAAGCGTGCAGAGTTTGAAGTGGAGCTGGAGGTCTGACCTTGAGTTGAACTTCCTGGGACTGCCACTTAAGAATTAGTCACTTGTTCTCATTGTAAAATGAATGACTTCAGATTTAGTGACCTTGTGACCCTGTGAGATTTATGGGCAGCAAATATTTCTTCCTTTAAGACGCTCCTATGTCTTTCCTCCTCTGCGTTAGCACACACTGAATGCTCCAGACCCACAAACTGAGAAACATCTTTGATGAAAATGTTGATTAATCAAAGGAAGTAGATCAGCAAATGTGTTCACCATATGAAGTTTTATTTCCTTGCTTTTAAAACTGACAAAGCCCTTTTCTCACCTGAAAGTCCAAATCAGAAGTATTTTTTTTTCAGACCTAAAGTCACCCATTCCATGATCTGTTCTCTTTCACCTCCATATATGAGCTAGTTTCCCCCTTATTTGATGCTAATTCGCTTGTAGATGGCTCTGTGTCTCACATTAGTGTGCAGTCTTGTCAACAAGTAGCTTACGACAACTTGAAGTCAAGAAAGACAAATACATGTAGGATGCAAAAGGGTTAAAAGAAAAGGAATAAAGTGAGAACCAGTTCAGATATCATGTGCCTTGGCTCCCAGGCATGTGTGTTTGTTCACTGAAATGGTGATTTCCTACTTTCTGTCTGACCTGCAGGTCACTTTGTTTACGTCTTATTAAAAAAAAAAACTCCCACTTCCTCATGTTCTGTGTAATGATCACTTACTTACCTGGTCTTCAGGTTAAACACAGAAAGAATGTATAGTTCTAGTTTAAGTCTAATCAGGACTGCAAATAGCCTTGATTATTCTTGTAAACATTACAGAAACTGTTTGAATTTAGCTTACCAAACAAATCATATCAATAAAAACTAGAGAAATTGTATTTCCTGCAAAAATGCAGTGTGAATGCTTACTTATTGCAGAAGAACTTGCTGAAAAACAGCTGAAATTAGCTAAAAAAAATCACGACGAAATGTAGCTGAAATGAAAGAGCAAGCCTAAGTTAAGCAGAAAGAGCACATACTTGTTAAATTAGGTTTAAAAAAGCACAAAAATTAGGAAATCATCTTAAAAAACAAACAAAAAATGAGCACACAAAAAGATATAAAAAGTAGCCAAAAAGGTAGAAAGAAGCTTAACCTACGAGAAGGAAGTGAAAATTGCTGAAATGAGCTCATACAATGTGGAATTAGCCGAAAAAGCTAAAAATATCATAAAAGAGCTAAATAATAGCTGAAATAGCAGAAAAAGCTGAAACTAGCTGAAAGGATCATAACAAGCTGAAATTAGCAGAAAGAAGTTAATTTACCAAGAAAAACTTTAACTCATCTGAAAACAGCTGAAATTAAAAAAAATTCATAAAGGTAGAACAAACAAATTAGTAGAAGAAAACAGAACAAATTTGCCCAATTAGGCTGAAAGAAGCAGAAATTAGTACAAAAAAGTAGAAAGGTGAAATTAGCAAAAAAATAAATAAATAAATAAAAACCGCTGAAAAGTGAAAAAAAAAACCAGAAAGAAGCTGAAATTACAAGAAGGAAGTAGAGAGCACATTTTTGCTGAATTCGGCTGAAAAAGTTTTAAATGAGTGCAAAAAATGTGGAATTAGCTGAAAAAGCTTAACTTGGCATAAAACAGCTATGTAGTAGCTGAAATCACAGAAAAAGCTGAAACTTGCATAAGCAAGCTGAAATTAGCAGAAAGAAGTCAGAAGACGCACAAGAATGTTGTAGTTTTTTTTTTTTTTTTTTCCCATTTACCGTACCCTTAATTTATACAGGTAGTCTCATTGAGCCAGTTAGCAGAAAGAATCTGAAAGTATCACAAAACAGCAGGATAAACAGCTGAAATTAGCTGAAAGTAGCTGGAAAAAAAATGTTTAAAATTGCACAAGGAAGCTGAAAGAAACTGAACCAGAACAAAATGTGACAGGAGCAGTAAAATGTTGTAAAGAGACCTAAAGCGTTGAAGGATGTAAAATGAGCTCAGTTCATTTTCTATGAGACCAAAAAATGGCAGAAAAGGCTAAATATTTCAAAAAGCTAAAGTTGCACCTATACCAAAAGTCATATCACCCTTCTCCTGAAAGAGCTGAATGTTTTGATATATGATTTGTTGAAGTAGCTTGAAAACTGCGGGACACGAAAAGCACCAAATAATATACTGAAGAAAACTGGATCACAATAGTGTGAATGCTTCATAAACATTTCTTTAAGGAGCGCATGTTGCTCATTACCAGAACCTTTAACTAAAATAATCTTATCACAAGAAATGTTGATGTAGCCGATGTGGTCAAACTGAGAGAAAAGGTGTTCTACGTGACTTCATGCATGCTCTGCTGGTGTATGAGTTAAGAACAACTCGCACCAAAATGAGCTCAATATCTGTTAAAATGTAACCATTTTTGTCTTTGCTAAGTTGATTAGCTGTCGTGGCCATCTTGGATTGAGTTGATTCCAAAAAAATGCATGTAAGCACCATTACTTTCTGAAAATATTTTGCTAATGCTACAAACAAACACATAAACGACAAAAACATCATCACCCTCACCTTCGGTGGCAGACTAAGAAGAAGTGATACATAGTTGCTGCAGCCTTGTACTGCTAAACAAGACAAAACAACGAGGGCATGACTTCTCAGCTAATGGTTGCATGTGTGCACAGAAAACAGTGAGCTTAAACAAATGAAAAAAGAGAGAGCATTTAAAGAAAAAAAAAAAAACCTCCAGCAACCATAATTTACCCAGAAAATTGCAGTAACAATTTGACTTTTCCCAGAGCTGTGCTCCACAGATCGTGTTGGAGCTTGCAGAAGTGCACTCTTATATCAGCAGGTTGTTCTGAGCCAGCAAATGCTTTTTTTTTATTTTATTTTTTTTTTTTAATGTTGAGCAGTGTGAACTGTCATTATTAAGCCTAGTGTTGTTCTAAGACTAATCACAACCATGATGCTTTAAGATCCGAAACTGGGGGATAAAAAGGAAAGAAACGTTCCTTGTGTTATTGAGTCGGCTCCCATAAAACAACAGAAGCGGAGGGCGGTGTTTAGTTTGTTGCTCCGGGCTGTTTGCTTGTGTTTGGAGGCGCTTCTGATCCTCGCTGACTGCTTGACAGACGCAGGAGGCTCCACTTGTTTATTTTGCTGCGTCTTCTCACCATGGAAGCCCAGATCACATGTGGGAATGCTGCTGGGGATTTCCATGGGATCTGACACGTCATCAGAATGCACCTACATCAGAGGAGGACCATGTAGAAACTCTGTGGATAATGAATATGGCTGAAACCTGTGCACAGTTTTTTTGCACAATCGTCCTGTTGATTGCCACAGCAGAGCTCTGTTTGAGATAAGGTCTTTGTCCCAAGGTTGACTCCTATGAGGTCAAAAATCATTTTTTCTTGTTGTTGTTGCAAACATATGCAGAAAGTAAGACCTTTTGCTTCTTATAATGCAAAGGTTGAATAAGCATTTATGCTAATGGAATCTGCAGTACATATTCTTTACAGCTGTGTATTTTATACTTCTAAGTGGTGGGCCTCAGGGTACAGAAATACTGCATATCACTATATAGCTCGAAGTGTTTGCTGTGATTTATGTGCAAAATAGGCCGTCAGCAACGATCACCGTATTGGTGCTGGCAACATTCAGGAGCTGCGCAGCTATTTAAACACACCAGAGGTGGTTTATTACAGGAGATGTGCTGCAGTGCAACATTTGCCCAGAAAAATGAACCCCCTCAAGCTGAGACTCCTGATGATCTGTAATGATGCCAGCAGGGCCTCCTGCCCTCCGAAAGCTCGGTAAGATGGGCACAGAGCCAGTTAATTAAAAATCATGCCAGCATCGTTACAAACGGGTACAAAGGGTTCTGTTTTTCTTTTTTTTTTTTTTCCCTGACCCCTTCGAATTTTACAATTACATTTTGTGTTCGGCAAATAAACCCACATACCGTCAGTCCTGCTGACGTGTAAGAGGGACTGTATGTCAAATAGCTGTCAGCACATCAGAAACTTCAACCAGTTTTCAGTTTCACTTGGAGATGAATGTCATGTTGACCCGGTTTCCCCTGTCTGGCTGAGCATCCGAACGATGGAGGAGTTTCTGGAAACACAACCAGTGGAGTTTGACCGATCGGGGAGCTGCACAGCAGCATGCTTTGGTCTGATAAACCCCGACCTCCTAAACTCTTCAGTGTCACAAACCCATTAATTCTGCATTGTCTGTTCTGATAAGTGTTGCATTCTGAGCCTAAAATCCTTCCATTTAATCACCTCTTGGGATTTTTTCACCTTGTTGTCAGTGGTTCTGTGCAGCTCTGTCCTTTGACCTTGGTTAAAAACTTAACAGGCACACTTCTGTTTCTCTTGTCTTTTTATTATTTTTAGGCATTTAGGAGGAATTCACTTCTTTTTTTAAAGCTTGTTCAGATTTATTAGATCATACAGTCCTAAGAAGATCTTCCCAGAAGGTCACCTCTATGCTCGAAACACTCCCTGAGAGATTCCTGGGATTCTTGATCCTTGAGTTATTACTTTGAGGAAGCTAGAAAAAGAGAGCCCCTTTGTTTTTTTGTGTGTACACACGTGTGTGTATGTGTGTTTGCCTTGCATGCTTGGATCAGGCCTTTTAAACCATTTAATTTGCTTTCTTTTGATGGTTATTTAGAGAAAGACACTACTTACAAAAGCAGGATTTTAAACCCTGATGTATTGACTCTTTCTGTATATTCTTGCAACATGGTTTTAACCGCACTTGTTACAGATATTTGTGGAGTCTAAGATGTCAGCTTAAGATGTTAGTTTTGATTCATATGTGGGAATGATCCTCACACTTTATGGGTTCAAAACCAGGTCAAACTATATATGAAATTTACTAGAGGAGGTATAGAGTTGATTGTGATCACACAAATGAAAGCAGCTTTAGGACAGTGAAATAAATAAAGCATAACTAGAGGAAAATTCGTCACGTTATTTAATGAATGAAAGTGGTTACAGCATCCATCTTTAGACTGAAAGTAGTGCAGCATCATATTGGGGAAAGAAACTTGACTATCTTCAGTTTTTCTACTGTAAATGCAGGTAAAGCTAAGATGCACTGGACTGACCTGAAAATTTAGATAACGCCCTGGTTGACTCACAGTAACATAATGCTATTTATAAAATATTACTGAACTGATGTATTAAGATGTATTGTTGCACTTGTACAGGGTTGTTTTTTTTTTTTTTTGCTATTCAGCAGCCATGACTTTTAAAATGTGTCTGGATTGTGACAAATAAGGATGAAACCATCTTCAGTGTGAAGATGATCATGATGATTCTCTTCTGCAGCCTCACCACGCTCTGTATGCCCACTCAAGACACAACTCTCCTGGACTGCTTCAGGATGCATGACGCCAGATGTGCCACATCTGTGCAAGGTTGTTTCCATGAACTTGTCACGATCACAGTTGTAGACCAGGCAGGAGGCAACCAAAGCATGTCATAGATCAGTGGAAGCTGGTGAATAGAAGGCGCAAGGGTACCACCCCACCATTCACCACATTATGTTGAATAAGACATCAAAAAATTAAATAAAAATTAAATAATAAAAAATGAAATTTCTAAATATGTATATATTTTGTTCCATCCATCCATCCATTTTATTTACCCGCTTCTTCCATTTAGGGTCACGGGGGTCGCCGGTGCCCATGTCCAGCAATCACAGTGCGATATATTATATATTAGTATATTTTGTTGTGTAAAGTTAAATGATGAGTAAAGATGATTTGTTTGACGTCTGATTGGTGACGTGTTTTTCATTCAACCTTTATTTATACAGGCTAGCCTCATTGAGCCACGGGGACTCATTTACAAGAGGGACCTGTTGCAC
>JAVCKU010000004.1:13415704-13428827 GCA_032273985.1 Hypsolebias coamazonicus
GTTGGAATGTGTTTGGCGTTGTGAACCTTTTTGATGATTGGCTTTCTCTTCTGTGCTGAGCAGATGACGACGAGGAAATCGACGTGGTCACCGTGGAGAGCAAGCAGAAGCGAGTGCGGCTGGTCAACGCCAGGAAGCCGGTCACCGTCACGGTGCGCGCCGACCCCTGCCCCAAACGCTTCCACGTGTCCGTCCACCGGCAGCAGCACAACTACGCGGCGCCCTCCCCGGACAGCGACCCCGAGGACGACGATGATGACGACGACGACGACGAGGAGGAGCCGCGGGGCAAACGCGCCTGCTCGGCGTCCCCCTCGGATACCACCCCGCAAAGCTCGGACGTGGAGGACACCGACCGCAGGAAGAACCACAACTTCCTGGAGAGGAAGAGGCGGAACGATCTCCGGTCTCGCTTCCTCGCCTTGCGGGATCAGGTCCCCGGCCTGGAGGCGGCCAAGGCGCCGAAGGTGGCCATCCTGACCCACGCCACGGATTACCTCATGGAGCTGCACACCAAGGAGAAGAGGCACCTCCAGGAGAAGAAGCGCCTCAGATCCCGACAGCAGCAGCTCCTCCGCAGAATATCAGAACTCAAACGCTCGTGAGCCGCCGCCGCCTGAACGCCTCGTCCTGTCACGAACTCACAACCCGTCACTTTGAAACGCTTTCCTGTTGAGATGCCTCATGTACATAGCTGTGAATTGTTCTGAACGTCTGATGGCCACTCCACGGAGCAGGAGGACTTTCAGTTGATCTCTTATTCTTTGCACATTTTAATTTTAGCTGTAAACAAGGGGGTCATAGTTGTTTTTTTTGAATAGTTGGTATGCTGTGACTTAAAATTCTTAAAAAAAATTTTTTAACCTGTTTGAATGAGTGAAAATCTTTTTCATTACGCGCGAACGCCTTTCTACGAGCGTCTGCTCCGGTTGACCTGTTGTACACATCGTTTTGTAAATAATAGCTTATTCCTCCGGTTCAGACAGATCCAGGAGTTGTTTGTGAAAAAATTTGCTCCTCCGTGCCACAAAAGCTCTATTTTGGTAAGAAACAAGGAAGAAAATACAAAAAAAAAAAAGTTGCACTGCTGTACTTTATATTTCACGTGTCACTTTGTGATTTCAATGCTTCTCTGGATTTTGTTTTTTTTAAGCATGCTAACCTCAACAGCATAATTAAAATTTTTATACCATATTTGCATAGAAATACGCCTTTTTGTCCTTTTTTTGTGTGTGTCTTAAAATGCACCATTATTAGTTTCTATAGAAATGATCTGAGCTGGCTATAAATGAATTTAAATATTTGAAACTGCTCAAATACAACTGGAAATGTTCACCAAATGCTGACTGTGCAATCTTAGTAGATTCCAATGTGGCAAAATGAGCGTTTAACAGCTTGAGCCCTTTTTCTTGAAGATGTTTTTGTGCTTCAGCTGCTGCGCTGAAGGTTAGCTGGAGTCTGTCCTTCAGGCTCGTCCTTGAGGACGAGAGGTGGATCCTCCCCTCTGCAGTGGCTGCTGCACACTGGGCACCTGATGTGCTTGGAAATAGGTCAGACATAATAAATACAGCTGGAATCTCTTAGATTTGGTGGTCAGGGGACCGGGTCGTGCATGAGGTGGTAAATCCATCCGTACCTAAACATCTGGAAGATGGTCACGTCTGAATCAGATGCTGCAAGGGTTCTTTGGGATACAGTCACTCGTGATGTGCGCAGATGTTGAAAAGGGTGTTTTCTCTTCACTGGGACCCCCAGGTGGCCGGACCTGCACCACAGCAGATCAATAACATGAATAATAATACATGGTCAGAGGAGAATGGACTGGATAAATCAGAAACCATTAAAGATTGGGTCGCAACGCAATAAGCAAAATTTACAGTATCACTATGAGAAAAAGACAATAAAGCATTGATATAAGATGGAGCTTTATTGATTCCACAGGAAAACGTGCTAACGTTTCAATACAAAAGATACAAAAAAATATAACAATGCCAACAATTAAGGTCTAAAACAGGTCAGACAAAGTGTTTATTGTGGTGCAGGATTACTTTTATTGCCCTGAGTTAAGTTTAAGTGGATCAATTAAAAGCTTTAATGTTGACCGTTTTGCACTATTTTGGTAATTTGTTCATGTCAACAGCAAAACGTGTGCAGGAAACACGGAAACCGTCACCAAGCTTGCTCAGAACACAAAGCCACCTGAAACATTTGATGCTGTTTTGCGTCAAATTTAGAGTTCAGCCAACACAATATGTCAGTGTTGGCTCTGAAAGCATGAAAACATGAGGAAGGGGTGCAGACGGTGCTGCAGCACCCCCCCACCCCCGCAGCAGCAGAACAATTTACATGTCCAATATGGTTAATAATTTTTATAAAAGTGTAAATACAACCTGATTTCCTGATGCATGCTCAATAATCCAGGTAGAAAAATCTAAAAGGTCCTCTGGACGGCCAGACAATATGTTTAAAGTGATATAACTGATTTTAATACATTTGGTTTAGTTTTACCACTCATTTTAAAACGTTATAACTGTTTTAAACTCACAAATATGCAGAACACGTTTAGGCCACGATTGCATTTTTATAAAAAGCTGTTCAAAACAAGCAGTATGTTCGATAAGACAACATTCCCCTCCATCGTATGTTTCTCTGTACAGTATATATTCAATATAATATTCTTCATATGTGCATTTAGGATCATAGAAATTATCACATGATTATCCCCCAACTGAAACACGTTAGTAAAATGTTTGAAAGTTGTTTTCTTTGTTTCTGGAGCAAGTTCATATAAATGATTTGCTCAACTACACATATCACATATATTCTGTGTGATAGATCATATTTATATGACACTTAAAGCATCACTTTCCCCGCAAGGTGCAGCATTAGTTCAGTCTAAAGCAGACCTGGATGCCCAACTTCAACTTTGCGATGAGGAGGATGACTTCACCGGTGACGAGTCTCTGCAGGCCTCAGCTCTGAGCTCCTGTCGGTTGTTTAGTGAACTCGGAGTCAACCATGTGGCGCAGGTAGTCCAGCCTGACAGACGAGCCCCGGCACACCTTGAACGCCAACCGTCCTGCGCTCCACTCACTTTTGTTTGTGCCGGGGACGGTCTGTCTGTGTTTGCTCTGCCTTCAGGCCACTGTTTTGAAGCACAGCTGAATTACCATATTGGCATTTCTTCTCAGGAGGCTCAGATTAATGCGCTGAAAAGTGACATTTATGGACTTTGCAAGCATTTTATAGCAGTTTAGCATTCCTAGGGTCATTCTAGTGCTCAGCTTTCCTTTATAAACTGAAAACTATTTTGATTGCCATCAACAGCTTGCACGTTAATCAAAAAGTGAAAGTAATTGTCAGACCTTAAGTCTTGGAATCGAAAGGAACAGCGTTTCCTGTTTTAATACAAGCGCAACATTAGTTTAAAATAAAGAAACACGTTTTTAAAAAGCCGGTGATAAGTGCAAGAGTCCCAAACCCCTTCGGAGTGATGCATTTTGCATTTGACCTTGTTTTCTGACTCACAACAGCAACATGCAAAATGTCCAGCACACGGTGTGGTCGAAGCAAACGGAAACATTACTGACCTTCCGCAAAACATTGTTTTTCAGGTCGATCATTTTCAGGGACTTAAAATAATTTTAGCTCGCTGCGTGCGTTTAAAGACAGACAGGCGTAATGGCCACGCTCGTAACAGAACAGGTTCTAAAACACCTTTTTTTTCCCAAGCAGGAGTCTTGGAACGTCTTCCATTAGTTTCAATGTGGATGATTAACCTCTGCTGATTAGTTTTACTTTGTTCCAAACCAGACTTCTTCTGCAGGGAAGCAGTAAAGTCAGAAAGGATCTCTTTGTCCTCGTGTTTTGTGCTGCTCTTGACGGTTAACTTGCCCGACAAGATTTTCTGCTAAACGACTTCAGAGGTGCAAGATTGCTTGTGCACAAATGTGTCCTTGTTTCCTTTCAGAACATGCTCAGAATTTCACTTTAACGGATTACTCTTATCTTTAAGCCCCCCCACCCCAAAAAGAAGAACTTTTTTTATCCACAACTGGAAAAATATAACCATTTGGTTCAAGCGATTAAACCTGGCAACGCTATGCTGATGCTCATACTTGGGATGACGCACGTCTGAACTGAGTTCTGCTGGTGTTTACATTACTAGATGACAAGTGGCCTTGATCATGACCAAGAATGTGACGGTTTGTTGTGCTGCCTTTTGGCATTTCACAATAAGATAAAATTCAACCTGAACATTTTGCAGAAAAAACACAAAAACAAACGAGGTTATCTCATCCTTGGCATGTCCCTCTGACAAGGCGCTACCGGTCGTACTCGCCGATCCAGCATTTCCTGCAGATAAACCTGCTTCTAGATAAAACTGGGAAAAGTCTGTTACTGCCTTGGCGGGATTCTTAACTGCTTAGATGTGAAAGCGCAGCTGTGTTTCGGGAAAGTGAGATGTCAACTTTCGCAACTGTTAACATCCCCCTTTGCTGAAGAATCACCTACCTCTGCAGATTTTAGGGAGCAAAGAACCATTGAGCAATGTTTGCAACATGGGTGTGCTCTGGCTGGTGTGGTTTCAGGTCACGTGTGTGCAATGTGTGAACACAGAAAGGCAAAGAAAACAGACCATAAACAGACTGCATGGGTTTATGATTCTGAGGCACCCGCACAACTGGCTGCTTATCTCTGACCCACATGTTCGGAGTAAATAGGACGTATGATAAAGGAAAAACAGGTGAAAGGGCAACACCATGCTCTGTGTGACTCTGAGCTTGAATAATCTCCCATTCTTCCAAGCAATGGATGCTAAGGACTATTGCGCTGCACTTTAATTAGACCTGTCTAAAGCTTTTGATACTGTGGACCATCTTATGTCAGAAACTCTCAGAAATTGGTTTCTCAGATCACACTATTGGTTGGTTCTCTAATTATCTCTCAGATCGGAGGCAATGTGTTCAACATAACGGTACCTCTTCCAGCTATCTGACTGTTAACAATGGTGTACCACAAGGTTCAGTCTTAGGTCCCATGTAATGTAGGTCAGATCATTCCTGATGCATCCTTACATTTATTTGTTGATGACGCAGTTATTTATTGTCAAGCTAGAAGAGTCACCAAGGCTTTCCAACTTTTACAGTCTGCATTTAAAGGTTGAATAAAAAATAAAGGCTGAATGAATCTGACATCATCCAGTCAGATTTGTTCCATCTCACACTTCTGCTAAATGCTGATAAAACCAAAGGGATGCTGTTTTCATACAGGAAGTCAGTACCAGCAGTCCTCCTTCTATTTTATCTTCAAATGGTGCCCCTATTGAGTTTGTTGATTCATTTAAATACTTGGATATTTTGGTCAATTCACATCTTTTAAGCCTCATGTCAAAAACTTGGTAAGGAAACTGAAAGTTTCTTTTTCAGAAACAGATCCTGTTTAACTCTGAATGCTAAGAAACTCCTTGTAGCTGCGACTTTCCTTCCCTCCACTGACTTCGTTGACATTTGCATGAACGCACCTGCAAGCACCTTGCAGATGTTGGACGCTGCACAATGCGCTAAGATTCACAAGTGGCTGTAACTGTCATACCCATTACTGCACCCTGTATTCACTGGTTAACTGGTCGTCATTAACTTCATGCAGACACTCACACTGGTACATTTTCATTTGTAAATCACTTCTTGGTCTGTTGCCTTCATACATCTCCTCCTACATGTCACAACGTGAGTGCAGCCACAGCGTGCGCTCTCAGGACATTGTTACATGCAGTGTCCCCTCAGTGCGGACTGAACTAGGCAAAAGGGCCTTCGCTTACTCCACTCCACACCTTAGAAAAAGATCTGAAGTTCTTGACCTTGACCGCTCTAAGAGATTTTAAACAGCTGCTAAGTTCATACAACACATACATGTTCCTGATTTTAACATTTTACACCGCTTTACAATGCAGCTGTTTTTATTTGTTTGGTTTTTATATCATTTATTCTATTTACTTTTTATTTTATTTGCTTTTTATATGATTGTCTATTATTTGTACCCGATCTGTGTCTCGTTTGTAAATGAGTCCTCGAGGCTCAATGAATCTAACCTGCATAAATAAAGGTTGAATGAACTAGTGTCTGTTTTTGGGCCTGTGCACAAACATTTCTTGAGATCAAATGGATTTTTAGTTTTCTGAAGAAGTGCAGCTAGAAGTCGTCCCTTTCTTACTCAATCTATACAATGCACCCTTCCCCTTATTCTATTTTCGAGCGGCTGACCGTCAAGGAAGAAGTGGAAAACACAGCCGGGAACAAACGCAGATACACACATCTGATTTTGAGGGCACACACACACATTGCACACATACACATACTTGTTGGGACACTTTCCCTGACCACAGTTGTCAAACTCTCTGCCTGCTGACCCACATTCCAGCGTAGTTGAGTCACTGAAGCTCAGCCACCAATTTCCACTGAATCCACTTAAAAACCATACTGATATTCTGTTGAGGAAACCACTTTGTTTCCTCTGTACTTTTTCCACATCAATCTGCTGGCCTCTGCCCTCTTTTCAGGTACTTATCGCCACCATTTGTTGATCTAGGTCAGTCTTCTGCTTTCAGTCTCTCACCCCTGTCTGCTGCATGCCCTCCCCTCGCTAAGGCCCATGTTACATAACAGAGATGATTCAGTTCCAGCAAGCTTTACATGCTCCTCTCGGATGTGTTTAGCCCCAGATGACTGGTCAATCAGTGTTTTTCTTTAAACCTCAGACAAAAAAAAAAGTCTGCTATGAAACCAAACCAAGATGTCCCAATTCACATAGGATTTTTGTACAGTTATTTCTGTCACCAACCAAACAGCCAAAACCTTTCTTGCATGCTAGGGTTTCAAGAAGGTAATAATCTAATCTGGAGTTAATCCTAATCCTGTTAGTGCAAGCGCTGGTGCCATCTGGGCCCAAACACGCTGCTCTGATGGTAATGAACCCATCAAAAGGACTTCTCGTCATCTGACTGGTTGAGCCATCGGCGGCTCGTGTTAAACTCTGACCTGCTCGTAAACCGAAGCAGGCTGAGGATGGATGGGCCTTCCTGAAGTTAATGAATAAACAAACCCAATACACAGGGAGTAATGTGTTTCTATGGTGCGCCGGGCCCCTGGAGAAGCAGAGGTAATGTTAGTGATGCAACCACGAGGCTGTTTAATGGATAAACTACATGAAGGTGGGGAAGGACTGAAGAGTAACAACTGATGTGTTGCCCTCACCCTTGCAACCCCTATACTCTTTGTACACAGCCTCGGAGCTGAGAGCAGGAAAAGGTGAGGTGTATGGGGTGCCATTTGTAAAGTTACACAGTCAAAAATTAACAATAGTATTTTGGTTTATTTAGACTTTCATTTAAAAAAAAATTAAAAAGTTTTTTTTTTCACCATGTTATTCATACATTTACAAATGTCATAGTTCCAAACTAATAATTGAATTTACAAGCTAAATATTTAGTTTATAAACTAAATATTTAGCTCCATGCTAAATATTTAGTTTCCAAAATTAATGTTATGTCCAAGCTAAAAGTTTAATTTACAAACTAAATATTTAGCTCCATGCTAAATATTTAGTTTCCAAAGTAAACATTTATGTCCAAGCTAAATGTTTAATTTACAAACTAAATATTTAACTTGCCAGTTAAATATATAGTGAACTAAATATTTAGCTGTAAGTTAAATATTTAATTTCCAAGCTAAATATGTATTTTTTTAAACTAAAACATTTAATTTCTTAGCTAAACATTTAATTCCTAAACTAAATGTTTAATTTACTAACTAACTATTTAGCATGGACCTGAATATTTAACTTGCAAGTTAAATATTTAGGTCCAAGCAAAAATATTTACTTAGCAAACACTGTAAATATATATTTTGTAAATTAAATGTTTAGCTTGGAAAATACATATTTAGGTCAGAGCTAAATATTTATTAACTAATTAAATATTTAGTGTTGAAAATACATATTTAGCTTTGAAATTGAATAATTAATTTACACTGAAATATTTAGTTCATTAACTAAATATTTAACTTGCAAGTTAAATATTTAGTTTGTAAATTAAACATTTAGCGTGGACATAAACATTTAATTTGTAAACTAAATATGTAGCTTGTAAATTAAATATTTATTTTGTAACTATTTCATTTATAAATGTATGAATAACACAGTGAAAACATGACTTTGAAAAAAAAACTTTTTTTTCTCATGAAAGGCTAAGTAAACTAAAATATTGCTGTTTATTTTTGACTGTTTAACTTTACAAACGGCACCCCATAGAGGGGGCTTAAGATGACAGCAATAATGTTTTTTTTTTCAAATTCAACATTTATTTTAGCTTGTATTTTGTCTCAGGGTTCATTCCAGCCCTGTTTAGTCCGCTTTAATCAAACTCTAGTCCGTTTGCCTAGAAAGACTGATTTGTTTGGGGAGGTGTGAATGTGCAATCGAACTCGGATGCAGACCAAAAAAATCGAACTCTGGTCCACCTAAATACCTAGGTCTCAGTTTGGTTGAATTGAACTCTGGCACGGTTCGAATGCAGTGTGAATGCAAGCGGACCGGAGGCCGCTCCAAAAGCAGGAAGTGAACTACAGTGCAGGGCATTCTGTGTAAATATAACCGAAACAAACGCACATTGCTCTTACCTCATATGGAGCTGTCTCAGACGCCTTGCGTGAAAAACATAATTCTCCATGGTCTTCTGCCTCATCTTCTGCTCATGCTGACTCCATTGTTGAAAAAAATGACAAAGCAGAAATCTTAAAACTGCTAAAAGTTGACACTACCCTTATTTCCAGACGAAGTAGTAGTAGTAGTTTCTTCTTCAGAGGTTTTTGTGTTGTTTCCTTCAGTAGTTCTTGATGCAGCGCCACCACAGGGTGGGAACAGGTTGGCTCATTGACTCAGTTCAATGTGAATGTGAACCACACCAGCTGAAAATGTAAACAAATGTTCTGAATTTTGACCCCCAATCGAACAGTCTGTCAAGTGTGAAAATGACCTTAGGGATATGAAAACTTTAGCTTAACAAATGTGAAAATTTCTTGAATTTGTGTCACTTAAGCGCCTTTTAGCCAGTAGTTTTGCTTTTGCCTCCAATTTGACCCTTTTAGTTACATTTGCTGACATTTTTACCTTGCACATGCACAGTCTAGCTACTGCCCCCTGACGAATGTGAAGGTGGACAGATAATAATAATGTACGGTATTTGTTTCTCTGGACCATGAATAACAAGTCTAAACAAATTTTCATGAACCCAGAATGTAATCACTGGGTTGACAACATATAATGCAGAAAAATTTACAGATATTGAGCCTTGATTTGGTCTGATATAGTAGCTGAGTCATTCACAACACATTCCAAGCTCTAACAAATCATGTGAGATCACAGGACATGAAGCTGTTTTCAGAGTTTAAACAACATGCTACAACTTTATCCTTTCTTAAAGCTATTTGAGTCCAAAACTCAGCAGGAAAAGCAGTGGTCAATATGCATTCATTTAATAAATTCTAGACCTTTATCTAATAAGGTTAAGTCAGGTCCTTTGAACAGATTATTATTTGTTGAAGCGTTTTGTCTTTTACTGTGTCTGAAATACTTCTTCAGCCTCAGGAACTGCAACAAACTCAGTCTTGTCAGCAGCACCTTCTCATTGTGGATCAACCAGTTTGCTGGTGTCAGTCAAAACTAGCTGTTCACATGCAAAGCAAAGACCATCAGCCTAACAATGCCTGAAAGCAGATAAGAAACCAAAAAAAGTTAAGTCAGGTCATCTGGACAGATTATTCTTGGTTGAAACCTACCAGGACTCCAGCCAGCCATCACGTGAAGAGGAGGAACCCAGACCCAGACCAGTGGTCATTCCGTGTGTTGCAGGAGTATCAGAGAACTGAGATGTTTATTCTCTAAACATGACATACAGTGGCTTTTTAAACCCCAAAATACATTACAAACTGGTCCATCCCAAAGATCTAGTCTCCCGGCACAAACAGAGTAATATTGTGTATGTTGTTCAGTGTCAGAAGGGCTGTGATCAGTCTTACATCGGGGAAACTAAACAGCCACTGGCCAAAAGGATGGACCAGCACAGAAGATCAACACCATCAGATCAGGACCCTGTGGTCTACACTCATCTCCAGGCCAGCGGTCATCAGGACACTCACGAACAGTCATTAGGCTGATGGCCCTCCTTTTGCATGTGAGCAGCTAGATTTGGCTGTCAGTAACAAACTGGTTGATCCATAAGAAGGTGCTATTTATAAGAAAGAGTTTGTTGCAGCTCCTCCGACTCAAGTCTTTTGGATAAAAGACGAAACGTTTCAACAAGAAGAATCTGTCCAGAGGACCTGACTCAACCTTGTTAGATGGACAGAAACACTTTCCCATTACAAAAAATCCTGTGACCAGAAACCATTTTATCATTAATCAAATCTGTCTAGTAGATAAAAATGCTTTAATGTTACATCAGAAAATGTGATGTGTTGAACTTTAAAATGCAAAGGGAACAATTTGTTCTTAGCAGCAATGCACACATATTCAGACATGACTAAAAATAAGTGACAAACTATGAACATGCACAAAGATATATAAAAAATTACTAAATAAATCTAACATTTGACCAATTTATGTAAAAAAAAAAAAACCCAATAAAAAACAGATACTAACCAGCGACAGAGCTGTTGGCTGACCAGGAGGGAATAGCTGTTCTCCTCTGATAAAACAATATGTAGGCAGTCTGCTGACAAACATTATCATCAGCTACTGGCGAGACCTCACTGTCATCAAAGCAGTACCACTGACCGTCAACAGAGTTTTTGCAGTAAGCTGTGAACACAGTGAGAATAGCAAAGGGGTCAAACAGGCATTAATAACACTGTAATCGCCACAGATGCTTTTATTTGCTGCAATAATCTGAATTACCAGTGTAGTGGCCTCCGTGCATATTGCCGTGATGGTTGCACACAGCGTACAGGTCGTACAGGAAGTCATCTGGGTTCCTTCCAAGGCCGTAGGAGCGTCTCCATGGCGACCAATGGGAGGGTAAACTCCAACTGCTCTGGCTGCGTTTGACTACATGTGGAGCCATGTCCATCCCCATCAGTGGGAACCTGACCATGTTCTGCATCTTCACTCTCCGGTCGGCCTCCTGGAGGACAAACGAGTTCGATTTCTAAACCCTTTCTGCCAACGTTCCGTTTCATCGCTTCACCTAAACTAAAATCAGTTTTTCCTCTCTCGTAACAGCAGAGCTGTGGAAAAATAGCCTGCAGCGTGTTTTAATGTGCAATAAAAATTGTGATTTTTTTTTTATTTTTTATGACGCAATTAAAAAAAGAGAAACATAAAAATGGCATCTGGTGAAAATGGAGCGCCTATTCTTCCAAATACCAAGATGCTCAGAAATTCAACATACAAGCCAAATCCCACTGTATATGAACAAATATACATTTTTCATCAAACAAACAGCTTCTTCCTTTTAAACTCAGTTAGACAATCCAAAATACCTGTCTGAACCTCTTGAGGTGCAGTATAAGCACATCCGGCAGCGTCCACAAGCTGAGCTTTATGCGGCCCTGCTGCAGCTGCTTGCAGTGGGGACAGCGCCAGGCATCATCAGGGGCCAGCTGAAATACACACACAGCCCAGAAGGCAGTTATGAAGAATAAGTTTCAACCACACTGTTTTTAAAATAAGCTTCACACAGGGTGAGGCCTGATTTTTTTTCCACTCGTTTCGCTCCACTCTCTAACACAGCAGTTTCAAGGCAACTTAAAACCACAAGGTCTACACACGACTCAGCTCAGAATCTCAAGTTTGTTTGAAACATAGCATTAGGAGTCAAATTCACAGCTGAACCACAGTGACTGGAAGGCTTTTTGAACTTTGAGCAAAAATAATTAAAAGTATGGGGCGAAGACTAACATAATCCCATAGTTCAATGCAAACCACTAATAGCAGGGCAAATTTAAAATTTATTTTAACGTCCAAGTTCTGACAGAATGGAGCTCAAGTCTTTAAACGCACCGCATACCACAGTTTGTAAGTGTATGTTTTCAGTCAGATTGTTACCTGCTCTTCCTTGGTGTAGAGCTGTAAGCACTGAGCGAGAGTGCAGGCCTGGGGCTGATGGTGCTGCTGCTTGTGCAGATAAACACTCTCAGCATCTGGGATGTACTCCTCCTCAGTGTGTCCAAACAAACTACAGGAGCATCATGCAAGGATAATACAATCTATGAGGGGACAGTGTATTTATTTTACTAAACCAACTTTAGTTTACTAAACCAACTCCTAAAGCAGCAATTAGAGTTAATGTATTTAGTAAACTTGCACAAACTTACATGAAACCCAAAGAGGATTCAGTCAAACACAACATCAACAACTATCAGCTGATCCAGAAAAAAACTAAAAGTTATGACTTCAATTTCATTAGCAGTTAATGATACAACTATGTACTTGGCTGACTATTAAAAAAAAAAAAAAAACAGCAGACAAGCCTGATTGTGTCGGGGGAACATCACGTTGTGAGATTTGGTTTAAAACCGCAGCCCGTTCATATGAAGCACATCTGTTTTGAGTTTTTTTGTCAAACAAATTGAAGCAAAAGGGCCCGAGTCCATAAAAGAAACCTTAAGTTTTAGGTGCTGTTAAACTTTATTCAGGAACTTACATTTTTCAGAATAAGTCAACATAATTTTTACTGAAATGCTACCAAACTGCAAAACAGTTCTCAACAACAGATGAAGTGAAAGAGATTAGTAGAAAAGGGCATTTGTGATAAATTTGTTAGCATGTTAAAAAATAAATAAATAAAACTCAGATCAAGATCAATGAAGTGACATGGATCTCCAGTAATTTTGTCTGTGGGAGTCGGATAGTGGAGCTTCAAATGCTTTAAGGTAACAAACTGGTTTATTTTAGAGCAATGGTTCTCAAACTGGGGTCCCCGGACCCCCAGGTGTCCATGAGTTAGTACTTGGGGGTCTGCAAAAAAAGTTTTTTTTTTTTTTTTTTTATTTTACAAGCAACCCGTTAAAATACACCAAAATGCAGGAAATCACATCTACTTTTTTCAAAATTTTATGAGGGAGGACCC
>JAVCKU010000004.1:13458501-13478996 GCA_032273985.1 Hypsolebias coamazonicus
GTTGTCTTACATATCAGGAACTGCCTCTCTCAGTTCCAGTGAACAAGGTTGGCAACAATGGCTGAGACCAACTTGTTTGACTTGAATTCAGTTCGTTTCCACCTCAGTTTTGCAGCTGTAGTTCAAGGGGGACTCGGCTGATAAAAGGGCAGCACAACAAGTCTTCAGAATGAGGTTTTGTGGGATGAAAAGTGTATAAATCCCACTGTCAGACAGAGCTGAGCTTCACCAGTCCTCTGACTGAGTCTTCATGTAGTGAGTCTTGGCTGGCAGGGTTGTAGAAACTGGCCTGCATGGTGTGGCTGTGGCCCATGGGGCTGCTGCACGGAAGCATACCTGGGGGTGAGGGCACTTCCTCTGGGGTGAGATAGTGGTGGTGAGCCACCTGTTCCTGGAGTGGGTGGCTGTGGTTTAGTGTGTGGCTGTGTCCGTGGATTGGCAGCATGTCAGGGACCTCATGGCAGCTGAGGCTGGGGGTGGACGTCGGCGGGGTGGGCTGGCCGAGCGGGAGCGATGTGCAGGGGCCACCCAAAACAAGGGAGGCTCGGCCGGGTAGAGACACCCCGTTTTCAGGGGAGGTGGTTAAGATGACTGGCTCGCTGCTCTGCTGCTGGAGGAGGGGTGTGGCGGCGGCCTGCAAAACGAATTTGGTGCTCTGAATGCACTGGTCTTGGTCACACTGAGAGAAAACGTCAAAAAGAGGGACAAAGAGAACAGCATGGGAGGTGATGCGAAAAGCAGAGAGAAGTAGGGTGCCAGAGGGGATGGAGGGAAATTAAAGAGCGGCAGCGTTGAAGATTAGAGAATGAGGATAGAAAAAGCAGAAGTGAAGATAAAGGAGGGGCAGGTGATTGGAAAAGAGGGTGAAAAAGAGAATTAGATGTTAGTACCTGGTTAGAATACAAAAACACAAAGAACCCACACCAGCTTGTGCATCTGCTGCAGTAAACAGAGCTGAAAACAAATACGCCCTGCTTCATGGCCTATTGATCCCAGTTGTATTGCTTTAGAGTGGAAATCGTTCGTGTAAAACTGGAGCGGGGTAACTGGGTTAGGGCATGACCAGACACCTTAACATACATTATTAGCTACAGGGAAATTACCGTCCCATTATCACCACAAAGAAATGATTTGAAACCTCAATTAAAGATGAAATTTTGCAAAGATGACAAAAATTTAGAAGTCCCGTTGATGGACGATGCCCTCTTTCTATCCCGCAGCATTCCCAAAGTTTAACTGACAAAGCGCCGTGACTTGACCGACATCTCACCTCTTTGCTTCAATGTCACTGACCTAAAAAGAACAGATTACAGACGTGACTTGAAGAGAAGCTGCTCTACCTTTGGCAACAGAAGAGAAGTTGTCTCAAGAACCATAAACCTTCATATCAGCTGCTCTTATCACTTTAACAACAGGAAAATGGACACTGCCACGTCTGCACAAAGCATGGGGGGTAGTAGACAGTAAAATACATCACTTTTGTCTTTCTACTTTCTTGAGTTCTTGTTCTTATGAACAGAAACAACTAAACTGAGAGAACCACAAAGAATGAAAAACAAATTGATCTCAGGCAGAAAGTGATGCAGAATGATCAGTTTTTTTTATTAGCAGATTTGTGGGAACACAAACTTTAAATATTTTCTTCAATAAACAAGAATTTCGGCTAATATTTATTCAGAAAGACTGCCGTTGCCCCACAACTTCACTGCATTTAGTTTTCCTAGATAGCAGTGGAAGACACTGCACCATGTAAACATAGATTAATAAAAATGCTCTAATCACTGACTTCATTAATTATTTTCTGATAGATCAACTAATCTACTGCAGCTCTACCTGTGTAACCCTGAAAAGGATGCAAGTCCCTTATTTGCAAGGTCATGGCAACAACAGCATTATCTTATTAATGTTTTCTGTTTAAACAAGGTTTAAGATGAGACGGTGCCAACAAGTTAGCAGAATAGAGCAGTCAGTGTTAACGCTGACAACAGACCCCAGACAGTCTTTTTTTTAAATATACATATAAAAAGCTGAAATCCAACAGTAGCTAAAATAAGTAAAAGTGAAAATGAAACTGGGGGTTGTCAGCTTTTCATCGCTCCATGTGTAATCAAGGAAATGGTCGTCGACCACATCGCTTCCTGGGGTTAAGAGGAAGAGGAAGTAAAGGAGGAAGGAAGGACCAAAATAAAAAAATTTACAGATCTAAGCCTGTTGTGTAAGATGAATACTAACATTTCTTCTTTTTTTTTTTTTAATGTGTCACACTGTCCATTGATGTAATTGTTTAGATTTTGCCACCATCAAACTGGAGGAAATGTTTGTAATGCTACACAAAGACCCGCTTATCTTCCCCACCACCGAGTCAAATCCAGAGCGGAGGGCTTGTTATCAAGGTGTAACGTGACTTCATATCACACACGGTTACCACGGCAACAGCTCAAAAGGATCCTGGGTTTTTAAGCTGCATCACAGACAAAACACAAGGAAGCAAAGGTTTTTTTTAATCGCCCAACAAATGGAAACGTCTGTGCGTTTGCCAGCTCCGTGCTAAAAATGACGGGCTTTACATGCAAAACAAGTTCACAATGTAACTGCAGATTTAAATGTTTATGTGGGCCAACATGTCCCCTTGTTATGTAACAGTGTGCAAAAAAAACAACAACAAGTATCTTCATATTCATTTGAATAATCATGGTGAGCACATGCTCTTTGTAAAAAATGCACTTTTACTTCTACAGACTTTCACTTGTGATTGAAATTATTTAATCAATCGCCTGCTAATCTCTCCTGATAGCAAGTGAGAGAAATCCTGATGCGTTACTAGAATATATATTTAACTCACCACATTAACTGTAAGCATTGTGTGCAGCAGCCAGAACTTCAGCTGTAAATTACAACAGCTATCACAAACAAAAGGCTCACCACTGCAGGTATTCTATTAGGTAATGCAGAGAAATGTTGTCGTGGCTTACAGCCCAGTACAACTGGTTGACTTAGGACATCGAGATGGATTACGTTCATGTTTGACATCTATGTGAGACCATGGAGAATGAGGTCAAGTTTGGGCGTGAACAAGACGAAGTCTGTGGCACACAGCGAGGGCCATCAGTGAAAGACGTGGAGCAGCAGAGGTGGTAATGTGTGGTTAGCGCTGAACAAAAGAAGACTGCTCTCTCTTATTCAAGCACCACAGGGTTAAGGTCATGGTGTCGCCCTAACAACCTCTGCTATATTGTTCTAGACTGAGAGAGCTCAACAATGAAGAAAAATACTGAAGATTAGCAGCATGGTGCCAAAAATAGCCTTTGATATTTCAGACTTATTAAACTCCAACAGCAAAAAAAAAAAAAAAAAAAAAAATCACCTAACATGGCACCTCTGCACTGCATTTGTTGATCTAATTGAAAAAGGCACCACAGAGTCTCTTAGCTGAAATATCAGCTCACTTCCTTATTCCAATTCAGAGCAATCTACCAATTTAGATCCAGTGAGAAACATTTAACAGGATTTACTGACGTGTGGGGTTTGTTGCGCAGAGGAAGGTTGAGGAAAAGGAACATTATTTAAAGGTGAAACGTGTTAAAAAAAAAAGAAAAAAGTTTAACCTCATCTGTGCTCTAAGCTATGACCAGTTTGGGTTAGTAAATATTTCCGTCAATCAGACAACCACACGTCACAATATTTAGTCATTTCCTCAAGCTGACATCAACTTTAGTGTCTGCAAGCGGATGTTACTGGTACGTGAATTCAAGGTCTTCCATCAAATTCAACCTCATACCTCCTATCTGCATTTTCATTTATTTTCTGGAACACACTCAATATTTTACACCATAATTTTAATAGAACATGTAACTTGTTTTCTTACTCTTATTTCCCAGTTTCTGCCTGGTTTCTTGTTTTTCAAGCAATACTAGTTTAACTGAGTAATTATGGAAACCAGGCCAGGGGTCGTTAAAAAAAAAAAAAGGTGTCTTCAAAACAAGATACGTGATTTTTTTTTTTTCTCGTCACTTGCAGTCACAGTGACTTTTTGGGTAAAAAGCTGATGGTGACGAACCTAAACTCTTCAACAATGCACTTTTCTTCCTCGTCTGTACTCCTGGCTGGAAAATTACTGACAGTAAAAAAATGTGTCTGTTCCAGGCAAGACTCGAGAACAATACAATTGCTCTTTGCTTCTATTCTCATTTCTGACAAACAACTTAATGAACACAACTACACCACTATTAAACCTCAACTCTGTATTTTTACTTCCCCAGACTCAACTTGGAGAAACCATTTCAGTGTCAGTGTCTTACCATATGGCTTTGCTGGGACTGGGTAGCGCCATACATGGTGATGCCGTTGCTCGGCGCTGCCATCTGTGGCGTGTCTGATTCGACAAAGCCTCGCCTGTCAATGAGACTGCGGTGGGAAAAGTAAAACATTTATAAAAGTTAATTGACCAGTACTACGCAGCAAATATTGTGACCAACTAATAAATACAGAAGCAACCAGATTCTAATATGTAGCTTTTGACTGGTAACTGCAAACAAACATTCATCCATCTTACTAATTGTAGACGATTATAATATTTTGTGGGCACACTAAGTACTTTGATGCACAAAGCTGTATAAAAACCCTATTTTTCAAGTCTTGACCATGAGGGAGACAAAGCAAGCGAAGACTCATTTCTACTCGCGCAGACCCATAAAATCAAAAGTTGGTGATAAATCACTGCGGTCCTGCACAGCGGCAGAGTGAATTATTGTTTCTGTCCCATCGTTACCGCTGCAGAGTCCTGACGCAGCCGCTTGGACAACAACCTGCTGAACTCTGGCATGCATGTGCACATGTGAGAGCTAACGGGCTACATACAGCGACAGAGGCCATTTATCAGCCAGAGAGAGGTTGATCAGATACGGAGCGGTATCTACCACACATGCACAGAGTCAGCCGGTGTTAAACTGCACAAACAGGGTAATCATTTAACAGAAAAGAGTGTTGACAGTGAGTTCCAGAGGGACTGAGCTGGTAGGAGTTTAAGTTTCACAGAGATAAACTCCAGCAGACTACAGCCTGGGTTGCTGGTAATGAACAGAAACTCTGGAGACACAGGAAACTAGCATTCAAACGTATTTGATGCATTAACACATATTAGTCCAAGTCTCTACAGGCCTTTGTCTGTGTGCATTTGTGCTGCGTGCTTGGCTCATAGGTGATGTGAAACATTCCTTTATTATTGCTGGTTCCAGCTGTGCAATGCCTGTGGCTGCAAACACAAACACAAATGCCCAGATGGCAGCCACCTGTGCACCGAACACTCTCCTCACCACCCACTGAAATCATTACCGGGGTTTTATTGCATGATGGCCAAAGCACTGAACAGCCAAACAGCTTAATAAGAAAGTTGCTAAAAGCCTGCATCATAGCTTTTCTTAGACTTTGCATAGATGCGTGGGCGCCTTGGGAGTTACTTAAAAACGTGCGAGAGCACAAATGTTTGCTTACATTTACTTTACAGTTGAGGGCAAGAGTGCTGAGAGTTTAAAAAGTTCAGACACTTCTGACGTCAGTCTAAGTCAAGTATCTCAGAAGTGGGTACAGTGGCCAGTAAAGATAAGGGGTATCTGTTCTGTGGGCACCTGCTTCAAACCAATACTTCAGACTCAAAGCAAAACATGAACTAGTTACACAGAAACGAGGATTGCTGAGTAAAAGGCGTGAGGAAACGTGGGCGAACATCTATCCATACAGTCGCATGAAGACGAGAGCGCAGATGTGACATTCGGTCTGTGCATGAGCAGGAAAGGGATGAAATCTAATACATCTAACCAGCTTTGATGTTCAGTTCAGTTAAAACAGGCTTGATATTCGTCGTCATACTCCTGCAGTGGCTCAGCTATGTTTAGAAAAAGGCTGCAGGCCAGCTTCTTTCAAAGAAGTTCCTCGCATCAAACAGAGTCTGAACTATTTTGGCCTTTGGAGAACACGTAAAATTACAACTAGATGAAAAAAGTAAAGAGGAACTACTTCAGTGAAGGCAGGCGAATCATGGAGCATAAGTCTTAAGTGACACCTTTTTACTTTTTCTTTTAAAGAGGAAGACAAGAAAAATGGTTGTAAGCATTTGTGCTCAGTTTCGAAATCCTGAGCTTTCCTTTATTTTGATCCATTGAGATCAACTGGGCACCAGAAAATGTACAACTAACCACATAAAACCGAAAAAAGCACATAGACTCTTCTCATACCTTGGTGGCAGGGGTCCACAAAGTGCTGCACAGCAGTTGGTGAATATATTTCCGTAGCTGTAAGGGTTATAGTTGTCCTTCCCTCTTTTAGAAGACCACGAACCTTTTATCTGGAAAAGATGGCCCAACTTTATAAATCTCACCTGTAGTGAGTATCTATGGACATCTATCTGTATCTAAAGTGTGTATGTGTATAAAGACAGTAAAAACTGCTGATGTACTGCAGAAGTCAGCCACAGGCAGAGACTTTCTTTGCAGACAGACTTTGACACAGGTGCTAGCCCATTTCATTTATTTCCATTTCTGCTGTCATGAAAAAAGATGGCATTTTCAATGCTCTTGTTTACAAAAGGTGTTAAATCAGTTTTCCACATTTTCTTTTGACTGAGAAGCAATTGTTGTGACCGACTGTAAATCACTGTACATAAATGACAAATATGGGGGGAAAAAAGGTACTAGAAGTGCTAAATAAAACCGTAAAATTTTAAGCGACAACTGCAGTAAGCATTTGTTTTAGTTGTTAGAAAGCCCACACTGTTTATATGTGGTTGGCTTGTTTACTGAGCCAAGTTCTGTTAAGACTGTAGCTTGTTTCTTTCTGAATTTCATGATTCCTGTTATTGAATGCACCGTGGCTGTTCCAACACTAATGAATACACCATTCCGTGTAACGTGCCATACAAAAAAAAACGACAATACACAACATCTAAAATGTCCAGACACATCTAGGCCTGAATCCAAAGAAATCTGACCTAAAATAAAGCTCTCTAGACGTCTAAACCTAGTGACTGATGCTAAAGTGCATGAACGGGTACAGGTTTTATGTGCAACCTGCTGAATTAACCAGCCACACCTGACAGGCTGTGAGCAGACACTCTGATTGGCCAGCTATCATTACCTTTTTGAACTGGGCAATAATTTAATATAAACCGAATGGAACAAACTCACAGTTCAGATATGGCAGACGATCAACGAGCTGAACTGAAGTGTTAGTGGACAGTTTTTGATCTGTGACCTTGGCGTTATTAACAACTGACCGTGCTGACACATGAAATTTCCTCCAGTGTGGCTGAGTTGAAAAGGATCCAGAGCTCAAGCTGTGAGCACATGTCAAGAGTTGGCATCAACACATTTTTCTCTTCTTACAGTCTATCATATGCAGGTTTTCACATCATGTAACAAACACAACATAAATATACTCAATAATTAAATAAATACCTATTACAACTTTGTTATACACTTAAAAAATACAATAACCTCTGGTATACTGTACTTTGTGGATACTCACATCTTCATTGGTGGTTTGATTGGAGCTGATCAGATAAGTATGGAAGCCTGAGAGGCCCACTATGGACCAGACAGAGAAGAAACACACCACCACCTCCAGCACAGTGCTGCAATAATGTTAAGGAAAAATCCTCTGATGCGTTTATTGGATACATCAAAAGCAACATATAACGATGATAGCTCAGCTACAGAGACGTACAAACATAATTGACCCACATGGAGCTGGCATAGGCATTAAAACGCATCTGTAGCAGATCGCATACTGACCTACAACCTGAGGGCTGTTGTCCTCATGCCAATACTTCCCAGATCATTTGGCTGGGACTGTCCAGTCATTTGTTCTGATCCACATAAGCTTCAAAAGGCACCGACACCAGTCAAGAGGAATCCTTTTACTTACAGACACAAACGGCAGTGATGCTTATCACATGTGCAGCACCTCAGGATACAGTCTCTAAAGGGGTGATTGTTTATAATGTGACACCAAGATCCAGATCAAAGCAGTTCACTATTTATTGCCACAAACAAGTGCCTGAAGGCCTCAAAGACACGTCTCTAACACTCGTCAGACTGCACGTATATAAAAACGATGACTCCTTTATAGTATGCATTCAGAATCAAGTATTCAGGCAAAGGATATCTTGCAGGACTTTCTTTGAGTGCGCTGAGGAACCCACGTTGATGTGAGACTGCAAACAGAAATATTTGTCATTAGACCTCTAAGGTAGTTGTTTCCGTCAATATATGCCCAACATCCAACATATAATTGCACATAATCATCAGTTAATATTTTTATAGAGCCCGACCGATAAACTGGTAGAGTCAATATTTTAGGCTGATATAGGTGTTTGGAAACACATTGGTATCGGTGATAATTATCCCATTATGCACAAATATAAACACTGGGAACAAGCAGTGTCCTCACTTGCAAAAGGCATAATTGTACATTGTATCCAGCAGAGGGCGCATGCGGACTACGTTCAAGTAATGGCCTTTCACGTTTAAGTTTCAGTTTCAGCACAGCCGGAGCAGGGAGCAACTAAATACTGTACTGTGTAGTTAAGTGTATTTTGCTGAACAAAGCATATTAAATTTATTTTAACTGATGTGTAAAATAAAATAAAAACATCAACAATAATAAATTCTCTTTAATCCTCCGACTTGCTTGTCATTAGCTACGTGCCTCTCAAGTTAGCAAGCTAACGTTTAGATAAACTAGCATAGGCTATTGCCTTATAAAACTTTAGTCAGAACAATAAATCTAACGTAGAGGTAAAATATATCAGTGTTAGCAACGTTATCGTTGTCGTCCTCAATGAAATACTGTACATTGTTTCTCTGAAATCTTTACTTCTCTGCAAAAAATAAATAAATAAATAAATAAATAAACACTGTTGTTCAATTCTAATTTTAATTAGGCCATCACCATATGTGACTGAATGTTTAAACAGTGAACGGGGAAGAGATTTCTTTGTTTAATTTATATTTATGTAACACACTTGATAACTTTATGGTGAATAGTGGAGGATAAGAAATGTGAACGTACAGTTTCAAGAAAAACATGCTTAAAAGTAGATGTTTACTTAGATTCTTGGGGGTGGACAAAGCAAAAAAATTTCCAGCCAGTATATCTGCTCTAAATATCGGTACTGGCGAGAGCCAAAATGTCCAAATCTGTCAGGCTCTTAATTTTTATTATCAATTATTACATATATTATTGTCCTTAATGCAACACTTTCCCCACAACTTCTCATTTAAACATGCACACACATAAAAACAGCGAGCTGAGTGGTCCGCTGCCTGCTCCCAGCTGGAAGATGGTACCAAGCCAGAGCTCTGCAGTGTTTCACACCACCCACTTACAACCTGCTGGCTTGGAGCACACCAAGAACACAGCCACAAGGAGTGTGTGTCTGCAGCCCGCCACAGAGCTACTTACGTAAAATGATGTGCGTGATGACAAAGGCGAAGATGAAGATGGTGAGGAAGGAGAGCGA
This sequence comes from Hypsolebias coamazonicus, assembly GCA_032273985.1. Lineage (NCBI taxonomy): Eukaryota > Metazoa > Chordata > Actinopteri > Cyprinodontiformes > Rivulidae > Hypsolebias > Hypsolebias coamazonicus. Next base: position 13,468,016 of record JAVCKU010000004.1, read on the forward strand.
GAGGATGAACATATAGAAGAAACGGTAGTTCCTCCTTCCCACACAGTTCCCCACCCAGGGACAGTGGTGGTCAAAGCGCTCTGAATGGAAACAGAAGAAAAAGACGGAGATGTTAATTCAGATATGAGGACGCACAAGTCCTTACTATAACAAAAACGTTTCCCCATTTGAAGACGGGACACAATTATATTACATCAACTGAGAAATTATATTCATCAGGCACATTTTCAGTTATGAGGCAGACTTTACTGGCTGGATAAAATATCGTTTAAAAAAAATAAAAACCTAACCAGGTTACTTCAGAACAAACTGAGAATGATGGGAAATTAGTGGGAAAGGGAAGTGTCCCTCATGGTCTTGTCAAAACAATCCAAAATATTTCACATAGCGTAAAGTGCCTATTTATAAAAACCAGGGAAATACTGGCTGGCTGACATGAATGTTGCAGGATAAATAACGCTTGCATTGCAAGAAAATCAAAATGATGATTACGTCTAAGAAACGAGATGGAGAAGTTAACCTTGTTCACAAAAAGACACTCAAGAACAAATCCAATTTTCAGGATTTTCCCGTATTTTAAAAACAGATAAAAGCCTCTGATCACTTTAGGACACTTCCCCTCAAACCTGGGAAACATTAAAATGTATTAAGAATAAAACATTAGTGAGCATAGCTTCAAGTGTTCCAATTATTTGAGATATTACGGTTCTTCCTCACTTAAGTTACCAACATTTCATTTAGAAAAACTGCAAACAGCATCATTTCACTTCGTTTAACCAAGTGCTCCGAGAGAGGAAAAAGAAGTGTCATCATTCCATCAGCCTCGGTGCTGCACTCTAATCTCCGAGTGAGGACTACTTACTGTGCACACAGTAGTAGCTACTTTAATTAATTAGAGCCATTATTAGCTTAGTGAGTTGAAATGACCTTCTTTTGTCTCCACTGATCAATGCCTGGTTGAAATGTGTCTGGGAACCGGAGAATCTAGCCCGAGAGGGAGGAAAGGTACCACTAGTCAACCTTGATCATCACAAAGGTCTTCAACATGAAATGATCAACAAAACTAGAAGAAATTATGAAATTTTAATTACAGATTCATGCAGATTGAATGTCCATCCATCCATCCATCCATTTTCTTCCGCTTATCCGGGGTCGGGTCGCGGGGGTAGCTGCCTAAGTAGGGAGGCCCAGACTTCCCTCTCCCCAGCCACTTGGGCCAGCTCTTCCGGGGGAATCCCAAGGCGCTCCCAGGCCAACCGAGAAACATCTGGTCCTCTGGACATTGAATGTCCAGAGGACCAGAATTAACTTTTTTAGATTTTTCTACCTGGATTAATAAGCATGCATCAGGATACAGAGTCATGCATTTCTCCATGAGAGCTGTAAACTCTTGTGTTAGGAGCTAAAAGCGGTGGGAAAACATGTTCAGTAGCATTATCCCTCTGATGATGGCTTTAAAATGAAATAAATTCAAAATGGTTTCATAATGATGCACTATATCCATATTTATGTGCCAATACTCTTGATGCTTTTATTTTTTGCTTACATAACGGAATTCCCCCAAGGCAATCATTAAAGCTTCAAATGTTCTCAAACTAAGCACATCGGTGGGGAAAAGCAACAAAAAGCAATAAAATTACCATTAAAATCAATTATTGGATCCAAAGCCCTGCTCTCTAAGCTGCGGTGTTCTTGATTACTTCCAGCCAGACGTAAAAACACAGTCGGTCCATTTTGTTTCCCAACAGAGTAAGAAGACTGCGAGGGATGGAGGGGGTGTCATAATTCTGCTCTTTCATAAGCTTCTTCCATCATTCCTAAGGGGACGACCGTCTTAATAAAGAGGAAGTAGCTCCACCATATTCCTGCTCTTCACGGCCACCAGGGAAGACCTATCCATTTTGCCTCCCAACTTATTTAAGAGCACGTTATCCCTCTGGCTTTTACAGCACCAAAGGACGAAGGAGACAGGACAACGCTTTTTTAAAAGCACACATCTTACTGTTAATGTTAATTATTAAGGACGACAGCTGTGCAGTGGGCAGATAAAATTATATCTACTTCATTAAAATTGGTTTCTCTTTAGATACTGATGAGTAAATTGTGAACAAAGCGCAGTAATTTGCAATTCATTAAAGCCATAAATTTAGTTAAAATGGTCAAAATTATGGAAATATTTGCCTGTTCATACATAGAACAGCTCAAAGATTATCTTTAAAATGTTACCAAAAAAAAAACAAAAAAAAAAAACACTTTTGTATCTGACATGTACATCTTGACTATATTTTATTGGTTTTGTTTTACCTACTATCTTTTAGTGTGTTCTACGGTTTAATTTTTTTTTCTTATAAATATAAACATTTTATTGTCTTTAGTTAAAGTTAAGGAAACTCTCGCTTATGAAGGCTTTATAAATAAAACTGACATATTGACAAAAAGACGTTAGAACAGAAATTGCATTTTTTTAATACACGTTTCACTAAACGGGCAGCACCATGGCGCAGTTGGCTGAGCTGCCGCTTCTCAGCGAGAAGGCTGCTGGATCAAATCGTGGCTGGGGACCTTTCTGGTTGGAGTTTGCATGTTCTCTCTGTGCATGTATGTTTTCTCCGGGTACTCCGGTTTCCTCCCACAGACCAAAAACATGCATGTTGGGCAGATTAGTAACTCTAAATTGTCCCTAGGTGTGAGTGAGAGAGTGAATGATTGTTTGTCTCTATATGTTGTGTGTCCCTGTGATGAACTGGAGACCTGTCCAGGGTGTCCCATGCTTCTCACACAGCGATAGCTGGATATGGGCACCAGTGACCCCCGCAACCCAAAAAGGAAGAAGCGGGTAAAAGAATGAATGGATGGATTTCACTAAACTTTTCAAATTAAAAAGTTTTGCCTGTCTTGGTCTCAAAAAGCTCTGTTTACAACGAGTGACTCAAGGCAGGAAAAGCTGTAATATAAGCAGAATGTGATTCAGCAATTTCTTCCTAAAATAAGATTACAGATAATAAAACCCCTAAAACTGTTAGTACTAGTAATTAAAAAAGCCAAACTTAAGAATTCTCTCTGGTATTCGTTCATGGACTACATTTTGCTCAGCATCCCAACTTTTTTGGAAGCACAATTAAAGACATCTCAGTTTAAAGTAGAGAGCAGTAACTTTGAGATGAGATTAAGAGATAATCCTACAACCTAATTTCACCAGCATGGTTTTTACTCCCACCCACCTGCAGGACGGACACTCCTGTTATGTGTCAGTTTCTCCTTTTATATTTCCCTCACATCTGTGGCTGCTTTTCACAACAATGATATGGTGCAGATACATAATAATGAAACATCTCTTTTTTTAGGATTGGATGCCTTTTGTCCATGTTTAGTCAGGAAACAAGCCAATAAAGGTTTGGAGTGCATGCAGGGATGTAAATCATCAGCGTTGCTCATCTTATTGTTTTTAAGGAAGAATATTTATAAAAACAGCGAGCCTTAGTATTTATGTTTCAGAATGTGTCTGCTTAAAATGTGGACAAAGAGCAGCTTTAGGTTGTAATAAACAATGCCTGTCAGATAACTGCTCTTTCATCTTTTTGATAGCTTCTGCCTTCCTTCCTTCTCGCCAGCGTGAAGCTGCTGTGTCTGATTACCCCCTTCTCCTCTTCCTACAATTACTAAATCATCTTTGTCTCAGATGTAGTCAGACAGCTCTGCATCTCACAGAGAAATTCAAATGCAGACCCGTCTCTGTAGACAGAGAGCCAAAAATCCTGATGAGTGATGTAAAGACAAGTTGCACATTTCTGTCTTTACCTTTTAATAATGATCTTTTCTAATTGAAGCTGAAGTCAAATGTTAAAAGGCAGAAGAATTCCGCATTTCTTTTTCCGTAATTTGTAACTCTCCCTCCTTATTTTTGTATAAAATTCTCCAAACATATGGTGTGTACAAAATATTCAACGCAGGTCTGCAGCACAGTTTAAATATTTTGCTTGACATGTGTTATAACAAATAAATGTAATGTGAAATCTGTGTGGCCTGAGCTGTATATACTACATACTGCATGCTGGTGGCTGATTGGTTCAAACTCAACTCTGGCTCTTATGAGAGATTACACTAGAATTTCATAAAACTGATATTCATTTTGTTGTTAGACTGCTTATCAAATCCATTTAGACTTTTTATTAAAAACACCTCAAACTGGGATAGATGATAAGCATGTGTACATCTTTAATATCCAGCTAACGCCCAGAAAACATCGCAACTCACCCACACAGTTGTCGCAGAGGCTGCAGTGGGAGGCACGTGGCGGTCTAAATATTTTGCACGTGAAGCAGTACTTCAGCTTGACTGTCTGGCCGTTGATGACAACCTCCTTGGTCCTGGGAGGAGGCCTGTACCCTGTGCTGCCATTGGCCACATCTTAAGAACAAAAAGAGGAGAAACAAAAGAAGCACAAGTTACATTTTGTGACTGCAGAGCTCCGGTAAGATATATGGTCTGAAGGTTCTAAGATGAGGAAAAAGATTGGTCATAGATGAATTAATAAACATGTAATCAGGACTTCTGATGGGTTGCGTTTCAGTCAATCCCTCCCACACATAGTATGGGAACTTTAATAACTAGTTAACATGTTGTCAAAGCAAAATATACTGTGCAATAATGACATCACTTGTCCTGCTAATAGCCTAGCTACTGAGCACTGCAATAAGCAAACCCAACCGGTTTCCTAATTCGAGAACTGCTGCAGTGAAACCAGCCAAGTTTAGTTAAATTTAACTTGTGAAATTTAATACGCAGTTAACACCACAATCCCCAAAATATATTAAAAAAGGCGAAGTGTTGGCAAGCTGCTTTCAGTGCTTCATGATGGAGTAAAAAAGCAGTAATGATTGTCATTTTTATGAGATAAAACTTAGAGCCTGTTTTCTAAATTTGCTGTGCTTGCCCAAAACACATACACGGAGTGAGAAAAAAAAAGATGTATGCAGGAAGGTAATTTTGAGATCTTGTAGAAGCCTTTAAAGCAGTATGTGTGTGTGTGTGTGTGTGTGTGTTAGCGGCGCGTTTAGGTACTGCGAGGCTTGTGTAGGCGTTTGACATTTCTGAAAAGAGAGCAGAGAAAACGCAGCCAGGGAGTTCTGATCTATTGAATTCATCCCTATTGTGATCAATGTCTACTGCACGCTCTCAGCTCTCCACCATTATTCTGCTTCTCTGTCCTTTCAGCACATCACAGAGGACAATAACTGAGGAAAGTTGAGAGCAATTTGCTTTTACAAAAACTACAAGGAAGAGTGTTATTGCTTGGGTTAACAGGTAAAATCTGTGTCTGTCGTATAAGGTGATTCTAAATTATAATATTTATAATTATTAGACAGGACATCTTCCAGGCATTTCGAGAGCTCTCTTATTTATGCTAGCAAGTAGGAAAAGAAACATGTTGACAAATGTAGGTCATATCCTAAAAACAGATATTTGAGACAGTGGAGGAGAAAAAAAAAATAGGAGTAGATCAAACTTGAACTTTTTGTGACCACAGCTACTGGTAACAAAAAAAAAAAAAAAAAATACAGCAAAATGAGGTTTAACTGGTTGCAAAAACATTTCTGTTAGTTTTGTCTTATAAGTGAAAAAACTAATTACCACACCAATTTGAGTGGCGTTGTTTTACTCATTTGTAGTTTTAAAGAAAGATTAAAAATAGTAAACTTAAGCTTAATTTCCATTTGTTTGGAACAATTGATTCCGGAAACAACAGAAAGAAAAATGCAGTTTTGTTGTCATATTGTTGACATAACATGTGAAAAACTTTCACAACAACAACAACAACAACAACAATTTTATTTTAAAAAACGCCTTTCAGGACACCCAAGGACACAGTGAGTAGAGTTTGGTTTGTCTGACAAGTAGAGCTGTGTGTCATCAGCATAACAGTGGAAATGGACACCAAATTTTCGGAAGATATGACCTAGAGGAAGGAGGTAAGTGATAAAAAGAGGGATCAAGGACAGAGCCTTGGGGTACACCTGTGGAGACGGGGGAAGACTGAGAACGGAAGGATTTAAGCTGAATGAATTGAGTGCGGTCAGAGAGATGTGATTTGAACCAGCCTAGCGGAATACCTGAGATGCCAATGGAGGTTAGTCTGTTGAGGAGGATAGAATGACAGACTCTGTCGAAGGCAGAACTTAGGTCAATTAGAATGAGGATGGACAGAAGACCAGAGTCAGCAACAAGAACAAGGTCATTAGTAATTTTGTAGTAGTAACAACAACAATGACAACAGCAGCAGCAGCAGCAGCAGCAGCAGCAACAACAACAACAACAACAACAACAACAACAACAACAACAACAACAACAACAACAACAACAACAACAGTATATACAATATATACAACAGAAACAACAACAGCTGAAACAGCAATAACAGTAACAACACCAGCAACATTAATAGATTCAACAACAGAAACAACAACAGCAGCAATAACAGTAACAACAACAACAACAACAACAACAACAACAACAACAACAACAACAACAACAATTGTATTAATGTAGGCCTATGTATTATGTAACTACAGTTTAAACAGATATTAAGTTCTCTATAACAGCTTCAGCTTCATTGTTTTTTCTTGTTCTTTTCTTGCAATAAATAAATTTCTCATAATTGCAGGAATTTTTGTGCTCACCGGTTTTTAAATCAGCTGTTAGGAGCTTATCGTGTCCTTATGAATGTTTCGTGTTCAGAAAGTGGCGCCATATTAATAATTGATGACGAACTCAGTGGATCAATATTTAGAAATCAGCTGAACTCGTTCACCCACCCCTCCTCCCCCTCACCGTTCCAGCTGCTGCAGCTCTGCGCATGCGCCCCGGTCCTCCCGGAGTTTCGGCCTGTTCCGGCGCCGCTCGGTCATTTTCGCCTCTTTGTTACACTGATATGTGGATTTAACTCGGATTCAACCCAAACATCCAGCGGAACGTGCAGCTCTCCTAAAAGGTTAGTTCGTCCACTTTCTCCCGCGGGGCCTCGCGGCTCCGTCGCCGGCGGTTCGGTCACCGTGGCTTCGGTCCCGGCTCGCTCTTCGTTCTTGTCGCTCCGGGACACGCTGTTGTTTAAACGGGTCTGTGTGGTGGTGGTGGTGGTGTATGGCGGCGCCGGGCCCTGCAGTTGCACACACCGGCGATGAGGGGGGGGTTTACTGGGGGGAAAGTGTGCTGATAAGGTGACTCCATCGTCGGCCGGGATGCACATGGTTAGACCTTTGGCTCCTGTTGGTTCCGTCAGGTTTAAACGCCGCTGTTCTTCCGAACCGAACACCAGGCTGCTCTTGTTTCCCACTGAGATGGAATGTTCTTGAACGCCCCACCATTAGCTCTTCCTTCTGCTGTCCAAAGTTGAGCCCAAACATGTGTGGAGGAGCAGTTGCGTTCAGGTTCGGGTCCAAATGAAGACCCACACTTGATGCATTTTTCTCCATGTCGTCCTGTGAGTGGATGTCCCTGTCCACGCTGCTGCTGCTGCGTGGGATCCTGGTGACACTGTGGGGGAGAGAGGCTGCAGAGAGCAGTCAACAAGTTTTTACACAATCTGCTGACAAAACATTTGTTTCACACAAACACGCCTCTGTGAGCTGGACTCAAACCAGGCTCCACGTTCCTATCTTCAGCCTGTGGAGCATCCTGCAGGTGATCCACGGGTCCAAAAGGTTCTACCTGGGACACATTTACCAACAATTTAAATAGCTTCAAAAGAACTTCCAAATGAAACCAAGGCCCAGTCTGTAGGTTAGAACAGAGGGAAGTTACATCACTTTAAAACTCAGTGAGAAAATTTGTCATCTGTCACTAAAATGGCACAATTTCTACAATTTAAAAAAAAAAAAAAAAGTTTGCCAAGAATCTTTCAGCAAATAATCATAGTTGAATGTTCAGAAGCTTGTTCAGTCTTTATAATAATATGAAGTAGTTCTGAACCTTTAGTCGCCCTCCAAGCTTTAGTTTAACATTTCAAACATTTGTAAGTGTGCTGACAAATTAAAAACATTAACCGTTAGGGTAAGAAAGTTTTGTTGTGTACCTTTTTAGGAAAATCAAGCCGCTTTTGTAAAAGTAAAAGTTTAAAACTGCATCATCGTGGCTCACTGTCAAACAGGAAGTAAACTACTATTCTGTGCACTTTTACTATTTTATGAAGAATGCACATTCCTATTATTCCACAAACCAAGACAAAAAAGTTTTTTGAGTTGGGGAGTGGTTTGATCTGCTTAACACTCTATGAATAAATATTTAACCTGTTTAAAACAAATGACCTGTGCATGAAAAATGGATGACAGTTGTCATGTTTGTCTGCAGGGGCTTCTGTTTGAAGATGAATTTAATGTTATTTTGACACGTGACGTGGGAGATATTGTTCCTTATCATTAAAACATAAACAAATCGAAGGAATGCATTTCATTCATTCATTCATTCATTCATTCAACTTTTATTTCTACAGGTTAATCCCATTGAGCCCCAGGGACTCATTTACAAAAGAGACCTGATTTTAACAAAGAGCATGACAACAGTGGACATCAACGACAAAAATAGACAATCTTAAAAGAGGCATACAGATTTTTTTTTATTTTTTTTTTTACATATTAAAATAAGATGGCAAAAAAGTAGCAAAAACAGCTAAATTTTAAGGCGAATGTAGAAAAATTTCACCCATCGCTCCTCATGTCAGTGCTTTGGTTACAGTATTATCCTTTTATGTTGAGAGATGACAGAGTTGTAGCCGTTTCAACGACTCTCAGCTACCACCAGGTCAAATTTTAGCTCAATATCTCTAAAACCAGCTAAATTATAGTGATCCTTGTGCTTGCTGACGTCAGGTGGCTGTGGTGGCCATCTTGAATTATGTTTGCTTCAAAAGCTAATCGGTCGTAGTCGATCATCCAGTGATTATTTCCTGAAAGTTTCATTGAAGTCCATTCGGTGGTTCATGATATATTTTACTAACAGGCAAAGTTAAGTCCATCTGTCCATTATCTTTTACTCGCTTCTTCCATTTTGGGTCATGGGGGGTCACCGGTGTCCATGTCCAGCAATCACTGTGCGAGGGGGAAGTACACCCTGGACAGGTCGCAAGTCCATCACAGGAGCAAATTTAAGTCTAGATACAGTAGTTAAAAGGAACGAATCTGCTCATGCAGATGTTGTGGATCAGTCTCAGCTACTACCACACCAAATTTTACATCATAAACTGTAAAAATGGCTGAATTGCTGCCAGTTTGTTTATTTATTTAAAGACTGTGGCAGCCATCTTGAATCTTTTTGATTCCAAAAGTTAACCAGTGTCGATGTATGCCCAATACCGGTAATTACTATTTGTAGGTTTCATTTACTGTACAGTACATCCATGCATATTTTGCTAACACACAAGGACAGGCAAAAACACAATTTCGCTTATGCCTGTTAGAAACGGGCGATAACGTAAAGTTATGTGTTTGAAGGTTGGAGTGGAGAACATGAAGTCATGAAGCCTTGGATATTTTTTAAGCATTACTTTTCTAACAAACTAACATAAACCTGGTTTAGTTTATTTACTTTTGTGTTAAAAACAAGATGTAAAGTCCAGTTCGACGTCTTTAACGTTGCAGATTTATTTATATTTGGCCACTCTTTCTGCGTCCACCACCAAGGAGCACTACAGAACGCCCATTGTTTGTGTAAATCTGCTGCGTCCACAAGAAGCGTAAACTAATCCGCAGGGTGATCGTCACATTCGGGTCCACTTCCTGTCACCACGAGGTCACAAGGTGACCTTCACTGAATGTTGGAGCTTTGGTGAAAGTTTGGCTCGTTTCATATCGTTTGATGACTGCTCCTTCTTTGAGACATGGGGAATATATAAAGAAATCTAAAATTTAGTTGTATTAACAGTTAAAACTGTTGAAGCAGCTGCACAGACACTGGATTGCCTCAGAATACGCTCATAGTTTAAAGCAAGCAATAATTGCCACCCACCGTTGTCTTTCTTAGAGGTGGGCAATTATTAGGGATGCACGATATTATCGGCATGTATCGATATCGGCTGATATTAGTGATAAAGTTAAATATCTGACATTGTCCATTCCATAAAAATAACTCGCTGAGGCTCTGTTTTTGTATGACAAAGTAACAAGGATGCCTGCGGCGCCAGCACAACGGTATGACATCACACGCGCCGTGGAGTTTAAATTTGTAAAAATTGACAAATTTGCACTGTTCGAGTGTCGTCATTGTGTTAGAGAGAGTAAATGTCATGAATAAATTTGACATTAAACATAATCCAAGTTGAAGTGTTAAATCATTTTCAGCCCCCTTTTTGGCATCTGCATTTGGTAGCAGGCCAAACTGACAAAGACCATGAAGAATAATGTAGTATTTTAATTCCACAGCAGAGAAAGTTATGTAGTCTCTGTAAGTCGGACTAGGGGGAAAAATATCGGTATTGGTATCGGTTATCGGCCAAATAAGTTTTAACATATCAGCAAATCGGATACCACCCAAAAATCCAATATCGTGCATCCCTATCAATTATATCTTTGCTTGTGTTTGCATGTCTCCCTGTTAGCAAAATAGCTCATGAACCACAGGATGAATTTTAAAAAAGCTTTTGCGAAATAATTGTTCAATGTGGCTTGTCAACTTAATTATCTCGAACCAGTCCAATTCAAGATGGCAGCCACAACCAACTGTACTTCAAAAACACACATATGGTTATAAACATAGTTTTACAGATGTGCAAAACTTTGGTGTAGTAGTAGCCGAGAATCACAACGCGTACTCTGAGTGCTACACAACTGATTACAGGTTTGTGTGTTGGTGCCACGATACTGAAGGTTGTCTGTTTTAGAGGCAGACTTCTAGCTTATGGTTACCCTCCTGCTGCCCTTGGGTCAAAATGACCTACAAGTCTGCCTCGTGGGTCATTTTGACCCAAGGGCAGCAGGAGGGTTGCAGACAAAAG
>JAVCKU010000004.1:13502320-13512587 GCA_032273985.1 Hypsolebias coamazonicus
GTTCTGTGCATGTTTATGGAACAGTATGTACGCGTGTTCAGTGTCATGTCGATAAACGGGTGTGCGGCGCAGCGTTATCATACATTTACATGTATTTCCGCGACTTAAGGCAAAAATCCGGTTTAACGAATGCCACGTGTAATGAGTTCCGACTTACGCCAAAATCGGGTTATGAACGGAGCATAGGAACGGATCTCGTTTACAAGTCGAGGACTACTTGTATACAGTTCTGCAGAAATTTATATGGGTACTCACTAGCTCTGCAGCAGCTCGGTTCCAGTAAGGCTCGGCTCTGGTTCGGCAGACCTACCCTGCAGCGACAAAGCCCACCACCCCATCCAGGTTGATGTGCGTGTGTATAATTGAGCTTCAGGATTATTTGCGACTTACCTGCCATGTTCCATGCAAGCTTAATAGATAGTTACTTCTGGCTTTGCGTTGCTAAACTGACCCTCCATTTCAGTAGAAAGCAGCAGTCAGAAGCACTGTTGGCTTCTGGGTAATGTAGTTCTTTTGACTTGCGTTACAGTATAGGTTTATTGAAAGAAAACTACAAATGGCGGCACCAGTCCCAAGTATTTTTTCATTAACTTTTTATCCTGTACCATCCCAATCATGCGAGTAATATTAAAGTTGACAGTTGTGTGTCATGTACAATCTTACGTTAAATAAATACGAAAGAGGGAGTCTGCGAAAGTTGAACCGCAAAGTAGCAAGGGACTACTGTATTCAAGTTTGGCATTCAACTTGTGTTTTGGTCCTTTATGCTTGTTTTGCATGGACTTTTGTCTGTATTTATATTTATAAATTTTTGTTATATGGTTTAAAATGCAACTATTTAAAACTGAACCCTCTGGTGGGCCGAACTGAACTCATCCGTGGGCCTGATTTGGCCCCAGGGCCACCAGTTGAATAGCCCTGTTCTATACCATAACACGTGGCAAAGTACTGACTATGAGTACACACATTACTATCTGTAAAAAGGTCAGTTTGCTGCCATGTCCCTGGCCAGACAACCTTATTTGTGTAATCTTTTGTTTCCATAAATTTCACATATGACTGGTTAGATTTTCATAACCATCTCAGCCGAGTCGTCCCTAACGTACCCTCTGAATGCTCATAGAGCTTTGTTAATTTTTTTCTTACGCAAGGCAAAAATAATTTAGCTTCAGTTCATATTTCTAATTGAAAGATGAACAGAGAGGAGATGAGCATCGTAACTTGAGTAGTGACTGTGCTGTTCTCAGTAATATCAACACGTTCAGCAGGTATTTAGTGAGAAATTATGTCGACAAAGTTGTTTTAATTTTCCGCCTTTTTCTTGTCATAAAAGTTAGGACATTGCAACAACGCTGAAACCATAATAAATTTTAATAGCTGGCTGGGGGTAACTTCTTTTGTTTCACAAACAACAAAAATGGACCCAACTCCTCATTTGATTTATTTCTTATGCGAAAATTTTCCTATTTACCTCCTGGTTTTAAACTTTATTCTCAGGGATTTTTCAGAACAGCATGATATTCACTCTGTAAACTCTGGTTCTTATGCAGCAGTTGAGTTAGTTTTCATTCACTTGCAACATTTTAATACTGAACCTGATATACAGTTGACCAACTGTGGACAGAAATGCACATATGACTGAAAGTACAATAAATGGGTGTCCAGTGTTCATCCACAATCAAGTAAACAATTAGTAAAAAAAAAAAAAAAAAAAATTAGATGCATTTTTCCAAGAATGTTTACAAAAATGTATAACATCTATCTTTATACAGGCACATTGCAGTCGTGTTTTCACTTCTTTAGCAGAGTCTGCTGAGACAAATTGTCAAGAAAATGTTAAAATTTCCTAAAATTATTTACCTCCTGTTGTTTCAGATTACCACTGAAACAATTTCCTGTTCATACCCGTTAGTATTCATGATCTCACCATCATCCTACATTGTGTCATCTGTCCTCTTAACACCTACACACACATATACACACCTCCTCATTCTGCTTCGAGGCGGTCCAGCTCCTTCACTCCCACAGCTGTATAATTACCCTTTTTCTCTCAAAGGAGGTCTGGTTCTTTATGTAATTTAAGGTTTTAATGTTCTTAATCAAATATGCACAATTGAGACTATTCTGATATGTTTTGCTATTTGAAAGTGTGATTTAGTGCTCAGGCAATTAATCTGTGCTCAGATTCAAAATATAATAAAACAGAAAAATACCTCTTTAAAAAACTGTTGAACATAGCATGCTTCTGTTGCACATCTGCCTGGAGAGCCAGATGAGCAGACACCTGTGGATCTGTTAAACAATAAAGGGCTCGTACAACCTGGAATTTATTGGAAAGTTTTGATTTTAATGGCTGCTAATGATCTGTTGTCCATCCAGTTTAATTCCTTTAGTCTGTAAACATCATGAAGACGATGGAAGAAGCGGTGTTCGTGTAAGCAAACTCAAGTGAAGAAAAAAAGAAAAATCAGATCCCGTTAAAGCTTGAGCCACGCAGTTCATGTAACAACGCACTGAAAAGTTCAGCAGTCTTTTTTGTTGTTGTTTTCACCCGGTGCTAATTCACCTACATTGGTGGTGAGAGGCAGTCGAGGCCGACGAGGAACCCGTCTTCCTGCAGCCACAACATCCATCCTGCTGGAGCTCCATGACTCAGCTGCTCAGAGGCGCAGAGGTGTGGGTGAGTTTCTCCTGTGCTCGGCTACCTACATGAAATCCATCCCTCACCACGCAAGACACGCAGAAACCCACTTTGCTCACTCTTCTAGACTTGGAATAATAAAAAAATAAAGATTTAAAATGCACATCATCACAATCATCCACTCACCCTTTGGCTTATTTTACAGTGTCAATAACATTTTATTAGAATGAAGAGGATTAAGTGTGCATCTTTCTGATAAATGATCCAGTCATGCTTTGATGTTCAGCTTGTATTGCTTGTATCAACTGCAGGGATGTTATTATTAAAGGCAACTTAAAATAAGGTTTGGTATGATGCCCACCTCGCCTCTCAGACAAAAGGAGAGGAAGAGACGCCAAATTCCAAGCAATGGAAATACCAATTTTGAGGGGAAAAACACGTTTACGTTCAAAAAAATTGTTCTTTGATGGCAAAATATCACAAACTCAACACAAATAAGGGCGTTTTGCTCAGATTCTCTTATCCATGCATCCTTTGGACTCAAAAGCACGATTTATCAAAGCTGTGAAACGTGAAGAACCATCCATTGCCCTGATAAAACCTTCAATAAACTCACAAAACGATAGCTTCAAATAAGCAACTGATGTTTGTTTATTGGCCTAGGATTGTCAGGACATAATGCAACGTCTCCAGTGCTTAACAATGCTCATTGTTACATTTATTTGTGACATGTGCAGCACAGAGTATAAATGTGTATACGGAATAAAAGACGAGAGGGTCGTACGAAAAAAGGCAAATTTTACAATGAGGACAGGTTCTTTTCACACATTTATGTAGAGAGTTGAAAAATATGCCAGCTGACATGGACTGTAACAAAAAAAGATGCTCAGATTTATTATGGATATCTTCTCACCCTGGCACTTTCACATTTAATTACCAAAGCGATTGTTTTCTCAGCTATAATACAATGCATACAAGAATTTTTACATTGAAACATCATCTGTCATGTTCAAATATCTGACCCAATTAACAAAATATGTACAATAACAATACCAAATTTTACCAACAGTAAAAGCATTTGTTATAATAGTCTCACCCCCTGCTATGCTTTGATGGAGACTGACGTGTGTGCATTCATTGCACAAAGGTTTATATACACAGTGAAGAAAAATACAGACAACACATTTGTGCCAGAAACACATAGATCATCAGTAAAAGTCAATGAGGCTATGATTGATAAATTAGATACCTATTTCTTGTCAGATGCTCTTCTCTTTTGTTGATTGGCTGGTGCAATGCTGCCACCTGCTGGCCCGATGAAGCGTTACATCCTGTTGTTTTCAAAAGGGACAACTTGCTCTGGTCCTATTGCACAATTTATCTTCCAGCAATGGAGATGTATACATTTCAACTTGAAAGGTCTGTTATTTTTCATTCTCCCACACACAAACTGTTGGAAAAAACCCCCCAAAACAAGTTCAACCAACTGTACAGAGTCACGTTTTAAATAAATACGCTTCGTTAAGAAAGTGTTCATGAGCATATTCATATTTATAAAACAGAAAACATCTCATCCGCTCAAAAGGAACCACGTAATTCAGCACCAACACCTGGTGGCAGCTTTGGCTCAAAACAAAATGAAACAAAACAAAACAAAACAAACAAAAAAAAAAACAGAAAGGAAAAAAAAAAAAAAATCACAACCAAACACATACAAGTATTAAATATTTGTATTAAAATGAGCTTCAAGTCCTAAACGCCATGTTTTTTTCAACAGGGTCCAGAAGCTACACATATATAGAGTTAATTTTCTAATGTGGATATTTTCTTTTTAAAAAACACAAACATTTTCTGTCATTTTAATAAATAGAAAAAACAAAACAAAACAGGGATATCGTTTTAACCTTGGCGTCTGCCGTGTTGTTCTGCTTCTACTTCTGTCATAATTTCCCTAAGTGGAACAGAACTTGGCAGACAATCGCCACCACTCCTGTGTTGAGCACCGAGGAAATGGAGATGTCTAATAATCTGCTTTCGTACAGTACAAACTCTGTCTTGTTCTCTTCCACCTTAGCCATGGCCAGCAGACCTTTAGCTGCTCTGCACATCATGTTGACACTGGGCGGGTCCATGTGGGGGTGTCCCATGTGCAGCAAGCTGTGCGGATTCTGCTGGTATTGTGCCACGCTCGCTCCATCCTCCAAGAAGGCTACCAAATTACCCACGCTGCCTTTCTGCAAGGCGATGGCTCGCGCCGCTGTCGGGTCTCCCTGCGCCAGGTGGGAGAGGACAGCCACCGCCATCTCCCTGTACACCTGCACCTTCCTCTGACCCATGCAGCGCACCAAGACCGCGAAAAGTTTCTCTTGTCTGCTAAAAGGCGGCGTGGCCAGCAGCAGGTCGACGTTGCCGTCCTGGATGCTGAGTTTGCAGAGGCACTCCAGAACCAGCCTCTGGGGAGTGAGCTGGGAGTGCGGCGCTGCTGATGGGAAGGGGTCCTTGGCTTCAGCTGAGGGGCAAACCATCCAGTGGAGCAGGCCGTCCAGGATAGGAAGGCAAATAGTGTCCGAATAAGAAGAAAGATCCAGGTGACCTGCGATGTTGGCGAGCGTGACCATGGCGTTCTCCCTGAGCAGACTCAGACACTCCCACCACCACTCGTCTTTGCCGCTCGGCAGCTCCCGCTCCTCGTCTCGCTGAAAGCTCTGGGCCGACCTGTTCCTCTCCGGGTGCACGTGCTTCAGCAGAAGCAGCCTGCCTAGAAGAAGAACCAGCGCGGGGTGGCGCGACATCTCCATGTCGTTCCCGGGGATAAAGGACAGACTCCGGACGACGTTGGAGACACAGAGGCATCTCTTGGACAGCGAGTCCTGCCAGGCGGAGGCTGTAGCGAGCGGCGCCTCGTCCAGGCAGTGGGGCTCGTCCTCCAGAAGGGTGATGTGGTCATCCTCCCCGTCTGGATGCACCCTGAACGGGTAAGACGGAAGCGAGCGTGCAGGGTGCGCGTGTGAGAGGGCGTCCACCCTGGCGCACAAAACATCATCGATGGTAGCTGTGATGCGCTTCAGCCGTTTCTGGTTCTCCAGCTTGTTTTCTGGTTCGTCCTTGTGTTTCGTCTTTTTAGTTTCCCCGACGGGGGCTTCGCTCCGCGGCTCAAAGTGCGTCTGAATGTGCGCGGTGGAGTCGCCTCCACCCGCCTGCCAGTGCAGCAGCCCGCTGGTAAACTCAGTGATGTAGCCTAAACGCGCGGTCAGGTCTTCGATCAGGTCGTCTTTCTGCTCAATCTTTATGGGGAGCTTGTCGTACTTGCTGGCCTGTTTGGGTTTAGGTTCCGAATCAGCGGCGGGGTGGTCCGAACACGGCTTTGCACGCTCACTTTCCCGCTCTTCTTCTGCTTTTTTGCCGTTCTTCTCGTCCGTTTTCGCACCTACGTCTAAATCCCGCCCTTTGCCGCCCACCTCAGCTGGTTCTGCAGGGACGGGTGGAGCGTTCTCCTCTGTGCCTCCTGTCTGCTCCTCCTGACTTTCTGCTACCGACGATGACTCAGGTCCAGTTGGGGAGGTAGAGTCTGTTTCCTGATTAGGGGTGGGGGTGTTCTGTTCTGTCTGAACAGAATTCATATCCAAGTAGTTCTTATGAGCCACTGTCCCAACCTCAAATTCTTCCAAGATGCCAAAAATCTCGATCAGGCACCGGCGGAAGTACTCCACAATTAGCTCGAGGAATCCGGGCAACTGCACAAAGAAAAATTCAATATTAGTATCAATAAGTCAACAAGAAAAAAAAAAGAACAGCAGTCATTAAAGGTGAGATCGAGCTGGTTTTACCTGGGACAGGTTGAAGGAGGCCACGGTGCTGTCGTCGTACAGCAGGATGTTGATGGTGTCTAAAGCCCAGGTGCTCTCTGCCAGCAGGCCAGACTTTAGAGACATCATCACACGCCAGGCTTCAGGTGTTCCTGAGGTTCAATTATTAGGAATAAAACACCTTTATCAGACTGATTATAGCAGAACAAAATGTAACGACATCACTGCACATTTAACTAGCTCTGTGTTAATTTGACTCTTTTACAGGGAGAGTTACTGTTTCATACGTTCACACAGCTCCTGCACAAACTCAGTTTCACAAACACAGTGAGGGCTCCGTCTTACCGCAGTCCTTAGAGCTGAGCTTACGTCGCGGCTTCAGAATCGGTAAGGTGGCTTCCACTGACCCTGGGGGGTAGTTGAGGTCTCTCCTCAGGTTTGGAGGAAACTGACCAATGGGCCCACTGCTCTGTGAGCCCATCATAGGCAGCCCAGGTTTAGGCATCTTCATGGGCGACATGAACGTGGCTTTACTGGGGGACATTCTAGGGTCCATGGAGCGATGGAAGGGCCCTGGGCTGGGGGCTCGGGGCAGATGATTGGCCATGGATGGGGAGCTGGAATAAGACAGCGGTTGGCGTGAAGACAGGGGGGGCATGCCACCTGATGATATGTAGGGAGACTGGCGATGCCACTGGTCCTGCCCTGGCCGACCGTCCATGTCGTCTCTGCAAACGGAGCCGTACGGCGCCATTTGTGATGGCGGTCCTTGTCTGTTGTAAGGATAGCCGAGCTCTGTTCTTGAAGGCCACATGTTAGGCCCGTCAGCAGCGTGGTTAGGAGTGTGGCCCGCACCCATCATACTGTGCTGGCTCTGGCCTGATGGCGGCATACGGTCACGGTGGTAGGCGTAGGGAAACTGTCCCTGGATCGGTCTGTGCTCAGGGCCTGTGTACCCACCGCCATAATGATTGTACATGTCTGGCTGCTGGTTGGCGTACTGCATGGCGTAGATGTCGCTCTCATGCCTCTTGGGTGGGGGGCCGTACATTCCATCCAGTTGTCGTTTGTAGCCCTGATGAAGCAAAGATGCTCTTAGCGGTGACATGTTCAATCAAAACACACCTCCACAGGACGTGCATTCGTGTAATTTTTTTATAAAATACTATCATGTGTGTTCCAAATAGTAATATTTATATACACATTACCTTTCGAATGATAAAACAACACTAGGCACAAGTTAACTTTTTGTTGTGCTAAATTGTGGCGTCAGTATAAATGTTTTTTTATTCTTATCTATTGCGACTCCTGAGCTCAGTATTTATCATAACAGAAGTGGTAACAAGAAACGAGATGAGTCAAAATATAAAAGGCAAGATAAATTATGCAGCACTTTTTTTAATTAAATAATTCGTTTGTAATCTTTAACCTAATGCTGATGTTTTATTGTTTAAAAAAAATCAAAATTTTAGCTAGAATTACCATGTTCCTTTAATATAACAGATTAATAATACTGAGTGCAAACTGTTGAGCTGTTACCTACCTGCTGCTGCGGATACATCCCAGATGGATGCATCCCGTATGGCATGCTGGAATACTGCTGGCCATAACCATCATGTCTGCAAAGCAAAGACACAAAGCAGAAAAAGATTGTGTTCATCCATCATATTATAACCAGCAAAATCCTTCAGTGATGAGTTGGACTTTTATGCAAATAGAAGCTCACCTCTGCTGTGAGGGGTATCTGCTCGGGGAGTACATGCTGCCTTCACTGTTGGAGTGTCCCATGTTATTTTGACTTCCTGGGGGGCCCATAGTCCCTTCCATCCCCATCATATGATCAGGTCTAAGGATTAAAGAGAACAATCATTTCTAACAAGCGGAACCATTAGTTTTAAATGTTGCTGGTCACCAGGCGCCTTGTATGTGTACCTTCTGTCATAGCCTGGCCCGTATGGATACTGTGACCTTTGACTCATGCTTAGGCCCGACGGCGGCCGACCGTACATGTCTGGCATACCACCACTGGGAATCTGGCTCGGGATGTAAGGATCCGCTCCTGCCACTGCAGAAGAAGAAAGTAAATCAATGGAACCATCTCCAATAATTTCATGTAAATGTAAGAAAAAAAAAAAAAATGAAATGGGGACTCAAGGATGCAGTTTCTGTATTGACCAGAAGATGGCAGCACACCTCTATGAATATTCACTTCTTATTTGAGGCAAAGTGTTGTTATGCAGCTACCATCCTCCATATTTTTTAATCAGACTCCATTCGCTTCAGCCTTCAGAGGAGCCGCCGTTTTTATTTATTTTTTTGTTGTTGTTTCTGAAACTACTGCTTGTTCTGAAAACTAAATCACATGACTCGGTCAAAACAGGTGCATCTCAGCAGGGTGGGAAGGACGAAAAGAAAAAGGACGAGTGGAATAAGGTTGAGACAAAGGCCAGACCACTAGAAGATTAGACGAGATGGTGTGTTTTTGATAAATGGATGTGTGGTGTAACAAATAGTTCTTATCCCCTGTTGGACTTTTAGGAATAAAACACATCTGTCCTGACCTGAGCCGACATGGTGATGTGACAATAAACTAGACCAAAGGAGACAGACGAAAGATAAACAGCTCTGGGACACAAGTGTCATTTAGAGAAAGATCTGTGTGAGTTTATATCAAGTTTAAGGAAGAAGCTTTAAAGTAGACGCTGGTTTCATCTAAACCTGGTGAACATAATTTAAATTTATAATAAGATTATTCCCTTTTTGCTCGTAGACCAAAAACAAAGGAGTGCATTCACATGAAGCACAAAGAAAAACATCTTTTTGGTGAGTGGGTTCCACAGCGTGTGCCTCACTCACTCTTCCTCATCCCTGCGAAGGGGTCCTTGGCGTCGTACTGCATCCTCATCATCATGTCAGGCATGCTGAGTCCCTGCTGGTACGGAGCTGAGGGGGGCAGGCTGGTAGCCCGCTTCTGAAAGGCCGGGTCGCTCACCTCCGAGAAGGGGTCCTGCACGCTCACACTGCTCCTGGAAAAAGACGAAAACAGGGAATCATGGGAAAAGTGCACATCATATGGACAGAGCAAAGAGAAAATATGAGTTTGATGAACTCTGAGGGCTCAAAACATTTATCTAAAAAAACATTTCAAGCAATGATTTCATTACATAATTTATACATTTGAACATTTTTGACATAAACTGCAACAGATTGACCTATTAGTGCAGGTTATTTACTCCTTGTGCTTTTTAGAAGTTCAACAATTACCCAGAATCTATGAATTATTGTCTAAATTGAAACATATTGACCATAAAAATGAAACAATCCACAAAAGAATAATCCACAATTTAAACTCCTTATTGGATTTTTAATTAAGCTATTGAAAGCTATTTTTTTTCATATATTTTCACAAAATAATGCAAAATCTTCTTTTTCTGTAAACTGTTCTCAATAGCATCAAATCATCTGGAAAATATGTGAAGTAAAAAAAAAAGAAAGAATAAAGGATAAGAATATCAGCACAATATTTAACTGAATATGGTAGTTTTTTTCTCCCTTTAAGCTCTTTATCTTCAAGGATTCAAGGTTCTTTATTTGTCATGGTCCAAAGTGCATATAGTGGAACAAAAGTGTATGCACAGGGTCCCAGTTACATCCAACAAAAGTATTACAATGTAAACAAAAAAACAGTGATAAGATCTAAGATATGAACTAAGAGAAACATTAATACGCCAAGCACTAATAGCATAAAAACAATACGCTGAACAGCAGCACGAACATGAGTCTGTGTGAGCAGATGAGCACGAATGAACACAGCAACATG
>JAVCKU010000004.1:13523942-13536596 GCA_032273985.1 Hypsolebias coamazonicus
AATAGGTATTGACTATAGCCATTTCCATTCTCTTGGCAAAATCCACCACCATTTGTCCTTCCTGGTTTCTTTCCTTGACACCAAACATTACAATACAAACAATACATTACACATTACAATACAAACAATACAAACATTACATTTTTGCTCAGTTTCTGTAAAATTGACTTGGATATATCCATTTCAGTGATGACTAATTTGAATTAGCTGTGGCAGCCATCTTGACTTGGAATGACTCCAAACGTTTACCAGTTCTAGTTAAACATTTAGTGATTCATTTTTAAGAGTTGTATTAAAATCTGCCCCATGGGCAGATATGTTGCTAACAGACAGAGCATATTCAGTTAATGGCAACATTTGAAACAAAGAGTTTCAGTGTCAGCTACTCAACTTCAACTTTTAGACCAATACTGTATCTGTAAAACTGACTGTTATATTTTTGTGTTTTTAAGGTCGGTTGGCTGTGGCAGCCATCTTGAATGAAGTTGACTCTAGTTGTAGATGAACATGTAATGAATACTTTCTGCAATTGATTCATGAGATTTTTAGCTAACAGACAAACAAACACTGGCAAAAACATTATCACCTGGTTTTTGTATTTTGTTGGGTAGTGGTAAAAAATGAAGGAGGAAACTGTAAGAAAATTAAAATAAAGATGGTCTGGGAGGTACCTTTGGTTTGTGTGGCTCATTGTGAGGGCCGCCTTCATCTTTGACGTCCAACTTTAGCTTTCCATCTGGGCTCATTAAACCGTCTCCTGAGAGTCCTAACAGAAAAATAAAAAAAACATTTATAGTAACCTTTTTACTTATATTTACAACGCTGAAAAAAAAAAGACAAGAAAGCTTTTTCTAAAGTTGAAAAAAAAAAAATCATCTCAGTTTTGAGTTAAGTGAAACAAATTTACAAGTTTTATATTTAAATGTATGATTTGGAAACGGCACAGATATAAACTTTTATTACATTGCTTTTAATTAATTTCTAAATCATGACTGTGTTTAACTCAACACTGAGGTGTATGTTTTTTATAAAAAAAAAAGTCACATTTTCACAGCTGAACATTGTTTTCTGTGGTCTCAAGATCAATTTAGACCTGTCTAACAGTTCAGCTCAAACGTAGCAGGAAACACTGCTTCTTATGAAAGAGAAAAAGTAACAAAGAACTCCAATTAAAGCAAACCGAGCTGCTGTTGTCGCCCAGTTTTGTGGAAAACATTTTCACAAATACAAAAAAGTGATGAAATAATAGATTAGCATTCAAAAGAGCCTGGCAGCTGACATTATGTACATTTTATTATGTTTCTATTTTAAGAATTCAAATCATTTTTTAAATTGTGTCACCTGCATTTTCCTTCATAACGACAACAACAAAAAAAGTCTTTGATTTAGGGTTACAGTTTTTATTTCTTTGTAGTGTGCTGCAGCTAAATGGACAAAACCACTGGTATTTTACTTTGCATTTTGGAACTGTTATTGTGTATTTCTGACTTTAAATCTTAGCTGCCCTTTTTAAATGGGATGATTTTCTTTGATGTATATAAGCAACTATGCAGCATCTATAAACCATAAAAACAAATGCAACCAGCTGCTAAAAAGCTGGCTTTGAAAGTAATCAGTTCTTTTCTCTGCTACAAGCACAAACAAGATGGAAAAAATATGAGCTATAATTTAAAATATCAGCTATCAGCATTCAAATGATCAAAAAATGTCTTCCTGCTAGCAGAAAACGATGCACATGCCTGCAACACAGGCCGTCAAATAACCTCTGCTAGTTGGCATTAGTTACCTGAAGGAGGGATACTGTAGCCCGGACCTTGTCCGTTTCCTGTTGCTGAACTGTTGTTGCTCATTGACTGACTGTAGGAGATGGCGCTCCCTTGGTTGATGCTGGGGCTTTGGTAGTTTCCCTGCCTACCACACACACAGGTGCAAAAGGTTATTAGACCTAACAGACATGACTGTAGTCAGAGCTGCAACGTTAACGACAGACTGTGGAGAGAAGTTGGTAACAGTGAAAGCTGCAAAGAACAGGTCACATAATGCCAGAGATGATTTCTGGCGGTGCGTCACTGCCGTCATCCTTTACTGATCCAGAAAAAAACAAACAAACAAACCAAAGCATGTACTTCTGAGAGCCACGCTAAAAAGACACAGCATATCTCTGATCAAACAAACAGCTCTTCTAAAACATTTAGGATGAGCACGTAGCACGAGAAAAAAAAATACATTGCTGCTGTTCTCTTCTACTAATCCCCCCTCCCTCTGTTCCCTCTCATCCTCCCTCCTCTTATCCCACAAGTCATAATTTAACTAATTAAGGTGTGCTTTTGGAGAAGATCTTGTTATTTGTTGCCATGGTGACGGCGGAAATCAATGCCGCTCACTCAGCCTCCCCTCTATTTCTGGCAGCTCATCACATGGTATTGCAAGTGACATCAGAGGGGGCTTATCTGCAACCTGCTGAACACTAGCCATCCGTGTGTGTGCATGTGTGTGTGCATGTGTGTGTTTAAAGACATTGGCTGAGAAAAATGACACGAAGGCTGAAATGTAGCACGGTGTTTGGAGCTATTACGTCCATCTCCTGATGATTAGTGCCAGGACAAGAGAAATAAAACGTCTGAGGACACAACGCCATAGCCAAGAAATAAAAGGACGGAAATGGATTTTGTTAAAGGAATAAACGACGGAAGCAAAACACGACAGAGTGGGAGTAGCACTGTTTGTGCGTGTGATTTACATGTCAGTCATTTCTGGCCTAACTGGCATCATTCTTTCTTTTTACACACGTCATATAATACCACATGTTGGAAGCGATGCACATTGCCTGAGAGGAGGGATTGGTTTGGTAAACCTCCCCATAATCTCATCTCACAGATGTAATTAGTCATAGAGCACGGCTGATGATACATATGTAATCCCTCTATGGGGGCCGAGGTGCACAGGGAGGCGCCGCGGTGAAGAAACACAAAATCCACGCTTATCTGTCCCCATTTCTCTACAAAGAAGGGGGAACATAGACTCCTTCAACGCTGCCTACGTGCTCCCTCGTATGCGTCGAAACGCAGAAATACATTTGCTTTTGGATTGTCGCACCTTTTTAAGAGAGTCAGAAACGTGTTCTGCACGCAGACTCAGAACAGTGTAGCGACGCCGAATGACCCCCACCCACTTTAATCAACAGAAGCACAAACTCTCATGTGAATACAGAAAAATCCAAATCAGCAACAACAACACTGGTTGGTGTTTTTGACTGTGGCGCTCTCCCATTATGACTAATTCATGTCATAAAAAAGCCCATTAGAAAGCACTTGATGGAGGCACTGCACAGCGTTTAATCACACTTAATATATGCATGTGCCGCTATCAGGGCTATGGGGGCGGGGGTAGGTTGGGGGGGCGGGGGTGGCAAGCAGGGGGACGGCACAGCTCATCCATCTTGCTCTTGGGCACCTTTGTGCCAACAAAAAAAGTATCCTTTTGCTGCAGAGAAAGAAAGAGTGAGTGAAGGAGGAGAGGAAAGAGAGAATGGAAATGACGGTGATGAAGATGAGGAGAGGGGGAGGGAAATGAAGGCAGAAGGATGCCTGAGTGGTGTGTGCGAGAGCTCCTGTTGGACCTTTGGGGGGAGTGTTTTTAGCTTAATAAAACAACTTACATCTTTTTTAGTTCACTGGACAAGAATTGGATAAGTTGGCCTCATAGTTTAAAAGATATGCAAAACATCAGGCAAAAAAACAATACGTGTTATTTATAGGGATGCATGATATTATCGGCATGGTATCGGTATCGGCTGATATTAGCAATAAAGTTAAATATCGGACATAGGCCATTCCATCAACTCACCGATAGAAAAGGCACTGCTTACCGGTATATAATTTACACACACAGTATGTATATATGTGCTGTTGTATGACAATCCAGTGCAGCACAGCGTGATGACATCACGCTCCGTTGAGTTTACATTTGTGAAAATTTACAAATTTGCACTGTTCCAGTGTTGTCATTGTGTTAGAGAGAGTAAATATCATGAAAAAAATTTGACATTAAACATAATCCAAGTTGAAGTGTTACATCATTTTCAGTCCCCTTTTTGGCATCTGCATCTGGTAACAGTTCAAACTGACAGAGACCATGCAGAATAATGTAGTATTTTAATTTCACAGCAGAGAAAGCTATGTAGTCTCTGTAAGTAGGTCTGGGGGAAAAAATATCGGTATTGGTATCGGTTATCGACCAAATAAGTTTTAACATATCAAATCGGTCAAAAATCCAATATCGTGCATCCCTAGTTATTTATACTCTAGTTGCTTTAAAAGCATAACTACAATAAAGTTCATTTAAATGATAAACTTCAATTGTTCAACCAGATTCCCCAATTTACTCCATGTGTGAAGGGCATCTGAGGAGGCTGCTATCGAACTGTGAGGAGACTGTGTGTCAGAGCGTGTTCGAGCGTGTCCTTGTGTTGGTGCCGTTGCCAAGGGGATGCCATGGTTACGAGGTGCCAGCCAAACAGCTGACGGCTTCCCTCTAGAAGTGGCAGCGCCTTTGTCCTTCATTTGTGCTGACAGGCCGCGCCGATGCCTCCCAGCGCAGCTAACCGGACGAGACAGCTGAGGCGCTGGGACCGCGGGAGCGTGTGACAGCTGAGAGGCCCTTCCTATCGATCCCCCTGCTTGGTGCGTGTTTAAGTGAGGGAAGAAAGAAGCGGTGAGGGAGAGGCTGGCTGGATGGAAGGATGGAGTGGATCGGCTGGAGGCTATGAATTATATATGGACCCAATCTGTTCTCAGGGCAGCTTGGGCTCCATGCTTCCCCAAAACTTCTGACTCAACTCACCATCCACCCTCACAAACACACACAAACTGCAAACCAGAATAAATCCAACACAAAAAAAAAAAAGGAGAGCTTTTAACATATTAAATCCAGAGAAAAGCACCCCCCCCCCCCACCCCTGCTTTCCAAACATCAAACAGCTCAGGATGGATGGATGAAGGAGAAGCCATTTATTTTGCCCATCTAATGAAAGCAGAGCGTTCTGCGGCGCTGCCAAGACTGCGAGCGACAAAGCGCCACAGGCAGCATCTTCCGTTCTTGACATTCAAGAGCTGCTCTTATTTATTTAGCAAATTTACTTACTAAGGAGGTCAGAAATGAATTATTTGGCGAGGATTTGCCTGTGAGCACTTTCCTCCCCTCTCTTCTTCCCTCATCCAACATTTTTCTCCCTTCAATTTCCTTTTTATTTATGGCGCTGTTATTTTTATTTTATTTTTTTTTAGCTTTGCTCTTCTTCAACTAAGTGCTTATTTTTACGACAGCTTGCCTGTTCCTATAGCTCCGGGAAGTTTTTGCAGAGAGTCGCCGGTAGCGCTGGAAAGTCATTTGTAAAGCCAATTGATCCTCAGAAGCCGCTGCCAAGAAAAGCTTATACCTTTTAATACTTTGTGTTCTTCTCTCTCTTTTCCAAAAACACATCAATCTCCAGCCCCCTAACATCCTGTTGTGCACCTCTCATCCAAACAGGCGTATACTTCCTCCTCGCGAACGCTGTCAGTGTTCGCTCAACATACCACGCTTAATAACTGGCAGCTGACTATCCTTCAAAACTCATCTTTTCATGACTGTGATATTATTTTTTACAGATAATTAGCAACATTTGGCAAGTGTGCCGTTCTCAATTTAAGGGATTATAGCTGCAAAAAGAGAGTATCAAAGTCACAAGATGTGTGAAACTTTGTGCACCAGTTTTTCAACTAAAGCAATTCAGTTCAGTTCAGTCTATTTATATAGTGTCAAGTCACAACAGAAGCCATCTCAGGGCACTAAAGAGAAACATTCATATACTTTGTACATAAAAAGTAAGTTCACATTATTTAGCTGAGGAGCAGACTCAGAACTCTCATCTTGAGCAAGCATGAAGGTGACAGTGGCAAGGAAAAACTCCTTCATGAGGAAGAAACCTCTAACCACTCAGGATAAGCAGCCATCTGCTTCAACCGGCTGGGTTTGAGAGTAACAGATACACAATGGCAGGTCAAGAATCACATTTTGAGATATAATTTCAAATGAAAACTATTCAGTTGTAACAATTCAATTTAAGAAATGAGGTCAATTTGTCCTCCAGTAGTCTGAGCCTATAGCAGCACAACAAGCCAACCCTAACTATAGGATTTATCAAAAAGAAAAGTCTTAAGTCCAGTCTTCAAACTGGACAATGTGTCAGCCTCATGGACAGAAACTGGAAGTTACAACAGAGGAGCCTGATAACTGGAAGATCTTCCTCCCATTCTGCTCTTGGAAACTCTGGGAAGCCTGCAGTCTGAGAGATCTGTACTTTAAGATGGAGCTAGGTTGTTGAGAGCTTTGCATGTTAGAAGTACATAAGATTTTGAATTCAATTCTGGATTTGACAGGGAGCCAGTGGACGGAAGCTAAAACTGGAGAGATGTGATCTTTCCTACTAACTGCAATTTTTTTTAAAATTTATAATCTTTATTCATTTCAAATTCCAATTCAAAAAAACAAAAAAACTATTTACAATTTCACGTAAATAAAAACTCAAACAGTAAATGAAAAGAAAGGAAGCAGAAGATGATAAAATCTTATTATGTCTGCCCCTTTTTTTTAACAGTAACAACTCAAACAATCAATTTAGACAACAGTAATCCACAAAAGAATATTACACAATAGATAACTCATCACACTTTACCATTCATACATTTTGATACAAAACAATTTAAATATATTTTTCCAGAAACCTAATTTTATTCAAATTTTTTAAAACAAAATCAACGTATTTGCAACTTTAATATTGTTTTCTAAACCATTCCATAGACCAATTCCATAAATTATAGTAGACCTACTTTTTAAACAAGTTCTATGTTGTGGCATAACAAATATGTCTGTACCCTTAAGATTGTAATTACTCTGTCTTTTTACAAAAAGTGTTTGGATATTTGAGGGTAATGTGAAGTTCTGCGCCTTGTACAATATTAAAAGAATATTGTAGTCAACCAGATCATAAAATTTCAGTAATTTTAGTTTGCAGAACAAAACATTTGATGGATGGTAATGATGCTTTCTGGAACTTCACAGAGCCAGCTAAATTGTTAAAGACGAATCAGTTTGCTTTTTGTTATAATTCTTGGTTCAGGTCAAATTAGAAGCCACCGGGTTAATGGATACATTTGTCAAATTATTTTCGTCTTTCGGCTGCTCCCGTCTTCAGGGGCCACAGAAGTAACTCGCACAAAAACTTGGCAATTTTTTTTTTTTTTTTAAGCCAGATGCCTTTCTGTCACAACCATAGACCACCGAGCTACCACAGCCCTTTGAGTGGAGCAGAGAGCTGCCAGGGTGCCCAGGGGAGCAGATGGTGTGGGTCAAGAGCCTTGCTCAAAGACTCAGAGTGGGGCAAATGAGGGTGGAGTTGTTTCACCCACCCACTTTTTGATGTTGTCGGCATGTGGAGTTGAACTGGCAACCTTCTGATCACAGGCCTACCGTCTCTAACCTCTGTGCCACCACTCTCCATACACATTTGTCAATATCTGCATGACAAGGATTTGTTGCTGTTGGAGCTGGTATTATCTCCAAGAAAAAAAAAAAATCCTAAATGCATAGGAAGCTTCTGACATTTACTCAACTCTCTGCCTGTGTTCACCCCACCCCAGGTTCATGAAATTGACGTCCTCGTTGGCAAGGACCGGGAGACTTTTTACACAAACGGTCTCACTCTGGGCTCAAAGAAGTGTTCCGTCCTTAGAGACAGCCTTCAGGATGACGGGGACTGGACGATGGACATCAGGACAAAGAGCCAGGGCGGAGAGCCTACATACAATATCTCTGTAGGAAAAGCTGGAAAAGGTAAATGAAGCGTATGACAGTGCAACAGCTAGAGTTTTTTTCATAGGTTAAAACTTTAAGTTACCTGCATACATCTTTAAGAAGTTGTCTTTTGTTGCATATTTATAGTTTTTTAAATTCAGGCATTACCAAATTTCTTCACCATCCAGTCTGCCATCAGTCATAAAATCAGTGGCAGCACCTATTTAGTGGTACTAAGTACACAAGTAGGCCGTCATTGACTCAACTGGTTGTTGGCTTGGCAACAGTACCTCACATCATATGCTTTCAAGTAAAGTTGGCAAACAAACCCAATTCTAATATTTTTGCTTTAATCTTATATTTGCCTTTTCTAGTTTGTATCTTGTTCTAAAACTGAAGTATAAATCTAAAGATTGAAATGGACTGACCACAGTGGGTTGTAAAAATAAGGGAGAGGGTGGAAACTAAGACATGCTCTAGCTTAAAGGGATGTTCTGGCCATTTAGAAGTACAGTTCTGTGGCAAGTTTCACCGTTCTCCTGTTGAGAACCGTAACCTCAGACTTGGAGGAGCTGACTCGCATCTTGGCTGCTTTACACACAGCTACAACAAAGACCATGACTTGAAGACACAAACAGAGCTGCATCATCTGCAAAAAAGTGGAGACAGAACTCTGAAACCAGAAATGCTCTTTAAAAGAAATGGTTTCTCTCTTGGCTTTTAAACAAATTGGTTTTGAAAAAATTGTTTGGATCAGTAGAAGTATCTGTTCCTGCTGGACATCCTCAAACTGCCCCAGTGCAGTTATTGAAAAAGCAACAGCATAATCTATGCAGTGCATTTGCATGAACCACTTGATGGTGTACTTTATATATATATATATATATATATATTTTTTTTTGGACGTTTGGTGTACTTAAGATTGCAGCAGTCCACTTTGTTCATAGTTGCCTTTGGACTAGCTGTTAATTCCAATTTGCTGTTAGATTAAGATAAATCGCCAACTGATGTGGTTCAGAAAGCTATCCACACCAGGTAAGATATTCATAACTTTTACACAGAGCATCACTTCCAAATGGCTGTAAAAAGAAGATAAATGTAAGAACATCTTCATTGTTCTGTGAAAAACTTCACTCTGAAAAACAAACTGTCCTTTACCTTTCTGACGTTTCCTTTTCCAGAGACTCTTTTCTGTACGTCTGCATGCATTAAACTTTAACCTGCAACACCCCCCACCCACCCACTGAGATGTTAATCAGCACAAAACCATATAAATGTATGCACTTAATTTATTTTTAGGTTCGACAGCATGATTTGGAATGCTAAGTTTTTATTTTAATAAATTCACTGAGGCACTAGTTTCAGTTTCTGCTGTTTGGTAATAAATACTCTCTTCACGAGGCTCCTATTTAAATAAAGCATACCCAGAAAATATGTAGGGCTGGAAGAATGTTGGATATTCATTAATTCATCCATCACTCCTAGTTGAGAGTAAAATACTGGTAAGTCTTTCATATGAAATGTGAGGTGATATTTAGTCAAGCTATACTGCAACAAAAATTCCTATGGTAACGTTTCAGTTGAATTTACACTTTACTACACATTTCCTGCTTGAAATGCTTTTCCTCTTTGTCTTTAACTATCCCCCCTTTTTTCTATCTCTTCTCTTCCAGTTCTGGTTCTTGTAATGGGCAAAGAAGGGGTCCATGGAGGCGGCTTGAATAAGAAGGCTTACTCGATGGCAAAATACTTGAGGGATTCAGGGTTTTAAAGTTTTCAAAGTCTCGTATACAATTGAGGGACAAGAAGAGTAAAATAAGTATTGCTGTTAAAGATTTCTCCTACAAGCAGTCAAATGTTTTGGAAACTTTTTTAATAGCAATGAAGAATGGTAAGATGCAGTCACCGTTGTTTCCCCTCTAACCCCTTTCATCCTGCACGGGAGTGGGGGAACGCTCTTCAGTTTTGTTCATTGTTCTTTTATTTATTTATTTTCCCCCCCCCTTGTGTGCTCCAGTATTGGTTTTAGTCATGGGAAAGGAGGCGGTCCATGGTGGAACTCTTAACAAGAAAGCACATGGAATGACTGATTACCTGAGGAAGTCTGGATACTAAACAACCGCATCACCGTTCATCATCCAAGCAGCCCACGCCCCTCACGTTGTGTTCACACTACAGCTGGGATAAGGTGGCATACAGTATTACTGCTTACCCAGTCTACTTTCGCACTCTGCTCTCTGCTGGCCCGCTTTACCATTGTGCTTCTCATGGTTTTGACACTACAGTTGTAGTATGTACATTGAGATGTTTATTAACCAGAAGTGTTAAAAAATAGCGAAGTTACTTAGAAATGTTAGATTTGGACTGGCCTTATTAACATCAGCTGGCTTGTAGAGGGAGAACACTTGTAACGGTGCTTCCTGGTTGTAATGTTTGCCTTTTTCATCATTATTCCAACTGGCGTCAGTTCTCCAAGCCTGGTAACAGGCAACACATTTTTTGTTTTTGATGTCTCCCTCCCTTGTCGACTCCCTCCAATAAGTATGTACGCCTTTACCAGCAACTGTTTTACCCTCTCATCATGGTTTTGCTGTTGAATGGGGTCTAAAAAGTTTGTGGTGTTTGGTTGTAAATACAAAACGAGATCATTACTGAAAATGATCCTTTCTTGAAGCCTCAGTGGACATTCCATCTGACGGCTGCAACACACTACCGGTAGTCATCTGTTTTGTTTTGTTTTTTTCTTAAAATCGCAACAAACCAGTTTTATTTTTCATTTTCCTGTCCTTCCTGTAAATCACACACTTGTAAGTTCGCCCTCTGCACTTGGACCAATTTCCATTCAGCGAGTTACCAGAGTTACTTCAGCTTTTTTGTACACGCGCTGTTGACCGTGAATCATTGAGATGGCTTCAAACGGCTGTACAACATGTAACTGCTTCTGTAGACGTCAACACTAAAATGTTTATCATGTTTGGTTAGTCTAACTTCACTGGTTCCTAAAATGACGGTGTCGTTGTTTTCCAGCAGTAAACTGAGGCTGCTCCAACTCCTTGGAATTATTTGCCTTGTGCTTTTACTCATCAAAGGTGTATTCTCAATTTGTCATAGTATGGTACTTTAAAAAAAACTATTTAAAACAACGCTGTGTACACTAAACATATTTGAAAATGGTGTTGGTTGGAATAAGAACATTTGTAAGTTGTCTTGTGAAAATTTTCTGAGAATAACTTGTGTATTTTGTGCCATAAAAATCAATATCTGATCTGTTACTACTTAAGAGTTGGATTTGTATCTGCTGCCCCGGCAAGGAATGACTTTTAATGGCACCTTCTTGAGGGATATTTTGGCATCCATGATCTCCAGACTTTGTCAAATATGTCCAGGATTGAAAACTAAATAAAACATTTGCAATATTTGTCTTTTGAGATTTTTCTGTCACAATTTCAGATGCCATGAATTACATGTCTTGTTTACAGACATAAAATAAAAATCACTCCCAACCAGAAGTAAAGCTGATATGTTGCTTCTGTTCTGAGCCACATTCTGACCTTGCATGATGGTTTTTATACACGGACTTGGACGATGGAACTTTATTTGGTTTAAGTCTTTTACATGTCTTAGGTATGGAAACTTTTTTCCAGACTCATTTAAAATATAAGTTAAATTTAAAACTAAACTGGAGTTTCAGATTGTTTACATAAGACAGGCTAAGCTTGCAAAAAAATTTAAGTTTCTTTAAGTTCTGGCTATTTAAAATCTACTTCCTGCTTTAGTAGGAAGTTTGTCTCCAAAGTGCATGGTAAAACCAGCAAAGGTGGGAAAAACCATGTTTTGCATAAGCAAGAGATGCTGAAGAGAACTTGTCTGTATTGGTGTTATTCAATTTGGTGACTTGGAATTTAAAAAAATTGGAAACTGCACCTTGTGGAAAAAATCTCAAGTGGACTGAAATGACAGTGCATTAAAATAAAGGCCTAGCTTTTGTTGAAGGAATTCAAATCACCTGCTACTTACCATTTTAGACTTAAGAGGATTGTGTGGGAAATTCTAGTCAAATAAAGATCAAGCCAAAAATCAACTGGACTTTATTTGTAACAAAATATGTTTCGCTTTTCATCCGAGGAGATTTCTCAATTCAAAGAACAGAGTGTGGGGTTTGAGTTCTAAAGCTGAGCTAAGCTAGATACGTATGCATAAGGTCTTTGGTGTCTTGACTCACAGAGGAGACGCTGGTCACATGGTTGAAATTCCTGACAGGTGTGAAAATGGCTGTGTGTTGGATTTACATAGTGCCAGTGCACAACAAAGTTGTCTTGGCACTGAACAGAAACATTCACATACATAGAAAAAACAATTAGTAAAGTTCTCCACGGAAATCAGCAGACTTGTTGAATCTTAACTTTGTCACAGTCTCCCACCCTGAGCAAGTACAAAGGCAACAGTGTAAAGGAAAAACTAAAGGAACCAGGCTTAGGACAAGCAGCCATCGGCTTTGACCAGCTGGGTTTGAGAGGACAGGAAGGAGAGACAACGAACACAGAATGGTAGGTCCAAATGTAGGTGCAGGTGTACCTCCTATTGGAAGAAAGACAAAAACACATGTCAAGGATAGAAAAAAACAACTACAGATACAAAACAGTAAGTAAAGACCGTAGCATAGTGAAGAAATGTGGTCAGGTTGTCCTCCAGTGGTCTAAGCCTGGCAGCATAACTAAGGGATAGTTCAGGAAACCCAAGCCAACCGTATCAAAAAGGAGAGTCTTAAAACTGGACAGTGTGTCAGCCTCACAGACAGAGGAAGTTGGTTCCACAAGAGAG
>JAVCKU010000004.1:13616339-13627485 GCA_032273985.1 Hypsolebias coamazonicus
TCACATGTGAAGAGGAGGCGAGAAACTAAAATTCAGAAAAAATGTGTTTCTCAGAATTGAAAATATTTGTTTGTAAATTTAGCTGCAGGTTAAATAGAATGAATTCTACGAAACTCTGAAGAGATGCAGCTCTCCGAGTGCAACTTCCGTCTGCGGTTCTTATTAAAATGGTTTATCAATGCAGTTTTACACAAACTAATGCAGAATTTAACCTGCATTAGTTCATGTAAAGCACCTTATCATTAAAAAAAAAAACAGGTGTCTTATGACACATTTAGGAAACGTCCTCATGATAAAATTATGAGAAATTGTATGACTAGATCACCTCTAAAATGCCAGTGTTGTTGGAATTTCACAGAAAAGCAATAACAGACAAATGTGTACGTAAGATGAGTTGCTGAGATGGATAATCTGTGGTTTAGGATAAAAACCACAGTTGTTCAATGATTAGCTTAAAGGTCACTGCTTTGCATTATCACACATTTTAAAAGAGCATTAAATTTAACTAGATAAGAGTGCTAACAACTGTTTAAACACTAAATGCAATTATTAAACTCATGACCCTGTTTCTCTGCGAATCATGCCTTGTTGCAGGTGAACATTTAAAATGTAAGCATTTTGATACAATTTATTACGTTTATTATATTATTATTATAAATGTAAGCTTATTGTGTCTTTGCAAAAACCAACTTGCATGCAGCCGACTGTAATTGAGGTTTTACAGATGTTACAGAAAAATAAACTTTTTTTTTATCAAAGATGCTCACAGGAAATTACATGTTAAAAAAACAAACCTAATGTGTGTTTGTTTAATCTATTTTAATGTTTAATTTAATAAAAATAAAAAATAATTTAATCCATGCAAATTCACCTGCAAGACCTGAAAATGCAGCTTTTGTTTGCATAAACAACAAAAGTGGTATACCTGACATTTTTCTATTTAGATTCCATATGTGCTGTGAAGCTGTATGGAAAAGTTAAATAAAATAAAATAGTCGAAGCAAAAGAGGAAGGAGAGAGAGAGGGGGGAGAGATGTGAAACTGACAAGAACGTCACGGATGCCGTCACAACAGGAAGCGCATCATCCGAGAGGGAGGGGGAAAGAATGAAGGGGAGATTTAGAGAAGTTTTATTTATTTCTCTGATGAACTGACAACACAGCATCATCTGGAAACAGCTGTGTTCCTTCTGTCCAGCCACACTTTAATGTTAGTCGCGTAAGTTATGGTGCATTTACTCTGATGTTTGGATCAAGAGACTCTGTTGGCGTCTGCTGAAAGGATTCATTTGAGACGGGCAAAATGGATTTAAGAAACAAGATGCCAATTTTCATCTTCTTGATTCTCCACATAAATCAAGTGTCAGGTAATTATTCACTTTAATGTATAAAAATTTTATTTTGGCTTGTTCTGCCTTTTTTTGTGTGTGTTTTTGGTCATTTTGGAGTGATTTGAACTGAGTTTTTGAGAAAGCTTCAAAAAGTATTTATTATAATTTATAAGTCAGTACATGAGTGGCATAATTTCTAAATTTTGAAAATTTTACATATTTTAGCTCCATCAGTTTGATGATTAATTAACGTAAAAATGGGTGAAAATAAGTTCCCTTTTACAAAATATACAAACAAAAAAATCACCACCTTTATGACAACACATCCCGTAAATCATTTTCAAGATCACATCTGTTTTTGTCAACACAACTTCCTTTTCTTTTTTAAATCACATTTTTTGGAGAAGCATAAAAAAAAAAAAAATCTCTCAGCATATATTTAGCCTTCATTTGAATCAAAGTTCAAAAACCAGACTGCGGAAATGTTTCCTCTCCTATTACACATGCAAAGAAGTGCTTTACATGTAAGGAAATTGCAATGGTTGCGTAAAAGCAGATGTCAAAAATCTTTTTTTTTTTTTTTGTCACAGGAACAAATGTCTCCCCGCCTAAGAAACTGGAAGTGATCATAACAGATGGGGAGGTGACAATGTTTTGGGAAGGTCCCCTGGACGCCTCCTCAGATTTGGTGTATAATGTACAAATGGCAAAGTAAGTTTAAATTTCAGTAAGACCCCTTTTCCTAAAATGTAATGTTCTGTTCAATCATTCCTACTATTATCCTCTATTTCTGTCCATTTTCCTTCTCCTTTTGTTTCCCGTGTTTGCACAGATGTTTTAGTATTTTTCAGAGCACAGATTGTTTTGAAAATTCTACATTTTATCTGATCCAGTGCGTCTTTTTGTCCCGTTTGATGACCGGTGAGTTCACTTTCTTTCAGATACATTGATGACGAGTGGGCTGAGGTTACCAGCTGCACCAAAACCACAGAGACCTTCTGCCACCTTACCAGTTTAATTCAAGACTACAGGACCTGCTACAAGGTCAGAGTTCAGCTGGCAAGAGGAGATAAACACTCCACTTGGATACAGAAAAAGTTTTGTCCAAATCAAAGTAAGTATTTCAGTTTAGTGTCAGTGAAACATTAGTTACATCATGATTGGTAAATTATTATTATTATCATGTGTTATCTATAGGTCAGCTGCTTCCTCCCTCCTTCTCTTTGTGGGCGACATCCAGCACCTTGAAAGTTCATGTACATGAGAAACCCATTCTGAAAAAGCTCTTTCCTTTTGGAGTCACATACACTATCTATCTAGAGGAACGAGACAATAAGGTGGGTTTTAAGGTCACAATGCACACTTCAGACAATAAGGTAAAAGATAAAAATTGGTCATTTAGGAGAAAGTTTTTGTTTTTTATGGGGATGCACAATATTATCGGCATGGTATCGGTATCGGCCGATATTAGCGATAAAGTTAAATACCGGACATCGGCAATTCCATCAAAATGTTTTACCGATATAAAAGGCTTCTGCTTTAAGTTAATTTTTAATTTAAGAAACTATTAAGTATTAATGCACTACTATTTATGTACTTTTCACTTGTTGCTTGTGAACGCATTGAGTTTAGATTTGTGAAAATTTACAAATTTGCACTGTACGAATGTTGTCATTGTGTTAGAGAGAGTAAATGTCATGAATAAATTTGACATTAAACATAATCCAAGTTGAAGTGTTACATAATTTTCAGTCCCTTTTTGGCATCTACATCTAGTAGCAGGTCAAATGACAAAGACCATGTAGAATAATGTATTATTTTAATTCCACAGCAGCGAAAGCTATGTACCGTAGTCTCTGTACGTAGGTCTAGGGAATAAAATATCGGTATTGGTATCGGTTATCGGCCAAATAAGTTTTAACATACTGGCATATTGGACATCAGCCAAAAAGCCAATATTGTGCATCCATACTTATACTGCTTTTAGAAATCAGAATATCAGCAAACTGACATTTTATAAAAATAGAAAAAGTTAATTAGTTTTAATCTTAACTAAATCTAGTCTCATTCAATTAGTTTGAGCAGAAGTGAAACGTTTTCCTTGGTTATTTCCCAACAAATGAGACAATCACCATGAGAAAAAGCCTGTTTTGCTGTTTTCTAATAAGCTTCAAGGAAAACTGTGATGAAAACAAAAAAGTTTCTGCACTCTCAGGCCCAAGAATTAAACTTTCTGCTCACCAGAAAACAACAGGGAGAATGAGGAAAATCTACCAGCTGCATCATGGATTATTTAAATATAATAAAAGTTGACACAGAACGCTTTTTTAGAGCAGAATTTACATCTTCCACTGATGTGAAATTTTAATTCACATCCTTTATGTTCTCTAACTTTAACAGACTTTGTAGAACAGAAAGCAGCAAATATTAGTAAGTTGCTCTTTTTTTTAAAATTCCGATACAGACAGTAAATTGCATTAAACTAGGTGGATACTCGTAAAAACCACTGCTTTTTTTAAGTTATTTACACTCAGTCTGGTTGACGTGCTAAAGCCAAGTTTATATTTTTCAGCACGTTATGCTGTATATTGTGGATAACAGATGAGGAACGGTGAATTACTTCCATTCTGAGAACATTTAGCCTTATTAGCAACCACACTTTATTAATATGTAAAGCTAAAATATTCATCTTAATCTTTTCTAAATCATCCTGTCATGAATTCACATGTTCCATCTGATAAATAACCTAAACCAAGTGATGGATTCAAAAAAATTGCCAAATATTCTGTGTTCACCAAGTTGCCCACAAGTTGCTTCACTCTGCTTCATTTGCATGAAATCCCACTCTGCGCCCTTCGACTCTACCTGGCAAGAAAACAGCAAATTGAAAAGCAAAAACACATTCCAAGGTCAGAAACGGAGCAGCATGTGGTCGAGTGGCACTTCTTAAGTCTTTGCAGGACTACAAACATGCAGCAGAGGCATTTAAATTTGACTTTTTAAAGCAAGAATAAAACAGGAAGAGATAAATAAATAAATGCTGCATTTTCAACCAGAATTTAAGCAAAGAAGCCTTTTTTTTCTAATATATTTGGCCATAAAAAGAAGCTTTGAATTAGTCTCCATTTAATAATAAAAACAATCTTTAAAAAAAAAAAAAAAACTATAATTGAACAGTGAGTGGTCAAAGAGCAGAATCGGTCCTCTAGGAGGGCCAAGTTAATTTATGAGTAAAAATCCTATTACTACGTATCTAGTGGCACAAAGCCATTAGAAAAAAAAAAACAGACAAGAAAGCTCAATTTAAAATGAATTGAAGTTTGTGAGGAAAAAAAAACGTATTTCACTCCTTTTTTCCATTGCTCCTTGTGAATCCTTTAATTACTCCCTTCCCCAAAATCACCATCACAATCTCAAAGCTAATTTTAGCCTCCAGTTGGTGTTTTTACCTTTCCAAGAGTTGAGGCTCAACACAAAGAGACTTAATACAGCAGGTGAAGGTCTGACTAACCAACCTTCGTTGGCTTCACGCTTCCCCACAAGTTGCTGTGACGAGCTGTGTGCGTGAATCACGGCGAAAAAGAGCAAGAGATGTAGCAGCATGCTTTCCAAAAAAAAAAAAAAAGTGTGAGAGACGTGAAAACGACAGCTTGCATGAAAATCCCTCCATTCGTGATGGTGTATGCGTGCGTGTGTGTTTGAGCCCGGTGCATTATGTTGTGGCATGATTCTGAGTGTACACAACTGCCAAAATGTCATTCCGGTAACACAACGATCATCAAAGCCTGTGCGATCTATCCCAAAGACCATCTAGTGATATTCATAAAGAGCATAGCAGACAACAGCCTTGTCATGTTAGCTTCTCTATAATCCAGACGCCTTGCCTTTCATCTCTACTAGTGTGTGCGTGTGTGTGCGCGTGTGTGTGTGTGTTTGAAACAGAGCTACAGAGAAGATGATCATATACGCTCCTGTTGTTAAAGCTTTTCTCTGAGATCAGAGTAATGTCAAAATAACTGTATACTGGCAGGAGACAAGCCGGCACATAGAATACCGCTGCTAAAACGGATTCACGTGTTTACACATTGTAGGAGCATACACACCTAGTTTCATCAGGGATGCACACATGTTCACACGCATGCACGTGCACGCAGTGTTTCCCTGCAGACAGGTGTAGGAAAGTCAGTGGAGGTATTTGAGCTGTTGTAGCACAGCCAGCAACAGCCTCAGTCTAATTACCTCTGGGACGCCAACATCATGCCTGCAGCAAAGCCAGGTGTGTGCACGTGTATGTGTGTGAGCGTGCACACAGACAAAAACTCAAGTTTTGACTGAGCACTGGTCTCCACAGGCACGCTAAATCGAAATGTATTTAGGAAAAGAAATGTTAAAAATTTTGATCAATGTTTCACAAATCAAGGCAGAGTTCCTTGCTAGCATGCAAACTCCGCTAAAACTAATGGAAGACAACGACTAATTCCATTATTTTCTGTTCACAGTGAAAACGTGTTTGACAGCAAAGGAAGAAGAGACTAGAAACAACATAGAAAATATATTTGTTTGCAATGAAAAATACAAATTTCTACTGCATCAATCAGGGATGCACAATATTATCGGCATGGTATCGGTATCAGACAATATTAGCGATAAAGTTAATATCGGACATCGGCCATTCCATCAAAATGACTCACCGATATAAAAGGCTTCTGTTTTAAGATGTTTTATTTTATTTAAGAAACTGTCAAGTAGATCTATTAATGCACTACTACTTATGCAGTTTTCACTTGTCGTTTTTGAACAGGTTGAGTTTAGCTTTGTGGAAATTTACAAATTTGCCCGTTCGAATGTTGTCATTGTGTTAGAGAGTAAATGTCATGAATAAATATGACATTAAACATAATCCAAGTTGAAGTGTTACATCGTTTTCAGCCCCCTTTTTGGCATCTGCATTTGGTAGTAGTATTTTAATTCTGCAACAGAGAAAGCTATGTAGTCTCTGTAAGTAGGTCTAAGGGAAAATATATTGGTATTGGTTATCGGCCAAATAAGTTTGAACATATTAGCATATCGGGTATTGGCCAAAAATCCAATGTGCATCCTTAGCATCAACCCAAACAGACCAGCCGTTTTGCAGCTTTCTAACAAAACTACTTTATGTCACTTGTATCAATAAATTAGCTCACCTAAGAAAATTGGTTGTTTCACACAAATTGTGCCATTTTATATTTTTTAAAGATTTCGATAAACGCATGCTTTGAAAGCCCAAAATACTGAAATACTGTTTTTATTTTCATGTCAATTCTTGTCAAATCTAAATGTTTTAAATGTAAAACAAAAATTAAGAAATAGGACTGGTATTCAAAAGGGACTGTGATTGCATCTGCATCAAAAATAAAAAGCTGAGAATATGTCTAACAAAACACATTTTCTAGAGCAAATCAAATTTGCTGTGGAGTTCTTTTTATAGAGGCAGTCACAGAGCTGGTTTACTTCTCTGCAGCTCTTACACGAGAGTTTCTGTTCAAATGTTCTCTGCAACGTTGAAGTAAAGTTTTAAAAGTGAGGACACAGTCATGATCAGTGGTAGCAACATGGGTGAACAAAGACAGAAAAGAGGAACATTACCAATAAAAAATACAAAGACTAGGGAGCATCAGAACATCACACAGCTTGATTTCCCATGAGCCCAAAAGGAAGTGTCAAACTACAAGATGGATGTTCATGAAAAAATAAAAATAAATACAAACCTCACAAAGTTACCACTTTGGTGTGTTTCTATCTTGTCCTTAGTGTATTTATATCCACTGCTTTATGTCTGCATTTGTGTATCATTGCCTGATTCAGCATTTCCATGAGAAACCAGCAGCAGCCTCCAGCTAAGTCCAATCAATAGCTTGTTACTGTGGCCTAATGTCTTTTACACTGAGAGCTGACACACACATCTGCACACTGAGAGGAAGAGCATCAGTGCTCATATCTGCACTGACATAAACATGAGACCAGCAGGTCACTGA
The DNA here is from genome assembly GCA_032273985.1 of Hypsolebias coamazonicus. NCBI lineage: Eukaryota > Metazoa > Chordata > Actinopteri > Cyprinodontiformes > Rivulidae > Hypsolebias > Hypsolebias coamazonicus. Next base: position 13,623,684 of record JAVCKU010000004.1, read on the forward strand.
ATAAACGTTTAAACGTATATAGAAAAATAACAGGCACACGCTGAAGTGTTGCTTTATTAAAGCTAATTTCCAAGGTCTCCATTAAACAAAATGCTCTTTTATAGCCTTACTCTGACAGCTCAAAGGTATAAAAAAAAAACAGATGGGTTGAAAAAAAAAGAGGAGATGGAAAAGAAACTGTTAACAAGAAGCAAGAAACTGAACAGGAAATGAAAGTTTAGGATCCGTCCCTCATCTGTTGAGCCGAGCCTCGTGGCTACAATCTGTTAGTAACTGGATTCTTCATTATGAGGTGAGTGGGTGATTTGGGATTAAACAGAGATTTTCCTTCGCGTTATATCCCCATATGCTCATTATTTACATAAAACAAAAGGAACAGCTTCAGGTCTTTGGTTTAATGACTAGGCATAAAAAGGTCAAAGGGCAGGCCATCCACTTCAACAGCTCTCCACTGATCAATGCGTAATCAAGTAAGAGAGCAGTATTGACACAAGGCTGCATCGACACTGCACTGTATTGTTTTGAGAGTGAAGGTGATGTCAGTTTTCACACAAAGCAGCAGATGGTGAAAAACTGCTGCTCCGACTGGACTTTTATGTTATTTAAAGTATATTTTCTAAAAAAGGCATCGGTGCAAAGTCAAAAAACAAAATTTCACAAAGAAAAAATATGCCATATCAAGTGGTGGGCACAGCTAACCATAAAGTTAGCTTCGCTAATGCTAAATCGCTAAATGGATAAAGAAATTAGCTTCGCTAATGCTAAAGCGCTAACTGCTGTCTCTGACTGTCTGTAATGTGACAACGCTGTAAGTGAACACAATTCAAAACGGTTCATAAATCACAGGTGAAGTATCCCATTCAGAGGTGAGCTTTCAAAAATTGATTTGGTCCATCGGAACCAAAGAGGTGGAGCAGAACTCTGCTGTGCTGAAGCCGAGCCAGGCATTCAGTGTGTGTCGGACATCTCCCCGTGTCATTTACTATAATGAATTAACTCACTTTGGCGATCCTCTTTGTGGTTAAATACTTTTATAAACTAACTACAAAGTTGCTGTGTGTCATCATCAGTATTCTCTAAGTAATAAATGTTTGTATTAAAATAAAGATATGTGAAATATGTGAGAGAGTCACATCCCAGAGACAGTGTGCGAGTTGCAAAGCATGCTGGGTAAGAATTGTGTGTGCAATGTGCCTGACTCTTTACAATGTTTTTGAGTGTGATAAATGTTCTTTTCATGTTATTTTATATAAAGCACTGCATGGGCGGTGATGCCATCGGGTGGCACTTAGCTTTGCTCAGTTCTGCATAGCATAGCATAGCATATCTCCATGTAACTCACCATTCTCCTGTCCACTTTTAGTGTGTAGAACTGGCTTTAAAAAATGTAGCGGACTTGAATTTACCACATGCAAATTTAGCGGAAGCCAATTCCACAGAAAGTTTTCAAATATATGGAAAACGCTAGTCTGCTAAAAAAAAAAAAAAACAGTAATGCTCAGTCAGATCATCTCAATAGTTTCTTTAAGATGTTTCGCCCTCTATCTGGAGGGATTCATCAGTCTGAGAAGTTCCAAGTAAACTGTTTCCCCACCAAGCAGTACACTCCTTAAGTGGAGCAACCCGTTTGCTGGAGATGATATGGTTTTGGGGGGCTGTCCTGTCCCCCCGTCGACTCCTCCCAGGCAGCCAGCCATCACAGCCAAAGTGGTTCAAGGCATCAAAGTTCATGCTCAATCATCCAGGTACCAAATCCAATAACCTGGTACCTGGATGACTGAGCATGAACTTTGTTAGTAAAAGAAAAGTTAGCTTTGCTATTAGCAGATTAGTGGGACTGTGCCCACCATTGGGTATATCACATTGTACCATTGTACACTGTAACTGTAGTATGTGCTGTGCTTTGTATGGCATCATATTATATTGTATGATATTGTGTCATATTGTAGCGTATTATTTAAGTGGGTGACAGTCTGTCACAGATGTCCTGTCTATCTCACAAAATGCAGTTCCAGGTGAACACCAAACGCCTGCAGGGAAGTGTGATGTCAGACATTTAAGTAATATTGAAGTAATCAGTTTTCGTCTCACATATTATTCCATTTAATCAAATGTTCAAGTGATTCTGTTCCACCTTTCACCAGCTAAATGCACTGTTCTTCGACCTTCCCTTGCAGCTCCATTCAGCCTTGTAGTTTGTGGTGCATTGAAGTTAGAAAAAACCCCCACACACATTAAATTCAGAAAATAAGGCCCACATCAACTGTTGGATTTGTACTTTCACATCTGCGCACACACACACTAACAACAGCACAGCATCCTTTTGTTGACACCTTTGTTTTCTGCCGTCTCTACATTTTCCCTGGCTGAGGGTTTGAAAGTGATTACAGATGCAGTCCACTTCATTAGCATGAGAATAAAAACAGTGTGGCGAACACATTATCACTTCACAGGGAGACCGAGAGTTGTCCTTTTGTTTATTTGCACAGTTGTGTTCGGACATTTTCTACCAGAGCTGCCACTGCTGTCTCCTGAGGACGCAGTTTTCAGCAGGAGAACGCAGTGGAGCCAGGAGGTGCAGGAGGAAGAAAACACCAACGGGTACAAACAGCGGTGCATGTTTCATACGTTAATCTATGTGCAAAAGCAACAACATTAATCAGTCGGAGCAAATATTCAGTTTGTGAATCTAAAACAGATTTCAGTTGTGGCTTCACTTTTGCCCATCTAGAACTAGTTTGTCATGAACTAACTGGTCATATCTTTAATCCCATAATTAATATTGTGAAGGTGGACATCAGCGATCCTGTGGGTCAGGCAAGGAATAACACCAAGACGCAGACTACTGTATATACAAACACTGATGAGGACTAAACAAAACACCTGTCAGGCTCACAGGTGTGGGAGAGGGGAAAATCACGAGAGGAAACTGGACAGAGATGCACCACTAGGGGCACAACCACCACATAACCCCCTCCTTAAAGGACGTCTCCAGACGTCCCAAAAACCCTGCCCCCAAAAACTTGGGCGGGAGGAGGGGGGAAAACAGGATGGAGGGTACAAGGGAACACAAGAGGGAGACCAGGCACACAACACATGAGATGCACAAAATGTTCAAGTGGGAGGCCAGGAGTCAGTCCACCACGTCGAAGCAGGACTGTAGAGCACCCAGGTGGCGTGAACACCTCAGGACGAGACATGGACCCCTTGAGGCGAGGCAAGTACACCTGAGGCAGTGCAGGTGGCATGAAGACCTCAGGCGATGCAGCTGTGGTGGGACCCTCAGACTGATGCATGGGACCCTCAGGAGGCATGAGACACTCAAGGGCTGCAGCAGGCTTGAGACCCAGGAGAGGCTTGGGACCCACTGGCGGCTTGAGACCCACTGGTGGCTTGGGACCCACTGGTGGCTTGGGACCCACTGGCGGCTTGAGACCCACTGGCGGCTTGAGACCCACTGGCGGCTTGAGACCCACTGGCGGCTTGAGACCCACTGGTGGCTTGGGACCCACTGGTGGCTTGGGGCCCAGGAGAGGCTTGGGAACCACTGGAGGCTTGAGATGATACGAGGTGTCAGGACCAACCATTATTGAGACATCAATACATGGGGTGTCAGAACCAGTCCTCACAGAGGCACAGGCAGATGGGGCATCAGGGCCAGCCCCCATCGAAGCATAGGAAGGAGGTGAGGCATCAAGTCCTACCCCCACTGAAGTACTGGAGGATGGGGTATCGAGACCAGCCCCCACCGAAGCATAGGAAGGAGGTGGGGCGTCAGGTCCTACCCCCACTGAGGCACAGG
>JAVCKU010000004.1:13672392-13686018 GCA_032273985.1 Hypsolebias coamazonicus
TATATACATAAAATCTCTATGAGCAATGATGACTTAAAAATGTCTGTTCAGCCTGTGTTGCTCCTTGCAGTGAGATGAGGTCAAAGCAGTGCAACAGAGTCAAAGAAAAGCAGAATTTCCACTTCGTTTCGTTACAAAAAGCAGCTAATAGTAGTTGTTGCGGAGCAAATTCTGTGTCAAAGGCAGCTGGAATGGTTCCATCAACGGGAGGATGTCCTCTGGCTAGGGTTAATGGGAGTGGAGTAGGGGAAAAGAAACTGCTGAGAGCGCTGGAAGAACAAAATAAAGAACTTTTCAGCTTGAATTTCTCAGAGTAATGCAGGGTCAAAAAACAGGGGTCAAAACCACAACCACAATATAATCTGTCGTGCACTTGCAAATGTGCACGCGCTTGTGCGTGTAATCCGTTCTGTGTGGCTCACATCATGTTTCATTTCAGCCCAGAATTACAGACAAAGGTCACGGTTTGACCTTTTCACAGCTCTGAATTGCGGCATCACACTCGCCTGATTAGCGTGTGCACAGACACGAGCGGAGGCGCACGCTCACAAAACTGAATGAGACGAACACACTCGCTTAGAACAGAAAAATGAAAGCAATACGGCACAAAACTCAAAGCATAACAACATCATCTTTTTCTAATCTTTCTCAACTCTCCTGTTCGAGTTCAATTTCCCAACATGTTTACTTTTCAGATCTAAAAATGAAAAGCAGGGACCGAGCTCCTTTGTTATTTAAATTCCCTTGTGATATTTCCCAGTTTTCATTTCTCGCTAAATTCCTAAATCAATGGGCATTTTACAATCAATGGACAATTAACTTAGGCTTACGGCCACTGCGCAGCCACATTTTTTTTATCATGTGTGAAATGTCATGGTTTTTATTGATCAGTCATGTGCATTTTCAGTAATTACGTCCGAACAGAAATAAAAAGGTGAATTTTACACACAAAATGCAACAAAGGAAAGCGCACGCTGAAAACTGCCTCTGTTTCTAAGAATCTCGCCTGTTAGTAAACTTATTTTTCATTCCGACAGCGTGTCAAGCCTGTAAAGTTCAATATAAAACGGACATGTAGTTGGTGAGCAGGACTTTTATTGAAAAAATGTAACAGCTAAAAGAGCTAAGCTGATTAGCTGATGAAAATAACAATGTATTGGGTCTGTACTGTGATAGTGAACAGACAGAGAAGGGGGGAGTTAATGTTTCCTGCTGTGAAGCTGGGGCTTAAAATGCAGGATTTCTTTACCTATAATCAAGAAATCCTTCCTACAGTTGGTGTTAAAGACAGCAGGTTGCAGCATCGACGCGGTGGCTGCCAAGGCTTTTATGCAGCTTTAACAAGCGTGAGCGCTGATTGAAACATTTTCCTTTAAAGCACTGTGCATACATTATAATGAGAAATAATGTGAAGTCGGCTGCTTGGTCGACACCGAGGTTGGCATGGTAACCAATCTGGAACCTATCAGCACAGGTGAAACAAGGCTTTGACCAATCAGAACGCTTGGTTAAGAGCTACCTGGTATATAAATGTCAGCGGGGGTCAATTGCCGCCACATCATCAGCAATGATGAAAACACACCATTACTGTCACAAAATGTCAATGTGGCCATGGATCTAAGCTGCTCCTAGTTAGACTGAATAATGTTTGTTCAGTGGGCTGCACAGTCTGTGTGAGCGTGTTAGGTGAGGAAACAAGCAAGTGCTTTTTCAGAGAAAAATAAAGCTTCTTGGCTGACAATATATAAATTACTATGCCAAGACTGACAATTTCCGTCTCCGACAACCTGCCTTTGTGCTCACAATGGGTTTTAGCTTGGCTATTTGTCTTAGTGTGCTGAATATTTCACTCTGCTTAAAGGAGCGTTTAACTACATCTCAGTAAATCACAGTCTCCCTCCTTTGACAACACCACTCCGCCTGTGCTAAATGGCATCAACTTGCACAGATTTTAAATTAGCCTGCACATATTTGTGAGGCACATATATGGTGCTTCAGCCAAAAAACACTTTTGGAAACGTTATTATTTGTACTAAACGACATTGCAGGAATTTGCCTTTGTATGGGTGCACCGAGGGGAATGCAAACTGGACTTTTAAATAGCTAAAGGATAATTTTAAAAGTAATTCATCAATGTTGATTTTATGGAAGCATTGTGTTTATGAATATTCATTATAGAGACGTATACAAACCAGCAAACGCTAGTTAGTGATTTGGATCCAGAACATGAGTAATAGTGAACGGGGTACAAAAAATGTCATGGTAGTATGAGGATGGACACAAAATGCACTGACTCAAGGAACTTAAAACTTTCTGTCACGAAAAACAAATGCTGTTGTGGTGGCAAACATATATACTAGTTTTTTTTTTGTTTTTTGTTTACTATAAGGCGCATTAAGCAAAATCAGTTCATTTTGACAGATTTTTGAGTGTCATGTTCCACATAAAATTGGTTTGAGGTCAGTCAGCACAACTGGAATTAATACATATGGCGCACTAGATTATGAGGCTCACTGTTGATTTTTGAGAAAATTCAAGAATTTTAAGTGCGCCTTATAGTCTGAAAAATACGGTAAAACTTGAGATCTGACACAGGAGATTTAAGGATTTAAAAGGACAATATATAATGCTCAGCTGGTAAGTTAGATTAAAAGGACTGGGTCTGATGATGGAAGTGGCTGCAGCTGACAGGTGAAACAGGAAGCAGGTACAGATGGGCGTGGCAGGCTGCCTGGAAACGTTGAGAGGGGTGACCAATGGCATAGAGGGACACAGGGAAATAAATCTTAACACAAGGGGACGAAACAATGAACCAGAAGAGACCTCGAAACAGAAAACCATCACAAAATAAAATAAAAAAAACAAAGATTGCGACTAATTTTAAACCTGTTCAGTTGTCTAAAGAAAGCAAAATGATGTTTACATCAGGTTGACAACGATAAACCCATTATCTAATAGACACACACTACACTGCTTTGTATCTAAGCAACCCATCAGCCTCCACCAAATTACCAGTAGGGTTCTAATGAACTCATATTAAGAGCAATCATTTTGACAGAAAATGCAGCTTATCACTGTATCTCTCATAGCCAATCAGTTGCTTATTTTATTAAAAAATAAAAACAAAAATCACATATGATTAGTTTCCATCAGCTGATTATTAGACAACGCTTTTCCTGGAAATAGCTCATCTAGTCCGCTCTTTAGGTGCGCGTTTCGCAGCTGCAGCCTGGTTTTGCTGCGCCTCTGGCCATTACTCCATCACGCTAACTAAGCAAAACAAATTTGTCATCTAAGTTACACAAAACGCTGAAAAGAAAGTCTAAGAATGTAGAGATTTAAAAAAATGCTAATGACTTCAAAATAAAATTAAAAAAGGCTTTTATTAATAAAATATATGATTCACGCTGCAGTTCATTTGTACACAAGGCATTTGGACTTGATATATTGATTAACTTAACTTTTAGGAGAGTGAAATCACTTTTGCATGCAGACTTAAAAGAACTTTACCCATTTGACCATTTATGTTAAAAATCACCTTATTTTCTGCTTTCTTATCTTTAGTTTGACTTATTTCTCCTGTCAAGATTTGTTATAATCTCCGCCCCATATCTTCTTTTCTTCCCCCCTGCTCCATATTGTTCTGTTCAGTAATGATCCAGCACAGAGCGATGGGCCAGAGTCACTCCACATGGGCTGATAAATCCCTCTGGTTGCAGGGTGGATGGAAAACACATGGGCAGCTTTCACTCAACTCTGAGAAATGACTGCTTCCATCTCAGGTCCACGATGGAAACGCTTCACAGAACAGCAGGAAAAAACCTGGCAAGACGTGTCTCGAACCATATCTGCAGTCCAGATCCTTTGTTGTTCAGAGAATTTGTTTTTTTTTTCCTTGCGATAGACGTTTGAACATTAAAAATTTTCATTGTGTGTGTGTGTGTGCATGCACTTAAACTGACCTGTGTGTAAACATGAAGTGGAGACAAATGTGCATAGTTAAATTTGGGGCCTTTTTTTGATCTTTTTGGTACAAACAACAACCTTGTCAGGGCCAGTAGTCCTTGTGGGCCTGGAAACCAAGTCCTATTCAGTTAAACTAAGATTTAAAGGGCCTGTTAGGGTTGGGTGTAAGTTAAGAATTGAAGTTAGGTTAAATTTAGGGCTTTCCATAAACTGGTTATGGTTGGTTTTATGGCTGGGCAGTCTAAAAATCAACTAATATCAGATGTGTGTAGCATGACATTAATACCTCATTTTAAAATGTTGCTAACATAATGGTGACCACTACTGTAATTTCCAGTCTATAGAGCGCACTTGACTATAAGCTGCTAGATTTAAAATAAAGCACAATTTTGTACATAAATAAACTACGCTTGTGTATAAGCCACAGATATCCGCATTTTAATTTCAGAAACTGTACTCACGATAGAATGTGCAGCTCTTGTTGCAGTTCAAGAGCCAACCACCAGATGGTGTTTCATAGACTTTGTTTTCAACACACACACACAAACTGCTTGCTGATCCTCACAGGTCTTCATGATAACATCATGGTTACTCTATGAAACATGTTACTGGTAGTAACTGGACAGAACTGCTGACTAAGCTACTGCTAAATGTTTTTGATGGCAGGCTCGTTAGCTCGTGAAAAAAAAATTACCATAAATTTTAAAAATAAATACATAAATTAGCTACAGCATTGTACTGTATAAGCCACTGTGTCCAAAGCGTGTGAAAAAAGTAGCAGCTTATACACCACAAATTGTAAACGTGTTATACTTTTACCTCACAAGAAACTGTAGCATGCATCTTGGTTTTGTTCAAAGATGCAGACTGTTTATGCGTTTTACCTGCTGCGGCAATGGTCGAGGCTGCAGGTAGGAGCTCTGGGATGGGCCTGTGGGGGTCTGCTGAGGGGAGCTGAAGTACGGAGGGGTTCCCTGTTGCCCCCCCTGCTGCTGCTGGCTGAAGCCACCCATTGGCTGCTGACCATATGGCGCCACCTGTTGAAACAAATACACATTGATTAGTGCAAAAAATATTACGCCAAGACTTAGTAAAGTGCTGTGTGTTGTCACCATTGTATGTTCCCATACAATGGCGAAATTGGTTCTCTGTATTTAACCCATCGCACCTGGGATACACCCAGGTGGCGAGTGGGCATGTATTTAAGTGCCTGGGGAGCAATTGGGGATTAGGTGTCAGACACACCACAATAAGTGAGAACGGCTGGCGATCAAACCCATTTGTAGCAAAAGCTTTGGTTTGAATGAAAAGCTGTTGCCGTCTAAATGGTCATAAAGATTCTCATAAAACCTAATGTTTCCAACCTGATGAAGGACTACTCTTGGCAGGAACATCACAACAAAAACATCCTTTGCCCACCGATATACTGTATGTCTATGCTTGAAATAGTTTCCAAATTGTTAGCTTGTCCCTCAGCAACAGGTTTGTAGTAAAGCTAAGAGCATGCCAACACCAGTCTTCCAGCAGTCTGCCTAATGAATTGTCAGTGCAGGCACCTCTAACTTGATGTCCTCCGGTTTGTCAAATGTATCCACTCCTTTCAGTATCTCTGCCTCGATTAGTTCACAGGTAGAATGAGCAGAGTTGGAAATTACTCCAGTCTGTCCCAGACTGTAACCTTAACGAGGGACACATGAATCGTAGCATTCCAGGGGAACACTATTTAAAAAAGAGTCCAACTCACGAGGGTTAAGCCAAGCGGTGATGCTGAATTACACGGAGGTTATAAAGCAGAATGCAAATTGGGAGTGCATGTAACAAGCTGGCACAAACACAAATGCAGTTTTAATCCCTTCGTGTCACTTGTTACGACTACAGACGGCGCCAGGTGCTTCTCGCTGCTGTGAGATTTTCCTGCGCCGGCTCACTTTTCCTATTTACAGACGCAGACGTGCACAAAGCCAAATCCAGATTATAAAACAACATTTACGACCACTGCCTGCACTTTTAATGTCGTATTTCTACCCCATCATGTCATGTTGCTCTTTTATTCAGTGGACAGCCGTGCCACAAACTCACTAAATGGCCATACGATGTGCAATTTGGGGCATTTGTTAAGCTTGTCATCCACTTCCTGCTTCTGCCCCGAGTCCTTAACTTTTAGATGCTGCCTTAAATCTTCCTAGGCTAAGTAAAAGTCTCAAACTCAGTGTGATTTATCTCTGAACTGATGGTGTTATGAAGGCCTCTGTCATGACGTAACTACAAGTACTACACGACTGCCTTGTCAGATAAGAGCGCGCAGCCAGAGCTAAAGGCTTTTCTGTGACGGTTATAAGAGAGAAACCCCCCTGACATAAAAGGCATGATGAAACTCAAGGCTGGTGCAGAATATAGTGAAATCCGATCTGGTTGCAGAAAGACTAGTGGAGATTAGCGCATGTAAAACAGTTTTGAAGTGCACCTTCGATTGAGTGGGTGGTAAGAGAAGAAATACTCCAAGCAGAATCTTTTTGACTCTCAGTAATGATTGGACAGTGCTGAATACTTTTCACTTCAGTGGGAATTTGATTAGGAAGGACAGGTTAGTGTGTGTGTGTCTGCCAACGTGTGAGGACTGAGCACAGAATGTGAGAGTGTGTCATCAAGCCAATGAGACAGACAGACGGGGTGAGACCCGTCTAGTTGCCAGAGAGGTTAATAGCGTGGCCCTGCTCATGCCAGCAGCACCAATGGATTCATTACCTCCAGCCAGACCCACAGAGACACTTCCCAACACAGCGTTTGATTCTTTAATACCTAAATGAATAGAAGCCGTCTGCGTTAAGGGATTTCCTACTAAGTAAGAAATCCAAATCAACTCATGCCCAAACACAGAATCATCATCAGATGTGGATCAAAGCTTGCTTGCTCCAATAAAACTGAAGCAACGCTGTTCACAGTTATCAGTGATGTCAGGCTGGTGTAACTCAATGGGTCTCAACTGGAACGCCACTGTTCTGGGATTGTTGAGGATTAGGTCACCATGGAGATTAAGACCGGACAACCGTAGGTGGTTTACTTTCCTCCAGCAAAAAATGCATCAGCACGCAGGGACAAAGAGAGAAGGGAATAGATATAGACATGCATTAAAGCGGCAAATAAAGTTTCTTAATCCAATAATTTAAGGGAAAATTACCGGTATTAATAAATTCTAAATAGGATTCTGTAAATTTTAAATTTACACTCGGGAGACAATCAGCAAACATGCTACATTAGGAAATAGTGAATGTGATATTTGTTTTCTCCATTTGCTTTCTATTAAAAAAAAAAAAAAAGGCTGTATGGGCAAAGAAAATGCATGAAGACCTTATTATTTGCTTGAGTTTGATAAACTATGAATATCTACCAGATGCTTATCTTTTATTTTTATTACCTGTTCCACAGCGGCCATTTTAACACATCCTTGCATGAAAGACATGGCGGTCACATGCTGTATTGTACATTTAGTGGTTTATATTCACTCTCTGATATCCCTTACTAAGACCTTTAGATGAAACACAACCATTGCTAATTAATTAGTGCTGCAACACCTTTCACTGATGGAACATGTCAAAATGTCCACTGCAGAAAAAGGGGATATTTGCAAAGCAGACCAGTAAGTGTTTGAGTAAATAATAATACATTTGCTCTAATTTTTTTTAAAGCAGCAGCCAATTTATTCAGATCTAAACTACCTGGTAACAAATAATAATAATGCTTTCAAAATTCTACAATTTATGATTACTAAAATTGGATCTTCAACAATTTATATGGCATAACCCCACTTAATGCTAAATAATTGTGTGAATGTTTATGAACCATTCACACTGTTGTGATCCAATTTTCTTCTGTATATTTTTTGGCATTTTTCTCGTTCCACATTTTTTGTGCTATTTCCACAAGTTTTACATCAAAAAGTACACTATGTCTTTGGTATTGGTGCAACTTCAGCTTATTTCTATTTATTTATGTATTTTTTTATATTTAGCCTTTTCTGCCATTTTTCCCCTCATAGGAAATGAACTGAGCTCATTTTACATTCTTTTTGCTAACTACAATTTTTTTTTGCTTCTTCTAACTTCTTTCTGCTAACTTAAACTTGTTATGATCCTTTCAGCTTATTGAGGCAAGTTTAAAGTTTTTCTGCAATTGTGGCTACTATTTAGCCGTTTTACACAAATTTTAGCTTTTTCAGATAATTCCACAAATTTTGCATTCGTTTACACTTTTTTCAGCCCAGTTCAGCAAAAATGTGCTCTCTCCACATCCTTTTGGTAATTTAAACATCTTTCCACTTTTTTAGCTACTTTTCAGCTGTTTTTTTTTTAAAACTTATTTCAGCTTTTTTAATTTAATTTCCACTTTTTGTGCTCATTTCTGCTCGTTTCAGTAAACGTTCTTTCTGCTTTTTTCTGCTAATTTATGCTTGTTCTACCTTTTCAGCTACTTTTTAAACTTTGTTTTAGCTAATTTCAGCTATTTACACATAAATTCAAGTTGTTTGTGGTAATTTCTGCTACTTCCGGTCCGACTGACTTCTTTCTGCTAATTCCAGCTTGTTATGCTCCTTTCAGCATTTTTCTGCTAGTTTCAGCATTTTCTGCTATTTCAGCTACCATTTTGTTGTTTTGTGCTAAATTTAGCTATTTCAGCTAAATCCACATTTTTTAACTAATTTCAGCTCATTCCACTTCCTTAAGCTTCTTTCAGCCTTTACAGCTACTTTTCAGATAGTTTTTGCTCTATTCAGCTTTTTTAAGCTAATTTCCTAATTGTTGTGCTAATTCTGCTTATTTTAACCTAATTAAGAAATTGTGTGTTCTTTCTGCTTTCTTCTGCAAATGTAGGCTTGTTATTCCAATTCAGCTACATTTCAGTATGTTTTTAGCTAATTTCAGCTGTTCTTCAGCAATAAGCATTCACAATGCATTTTCACAAGAAATGCAATTCTCTAAATTTATTTAGGCTTTTTCATCCTAAAAATAATTAAAAATAATAATAATAATAAATAAAACTGTAAAAAACATCTGTATGGACAGACAGATAAAATCTGCTGAATATACTGGTCACCATTACCTATCAGCATCTCTATGCCCGTTTTCTTGCACTTTTTGCAAGTAACACCATGTTAATTATGATTAGGGTGATTTGCTATAATATCTAGAGGCTTTTTAATGTGAAACACCTAATAGTCACAGATAAACTCCTTACAAAAGCATCTGAAATGCAAGAACAAATGGCCAATATGGAAGCAAGGCAATCATAAGCAAGCTGAGAAGGACAAATATAATAAAAAGAAGACAGAAATACTCCCAGGCTGCCATTCAGTCAAATACGCAGACAAACAGCAGGCAGACTGGATGTCTAACAAGTAGCAACCTGTCAAAGTGGCTTTGGGTGGGAAGAAAGACTTATTCCAATGCAGCTTCTGTTTGATTGCAGGGCCAGACTGTGTGAATGCACTGTACCTGCTGAGCACACACCAACTCAGTGAAACCCGATGCTCTTTGACTGAGAATATGCTTACTGATAAACAGACTCGCTGTGCTGCTGGTTACACTAATAAAAATATCTGCTGGAAGGGTGAAAGAAAGAGAGACCATTTTCTGCCTTTTGCTTTCACTCAGGTGTGGGGAAGCAGACTAAATAACAGTGTGATTTATCCAGAGTGTCTTGGCAGGCGCACGGTGTCAAATAAATATCTGTAATGAAACGACAACAGATGTGAAGTGCTGTAGGGAGAAACGACGCAGAATAGACGTCCTGTGAAGCAAATAATTCACCATAAACTGCAGAAACAGTGTGATAAAAAACAAACGCCTTGGTGGCATATTAAGATACAAAAACACAAACACTGAGAATAACTCAATCAGAATTCTGTCACGACAAGAGTTGCATGAAAAGGCAGGAAATAACTTCCTCTTCTGCAAATGGTGGGGATAAACAGCCTTGCTAACAGTGACTTGATGTGGTGGTGGCGGTGTGTTTGTGTGTGTGTGTGTGTGCGCAGATGTGAGAGTGCCCTAAATCAGCCATTTAAAAAGCTTTGCACCGAACAAGGCGCTGCTTGTAATTCAACTGGGCCAATGAGCAATGGACAGAAATCTTCATAATTCTGTCAAATTCCCGATACGCCTGGCTGGTGACCGGGACCAGAGGTTGACCTGCTTTGAGTGACAGATGGGCTCAGCCAACCAGAGAGCAAAGCAATGCCACCCTGACCCCTGAACCCAATCTCACACACACACTGACAGGCCTGACAGCCACACACATCAGCACTTTAGCTGTATTTAGCATTTCCGTGCTATTTGGGCCAGCTGGTCTCGTGGCTAGCCTGTATAAATAAAGGATGAATGAATGAAAAATATTATCAAATGAAGTTTGTTGAGCTGACAAAGATGAATAACTTAAAAACAGCAAGGGAAGATTTTCAAGATTACACACCAAAATACTTAAAGGCAGAAATAAATTATGCTTCACGTGATTAAAAACACAGAGACGGGTAAAGATGGTGGCACAGAAAGATATGTAAATAAAAAATGGCAACACAGAAAAAACACGAGGAAAGATGAGGCTCACGCAGAACAGCAATAAGCAAATGAAATCTCTTTATACTCACAAACTAAAGAAATTTATGATGAAGAGAGAAAGTATCCCACTGCTCAGTATGGAAACGTGCAGAAACAGGAGGTGCATTTAATCAGTTACCATCAAGAGGCAAGAGCCTTAATAAGATTTAAAAAAGGTTGCCATGTCCTAAAAATAAGTAACACATCCGTAACTTCCAAATAACATGCATCAGATTAAAGGAGCAAAAATAAAACAGACAATATTTATTATAATTATATTAAATCTGTATTAAACAAGTCAATATGAACTGATACTGGTAATATTTAAAGTCATTTTAAACGCACTGTTGTTGATGTCTGGATGAACATGTCAATAATTAGAAGTGTGTGTGCTCCGGTAGCTGAAATTAGCTCATAAGTAAAAAAAATATATATAAAACAATCAAAAATATTGTCCATAAAACTACATAAAACCAATAAAGCTACTTATATTCTTATTTTTTAAGTAAAACCTTACATATAGAACAATGTTCAGTCAGGTCATCTGGATGATTTCTTGTTTTGCTTTTGTTATCCAAACAGCTTCTTCAGTCTGAGGAGCAACCAAACAAAACTGATTTCCACAAATGGCACACTCCCATAGTGAAAAAAAAAAAAGTTTGTTGGTGCTAAGATGGCCTCCAGGGCCCACTCTCTCCCCCGTCAACTCCTCTGAGACAGTCATGCCAAAGTGGTTCAGAACACCAAAGTTCATGCTCAATAATCCAGGTATAAATCCAACAATGTTCAGTCAGGTCATCTGGACTTTTTTTTTTCTTTTTTTGCTGAGACGTTTCATCCTTCATCCAAAGGATTTCTTCAGACCGTTTTCCACTATCGAGTGTACCGTTTGTGGAAATCAGTTTTGTTTGGTGGCACCTCAGACTGAAGAAGTCCTTTGGATGAAGGATGAAATGCCTCAGCAAAAAATAAATAAATAAATGAAAAATAAACCGTCCAGATGACCTGACTGAACATTGTTGGATTTTCTACCTGGATTGTTGAGCATGAACTTTAGTTTTTAGTGTTTCATGGTCATTTAGGATGTACATTTTAAGAACTTTAAGTTTTTTGACAAAAGAGTTGTCTTGTTAATAAAAACAAATGGTTTCCACATCAGTAAACTGATGAGAATGCTTTTATTTTTTCTACACAGTGAAAGATCATTTGTTTCATAATGCTGATTTGCAGCACTATTTTAAATGAGTAAAATTATATTTCACATTTTTTATTTAACTTAGAAATTATGTGTTCTATGCACAGAAGCCAAAATAATTTCCTAATATCTATTTTGATTTTAACTTTCAATATGTTCTAAGTTTATTAGCTTTTATTTTTCATGAACTAGATAATTATTTTTCATAAAAGCACTGTGAGGCTTAAATGCCAAATAATAGACAAATCAAAAATCAAGTGTTCTGAGTAAACAATTTTTATGGCAAAAGTCATTATACAACACTCTAGATTACTTACAATAAATTTGAATATGACAACACAAGCAAGTAAACTGAGTTATCTAAAATTCAAACCACGGCAGGGCCGGATCTGAATTTGTAAAAATGGGCAGATTGGTTCAGAAAGCAGCTGAAAACAGAGGATTTTATTCATGTTTACATTCTCCGGCAGTTTGTTAAATCTGAATGTAGTTGCAGATATCAAAGGCTGTTTCGGCGAAGGAACGCAGCGGGGAAAGGTAAGACAGGAGTGGTGGTGTTGACAGATGTGTCAGTCAGAAGAATGGAAAAGTGTACCACTATCAAAATAACTGACAACTGTGGCAGCTGGCTCATCTTTTTTTTTTTTCTAACAGCTTCTGTGTTTCAAGTGCTTGAGATTTTTAAATAATCCAACAGTGGCATTCCTTCAGCTGGCCTGCACTCATTTTACTCTTTCACCTTTCTGTCCTGAAACCATTCGACTTGAGAAAATATAATGTAAACTAGAGAAAGTGCATTTCCTGTGAAAATAGTGTGAATGCTTATTGCTGAAGAACTTGCTATAAAACAGCTGAAATTAACAACAACAAAAAAAAAAAATGCTGAAATGTAGCAGAACTGGTAAAACAAGTCAAAGTTAGCAGAAGAAAGAAGACATGTTTGCAGGATTAGATTTAAATAAGCAGAAAGAAGTATAAAAATGAGGAAATTAGATTAAAAAGATGTAATTAGCTAAAATAACTGCTGAAAAGTAGCTGGAAAGGCAGAAATAATCTGAAACTACCAGAGGGAAGTGGAAAAATCTGAATGGAGCTACTATAAATGTGGGAACGCTGAAAAGGCTAAATTTAGCACAAAAACAGCTAAATAGTAGCTGAAATAGCAGAATAAACTGAAACTAACATAAATAAGCTGAAAGGAGCATAATAAACTGAAATGAGCAAAAAGAAGTTCATTAGGCTGAGAGTAGCAGAAAGTACCACAGTAAACTTGTTTGATCTAAAAATTTGATCTAAGAAAAACAGCTAAAAGTACTTTAAGAATGGTGAAAGGGCAGCAGAAAAGGCAGAAATAACAAGTTTACCCAATTAGGCTGAAAGAAGCAGAAATGAGCAGATAATAAGGCTGAAATTATATTTTAAAAAAATCTGAAATTAGCAACAAACAAACAAACCTTAAATAGTAGCTAAAAAAAAAAGAAAGAAGCTTAAATTACCAGAAGGACGTGGAGAGCACATTTTTGCTGAATTAGGCTGAAAAAAATTGAAATGAGTGCAAAAAAAATGTGGAATTAGCTGAAAAAGCTAAAACTTGTAAAACAGTTAATCTGACAGAAATAGCATAAATAGTTTAAACTTGCAGAAATAAGCTGAAAGAAGCATAAAAACTGAAATGAGCAGAAAGAAGTTCATTAGGCTGAAAGTAGCAGAAAGTCCCACAGTAAACTTGAATTTTATCTAAAAACAGCTAAGCATCCTTTAAAAATGGTAAAAAGGACAATGAAAAGGTAGAACAAGCTTAAAGGTCCACTGACATGATATTTGAACTTTGCATAAAATGGCACAACATATATATCTTGTATCATTCAACTATGT